>JACBWW010000014.1:22101638-22162278 GCA_020086605.1 Lanius collurio
GCGGGGGCGCTCGGCCTCTCGGGAGCGCGGCAGGCGCGCGGCACGCGGGCTGTGCGCGGTCCCGCGGGGGGCTCGGCTGGGGCGCGCCGCGACACGTGGTCGGTGCCGGTATCGGCGACAGCGGCGGCGGCAGCAGCGATGGCGCAGCTCACGGCGCGGTTCCGCACCGAGAACCGCAGGTGAGGGGCTTCCCCTCCCGGGCCCGGGCCGGGTTCGGGAGCGGGTGGCGCAGTGGCGGTAACGGCGCGCTGTGCCCACAGGTTCGCCGTGGAGGATGTTCCCTTCTCGGTGCCCGCGGCCTCCGAGACCACGGACCTCAGCCACCTCATCAACAAGCTGCTGGCGGCAGGGCACGGTAGGTCTGGCGGTGGGGGCGGGCCCTCGGAGCTCGGCGTCCCTCGTGTGCGGCCGGGCCGGGCCCGCGCGGGCTGTCACAGCCGGCGGCAGCCGCGGGCCCTCGGCGGGGACGGCGACAGCCCGAGCCGGCCCTGCCCCGCTGCTTTGGCCTGGCTGCCCACGGTGAGGCACTCCTGGAGCTTGATCTGAAGCGCTGCGGGTTCCCGGGCTGCTGGGCATTCCCAGGAGAAATGCACCGAAGGCTGGAATACTGTGTGTGCCCGGCGCCACAGGCCAGGCTGCCACAGTAGATGGGAATGGAAGCGTTCCTAAAACCTGGCACAAGATCTAATGAAACCAAAGGTTTGGGTTTTATCACAACCCTTAATAAAATCTCAGCCATTCTGTCAGTGCTGAAATGGGCTGACTGACTTGAAAGATTATCTGGGGAAAGGCACTTGTGCAATGTTGTTAGAAAATCCCATTTTCCATAAGAAACTGGGTCAGTGGTATTATACCCTGTTTCTTGCTTTTGCAAGTTGTTTTTGACCCATGAAATTGCAAACAATCTGGAATAGAAAACCCGTGCACAGTGCAGTGCAGTGCTTCTGCCAAAATGCAGGGCCTTTGTCATTTATGCCATTACAAAGGGAGAAATAGGAACCAAAAATTCTTAGGATTTTCCTACTGCTGCCACAAATACAGGGCTCTTAACTGGTGGTAGCAAGTGGCAAGATCCATACAGAACAGTCGGGAAGCACCACTGGGGTTTGATTACTCATAGCTACAGAGAAAATATAGTAAGAGGCAAACAACTCTTTGAACCCCAACAACAAATTTTAAGTAATCTTGTGGAAGTAATGCACTGAACTTAACTTAAAACTGGAAGAAGCAAGCAAGGGGTTGTGGTTTGGGTTCTTGTCATTTATTTTGGGGTTTTGGTCTTGTTTTAGGGAGGGATATTTACATTTGGGTCTTTTTTTAACCTCTTCCTGGCTCCGTTTTCCTGAACCAGTCTCAAAATGAGGCCATTTGAGATGGTATCAAATAAACAGTGACACCTGAATGTTGATTTTTCCCTGATTCGTTTCAGCGGATCACAAGTATGTGGAATTTGACTTCCTTATCAATGGCCAGTTCTTGCGATTGCCGTTGGTCACACACATGGAAATGGAAAATATTTCCACAGTAAGTCATACTCAGTTTCTCCCCTTCTAGGACAGCAGAACAGACTTAGCCAATTTACTTCATTCTGATTTAGGTATTACACTGTCAGCTAGGTAGATTTCCTTGCTCAGTTTTATTTCTTGTCTGACCACTTTCCCAGGAGAATTCCATGTGTTTTTAAATCCATTATGAACTGCAGTGATTAGAGACAGAGCAGTGCAAGGAACATTGTTATCCAATCTGTTCTCTGTATACAGTTCAGAGGGGAAATTCTTGTCTTACTCAGTTCATCATTAATATATACTTTTGTCTCTTACGGTGGGGGATGACAATGGGGAAGGTTAATATTACTTCTAGAAAATGTTGCAAAGTGTTTTAGACACCAGTTTTGTATTAGTAAATATAGAAGAAGAAGAAGAATGAAAGAAGAGTGAAATCACTGGGTTTTGCTTCCAGCTTGCTATTAATAGTAATTTGATAAAAATACGGATAGCAATATAATTCACACTTTTTTTTCTAAATACTTTAGTTCTACTGATGTGACTTGGATATCAAGATCTTTGCTTAATAAACTTGCATATTTGTACCACACTACAGTTAAATTTTACTGTTCTTGATTAAAAAACCAAAACCACACTACATCACTAAATAAGTATTTTGTCTGTGAGCTCAGGAAGAAGTGGTGGAAATAGAGTACGTGGAGAAATACATGGCCCCTCAGCCAGAAGAATGCATCTTCCATGATGACTGGATCAGTTCTGTTCAAGCCACTGAAGAATGGTACCACACTAAGCTAATTCTAAGTTTTGTCTTGCTTATTCATGTTCCTTGATGGTGTTAAATGGAGTGCTATTCTCTCTTTAATAATCCCTTGGCTGTTTTTTTTTTTCTCCTCTTTGCTTTGTTTCTTTTTTTTTTTAACCTGTCAAGTCAGTTAGCTACTTGCTTTTGTAAGCAGTTCACTGACAGTGACTTTTAACACAGGTAGAAAACAGCTAGAGACACTGAACATGAGATACTGCTTATACAAATGAACAAAAGAAATGCTGTTTAGTATCCTTTCTCTTAAAGAAAAGCAAGTTATCCTCATCTCTCTTTTTTGCTTAAACCTTTGACTTCCAATGTGACGCCCATTAGCAACAAATAGAATAGCATACCTTTCTGCGTAGATTTTCCTTAAAAAAAGCCAAAGAACCATAATTGTCTTTTTCTACTGCATCTTCACATTCATTTTCCAGTCAAATAGGTAATGTTAATATATGAAGTAAAGGTTTGAAAATGCTTTGAGAACCTCTGGCAACATACTACAAACAACAAATTAAGTTTTAAATTATGTACATTATATAAATCATCTCAGGTCTCACCAGAACATACAGTACTCTCACTGCTTGTTTTTCTGACCTGTACTCATGGCCTCCCAGTTGCAAGGCTTTAATGAAGCTTTGCTCTACAGCAAAAAGATTTTTTTACTCGTTCAAGTCTGTTTTTTTAAACAGCTATTGTGCTAATATTTTTCCAAGTTTCTGGTTGAGGCTTTATTTCATACAAACATTTGTTGGTCTTAAAGACAACGATGCTTAAAATGCTGTACCCTGTAGGATATTAACTGGCTGCTACGATCAGACTGCTCGGATCTGGTCTGTGGAAGGAAAATCCATTGTGACAATAGCTGGGCATACAGAAGTGGTGAAGGATGTGGCGTGGGTGAAGCAAGGTCAGTATATGTAGCAGGGGAATAGCAGTAGTTTGATTTACTGGGGGAGAAATATTAGCATTCCTTAACCACAAATATTTAATTATCTAAATGTAATTATCTGAATATCAGTGGTGTCAGAAATGAAGTCATGGTGTGCATAAAGTAGTCCTTTAACAGTAATGAATATAGTTATTTTAAGATGGTTGTTGTCTGTCTTGCAGTCTCCATTAGCAAATACTGGTATATATAGTTATATTAATTGTACTTGCAGGGTAACAGGATGTAGACTGAAACAAATAGGAGTTTCTGTCTATGTGCTATTTCTTCTAGATTTAGAATAATTATTTATAAAGACTTTGGGAAGCTGAGTTGGGCGTGAGTGTAACTTTTTTCTACCTCAGATAGTTTATGGTGCCTGTTACTCAGTGCTTCCATGGACCAAACTGTCCTGCTCTGGGAGTGGAATGTGGAAAAAAACAAAGTGAAAGCCCTTCACTGCTGCAGGGGACACGCTGGCAGTGTTGAGTCCGTGGCTGTTGATTGTACGAGAACCAAAGTGAGTGACTCCTCCTGGAAAGGAACCTTTGTGTTTTGGGATTTAGCAGCCTGTACCTCAAAAATCCTCTTTTTGTCCCTGCATGGGTATTCATCATCACGATTTTATAACACAATGATAATTTTCCAGTCTTGTTATAAGTGGTGGTTATTTAGAATGAGGAGTGTTACACCAGTGCTAAGCTATAGAATCACAGAATAATTTAGTTTGGAAAACAAGTTAAATTTTAAAGTATATTTTACTTTAAATGCATGTTAGTTTTGTGCTATAATGAACTATTTTCAAATTTTTGTGGTGGTTGTGGCAGGAAAGAAATTTCCAGAGTACTTGGAAAAAGCAGGCGGTAAAAAATTCTTTCCCTTCACCCAGGAATTCAACAGTTATGAGCACTCCTACCAAAGGTGGAGTCAGTGCTCCCAGCTTGACTCAGTATCAGACAGGCTGAAGTAAATTTTTTGGTGTTGAAGAAAGTAGATATTTTGTAGATATTTTTCCTACAAAGGAAGTAAAAAGAATAATTTGATGTACACCAAACATTTTTTGGGGATTTCTTAGGAGCCCAGCACTGTTATTTGTGTGTTACAACCCATTGGTTAGTTTTTCAAGTAGGTCTCTCTTCCAAGGTGTCTCTGGATCAACATTTAACAAAATATTTGTGTTCATACAGTTCTGCAGTGGATCCTGGGATAAGATGTTAAAGATCTGGTCTGCAGGTAAGATGTAAGTTTGTACGGCTATACATCACTGTACTGAGTTACTGGTTTGGTTAATTACATGATTTCAGATCTGGTTATCACCTGCATGATGGTTGTAGGCACCATAAATATGGGGATTTGCTTAATTACTTACATGGAGATGGAATTCAAAAACCTCTAGCTCAAGTCTGCCTGTCTTCTGTCACAGTACCTACAGACGAAGAGGATGAAATGGAAGAAACAGCTAACAGACCACGGAAAAAACAGAAAACTGAACAGCTGGGACTAACAAGGGTAAGATGAGCTCCAGGTTTGTCCAGGATTTTTCTTTAGAAGTGTAGCGACAATGAATAATTTGTCTTTGCTAAAGGTGACTTTAAAAACTTCTGCTGGTATGTCTCAGGATAATCAGACATTTTCATTTTTTGAAATAATAGGTTTTTTTAATGATAACTCACTCAAATCGGTCACCATTAAATTCTAGACTCCCCTGGCAACCCTCTCTGGCCACACAGAAGCCATTTCCTCTGTGCTGTGGTCAGATGCTGAAGAAATTTGCAGCGCATCATGGGACCACACCATTAAACTCTGGGATGCTGAGACTGGAGATCTCAAATCAACTTTGGTGAGATCATTGTACTCTATAGATAGCTGAAGTCCAGCTCAGAGAAAAAAGAAAAAGTTGTGTAAAATAGAAGCTCCTCTCTTAGAGTTATTCTTTTCTTTACTAACAGACAGGAAACAAAGTGTTTAATTCTGTCTCCTACTCACCCCTGTGTCGACGTCTCGCATCAGGGAGCACTGACAGACATATCAGACTGTGGGATCCTCGCAGCAAGGGTGAGCTAAAACATGCATGGTCTCAAAGATGTTCTTCAAAATCGGGACTTTGTCCTGTTGAGAGACATCTCACAACTTTCTGGTCCATCTGCTTGAAACCAGCCATTTAGGGCTTTTATTAAATACAAAGGTTACATCTGTTCTCTGTATTCTGGTGCAAGACTTGTTTTAATTTCTTACCTAATAATTTAGAAATCCAACTGGGCTCAGGTTTTCTTTTATTTTTAAACTTAATAATAAATGTGCAACCGTGCAGTTGCGGAGTGCAATTTTTTTTGGTAAGGTTCAGACTTAGGCTGGTCTGATAATCATTAAAGTGAAATAGTAGTCACTTGGACATGGTATTATACATCATAAACAGATGGAATTGTGCATGACTGAGCCTACACCAGATTTATTTTCATAGAATGGTCTGGGTTGGAAGGGCCCTTAAAGGTCATATAGTTCCAGCTCTCCTGCCCTGGGCAGGGCCTCCTTCCACTACAGCAGATTTCTCAGAGCCCCACCGAGCCTGGCCTTGAACACATCTTTATTGTAGGCTCTGTTCAGGTACTGAAAGGCCACAAATAGTAAATAATGTTTACTTGTTTAGCTTCTGTAAATCTAATCCAAAGTTCACTAGCATATTACATGTTATTAATAAAAGCAATTTTTTTTTTGTTGCTTTAAAAAAAAGACTTTAAAAAGAAAGTTTAGTGACAAGAAAACAACATTTTGAGGGGTTTGGGGATGGTTCCTTTTTTGTTTGGTTGGGTTTGTTTCTTTGGGTTTTTTTCTTCCCCAGAACTTGTGTGGCTTTCATTTTTGTTCACTTAACTTGAACTGCAATCACACTGGATTCTGTACACATCTTAATAGCACTGGTTTCAGCATCTGCTGCTGTCTGTGTTTTTTCCTGTTTCTATTCAGATGGCTCCTTGGTTCTCCTGTCTCTGACTTCTCACACAGGCTGGGTGACATCTGTGAAGTGGTCACCTACCCACGAGCATCAGCTGATCTCCGGTTCTCTGGACAACATTGTGAAGCTTTGGGACACAAGGAGGTAAAATAAACCTGTGTTTCTTGATGTTCAAAGGCATGTAAGCTTACAGGGTGATCTACCCCATATGAAATAGCAAAAGCAGTCAGAGACATTAATTGGAAACCCCTGTGGCATTTGTGAAAATCCTCTAGGTTTTGGAAGTCAACCATATAATGAAAGGGAGAAAAATATTTGTAGTTGACCAGAGGGCTGGAAAACACACACAGCTGAGCAGCACCTACACATAGAAGAAGGAGATTTTAACAAATTCTTCCTAACAACTGATTGAATTTCAGTCTCAAAGTTGTTTGCAAGCAGATGAAAAATGTTGCTGCTTTTCTCTTTTGGGATGTAGGAGAAGATAATACTAATGTGATCAGCTCAGGAGAAAGCAGAGGAGGCATCTCAGATGCTCGATGTCTGTACTCAAAGTGTTTATAACTGCGTGACCACATCTGTTTGATAGCACTGTGATAGCATTTCTTCCTAGGACCAGTTGTTGGCTGTGATTGCTCACCTAACTTCAAACGTGTTTTTCACCAGTTGCAAAGCTCCTTTGTATGACTTGGCTGCTCATGAAGACAAGGTTTTGTGTGTGGACTGGACAGAAGCAGGGGTAAGAATCTGAAGAGCAAGTTACTTGATTTGTATGCATGGTGTTTAAGAAGAGAGCTAATAGTCATGGATTGTTTCCTTATGCTCAAAGCTAGAAAAGAACAGGCAGTTGTTGTTGTGCTGTCTGGGTGGTGTCAGTTTGCATGTGCCCACACTCTGCAAAGGGCAAGGGGGGAGCTGAAGCCCTGTAGCATTAACTGAGCATTGTACTGATGTCCCAAACTAGGAGGGACAAGAATGGCACTGCACCTTACTCAGAAAACACATTGTTCCACAGTACTGCTTTCTGCCATTGGGACTAACGCAGCAGCATGAAGGAACAGCTGGGGCGTGGCAGTCAGTACACGTAGAAGGGGGAAACTACATAATCCTCTATAGCAAGCTGTTCTGCTACTGTTGTGGTACACATGTATTTAAAATTACCAAAAACCCCCATTCTGTGAATGTTCCAAGATTCTCAGTGTGGCCCCTGTTCTCAGTAAAAGTCAGGAAAAGCTTTAGCATCTTCCCTACAAAAATTTCACTTCTAATTTTATGAGGAGGGTAAGAGACAAAGTTGCTTCTGCACTTTGATTCTGGGTTTTGGTCATGCATCAACAGTCCATTATTCACTACTACTTTTTATAAAGGAAAGAAAAATTGAGTCCTTATTTTTCTTAGTTGTGATATTAATCCCAGTTTCCTTCTTTCATCAGTTGTTATTGAGTGGAGGAGCAGACAACAAACTGTATTGCTACAGATACCCAGCTACAGCCTCTGATGTTGGGGCATGAAGGTCAACAGCCAGAAGACTTTTTTTAAAAAAACAAAGATTTTTGCAGCAGTTGCTCTCTATTAGCATCTCCACACAATCAACTTCCAAAGAAAGGAGGAGTTTGTTGCTCAGAGAGCTGTGTCTGGTTTTGTATTGGTAACCTATATCCATATTTGTCACAGAAAAACAGCAAAGCCCAAATGGGATTAAAATGTGAAACAAAGCAAAAGTAATTTCCTGCTTTTTTGATGGCTTTGAATTACCATCTTTTAAATGACTGTTTGTATAGCCCTTTTAATAAGAAGTAAACTGTTTGCTGATACTTACAGAAAAACTACTCACTGACTAAATTATTTTTTGAGTTTACCTGCTTTCCACTGGAAAAAAAAATAAAGCTTTTATCAACTGTTCACTGGTTTAGTGTGACATTTCAGATTAAAATGAGATTTCAGCTCTCCTCAGTCTGGCTGGTGGCAGTTCTTATTATTTGGTCTTAATTAATGAACCCAGGCTTCTTTCTAGGATGAAGACTTGCTATGTTTGCAGTGTAAATAGCACGATACAGAGGAACTGGACAGATTTACTGGCAGACGAATATTCCCTATTTTTGTAGTTTATAAACTAGGGCTGTAGATTATAAGAATGCCAGCCTTGTACCACAGTACTTCTTGTGTTGCAGTACAATTAATGTGGTGTCTTGGTCATAAAAGCAGATGTGTAGAAATAAGTGATGGATCACAAACAGAATGCAGAAGAAGTAATCTGTTCTTAGAACAGATACAAAAAGTTGCAGTAGCTTTTAGGTTGATAGAGAGTATAAGTGCTATTCAAACATGCTCAGTTTCTCTGCTGGTGGTTTTGCTTTGAGTTCAGCGTTTAAATGAAAAAGCTATTCCTGCTGCTTGTTAGATAACATATATGCGATGTTAAACCAGCACACTGTTAAACTCTGTGGGAACCACACTTGAATATCCTCACCAGTGTCTTGGCTTTCGATCAGTGTAAGACCTGTGCAGCACAAACCAGTCAAATGCTTAAATTAATAATTTTTCTTTGAAGAGTGAAAACTCTGACTTCCAGGTTCATAATATAGACATACTATATATAGACTATATATATAATACATATATAGTTCTGAGTAAGGAGTTTTAAGGAATATCAAAGAGCAAAACTGGTGAAAATGGCAAAGGACAGGGGAAGGATCTCTGATCCCTTTGCTCTGCAAGGGAAGTACTGCAATTAGCAACTTATATGCATATGATTAAAGACTCATGAATGCAAGATAACCTCAATATGGTTTTCTTGCCTTCCCAGAAAGATTTACAAAACAGTTTTTAAAAAGACCATGTCACTTGAAGTGTCAACTTATCTTAGACTAATATTATTTAGACTTAAGAAAACCCAGCTGGCATTAGTTGTTTCAGTTTCAAACAGTGAATCCATTAGATCTACTATCACCTGTAATAAAAACACAGAATGTATCTAAAAAAGTAGGTTTTGATGGACACAGTTAAAAGCAGAGCATTTTTACACCCTCCTCTCGTTTGGAGAAGTACTGTGGCAAAAGAACAGACCAAGAAGGAACTAAGTAAACCATATTAACATGAAGTGATACCAGTGTAAGTACACCATATTTACCATATTTTTGGAATATATCTGTATTACTACAGTCCATGAATTATCTTGAAACCAGTGTTTTTTACATATGGCTGACAGGTCTTTGGATAATCTGTAAACTTAAATAAAATGTTTTAATGAGACTTTCCTTTCAAATATGCAGTCTTTTCGTTTAAAATGATCAAGTGGAATTACAATGGTCAACATCAGTTGATTTTACAACTGCGTAAGAGCTGAATCAAAAACACAGTAATCCACAATCAAGGTGCTGATGGTGACTCTACTCACGAAAATAAGGTTTTTTTCCTCCCCTAAAAACCATTTTTGCATATTCCTAGTGCCCGAGTAGCATAATACACAACAGTAAATAATTTTATGTATTAATTGCTAGTTTTGCTTAAACATAAAAGTGATACTACAAGTGAGGGGAATAAAGACAATAATCAACTACTGCAAGATTGACCTGCATTTGTCTTTCTATCGATGAGAGGTGGGGGTTGGTTTGTTTTTGAGAGGCTGTGCAATACACATTGTTCTGTCTTCATTGTGCACTGACACCTGGCATAAACTGTTCACTAGTACATGTCTGCTGTCTCTAAATAGAGTTCAAACACCACCATGCATTAAGACACACATTAAAAGCAATAGTTTAAGACAAGGGTTCACCTGCTTGGTCCTTGGCTTAGTGTCACACTTGCATTTTCTGTTCATGTGTTTCCTTTTATCCATCTGGTTCTTTCAGCTTTCTTCTTGCTTTGAGACTTTTCATCTTTGCTTCTGGATGGTTGCCATCCCTTTCCTACAGCCAGCCCTGGCAGAGCATTGTTTTTTCTCTCTTGTTGGCATTTGGTTTATTTTTTTAATCTCAGTCTTTTCTCAGCTAGGAGATTGAATTAAAAACAAGGGAAGGGGGAAGGAAACAGTAAATGTTGCAGTGACACACAACCTGAGCAGGTGTGTGTGGATAATGTGGATATATGAGTTTAGGCCAACAGTGCAGATCTCCACCCAGCGCTGCTCTGCCTGTCCCTTTCAACACTCAGTCCAGAGTCCAGGGTCAAGTTTGTCCTTAGTGAAGATAAACTTACTGAAGTTTATATTAGTTTTGTGTAGGCTAATAAATTTCAAGGATAAACTCAACATACTCCTCTACATTTTAGATCTAACCACATATGCTTAAATGGACTTCTACAAATTGAAACAAAAATATTTCACAGAGATTGCAAGGAAACACAGAGAAAGGAATACACTTCTAATGAAAACCTCACATCTCCTGCATTTTCTGACATTTCTGCAACAGAAAGCACTAGATAGGCACATGCACAGATTCCTCAAAGGAAGAAGACACACTTTTGTTACATTCTTAAGTTGATTTAAGTCTCGTTAATTATGAACTTGTTACTTAAATGTGAATATAACTTGAAGAATTCCAGAATTTTAAAGGCTTTTTTCATTACTGTATTAATGGAGGGTACAAACTTATCTCCAAAGTTGTGTGATGATTAACACGAGTCTTAAAAAAAGCAAAGAACCCCTCCAAACAACAACAAACAAAAGTCCCAAACAAGCGGTGGATGTGATTCAGGCTGATCTGCTCTATGACCTCACTGAAATTTCAGCATGTGCTCTTTTCCCTTGCTGTGGGGAAAGCAAAAGGTTTTATCAGATTAAAACTTAATGAGAACTAGGTCAACACACTTCAGATTTCTACTCTCTGTCAGAATGGGGCTGCCAACCTGGCCCTCACACACCCCAGAATCCAGGGTTAAATGCAGTTTATGGATTATCACCCTGCTTGAATTTGAGAAGCACAAGGCTACAGTGAGCTGCAGAGATACTTCATTAGCTAACAACAAGTTGTAGTAGATTACGCTGCAATTTATGTGCTAAAAAAAAGCCCAATCAAGTTTGAAATACCAATTTTGTTTGATATAAGGCCATTGCCAGAGATCTCAAATTATGGGCCAAACTGGGGTTGAAATTAATTGCCATGAAAACCAATTTAAACTGTCCTGTAAATTGCATGAAATAAGTGGTTTTTAAGCTGCCACTGAGAAGCTGGCTAAGTCTAGTCTAGGAAAGACAGCTGCTCAGTCTGGATAAGTCTATCAAGCCATCCACATCAAGAGTTGTACTGTACGGAATGCTGAAAATGTAATTCAAACCACAAAAATGTAAATTTCTGTAACAATTTCAATATCATACTCGAAACTTCAAAATGCTGATTTTCCATGTCTTTGCAAACTATTCTGTTGGACACCCAGCAACCTGTGACCAACAGGGGATCTCGGTACAAGTTTAAAATACTGTAGAACTAAATAAACATTGAAATAAATGCTCTGTGATTAGTACTGACACTTTCAGCCAATAATGTATCATTTAAGCAAAGAAATTTCTTTAAATGTTTGAAATTACCTCTGGATGCAAACCAGAACTCACAAAAAGCTGTAAGGAGAAACATGATAAACCAATTATAGTAAAACATCGCAATAATCTACACTGCTTATCCAAAAAGGTTCCCCTCATCACACTTCCTGCTGTCTATGGTCTATAAATTTAGAATAGGGAAGTACTGATCTTCAGTCAGACCACAGCTGTTCTAAACTGCATATGAAAGACAGCTGAAATCTCTTGGAAGAGCCTGCAGGAAATGCTCAATGAATTAATTCCTCTCCTTTAACTCTCTCTCTATCCCAGTTCTTGAAAACTGTTCAAGTCTGTTATATACACATGCACAAAACAGAAGTCTCTCATGGATTTCTGCTCTCAAGACAGGTCAGAACAACAGCTGACAAAGTGCAGAAGAAATACTGGAAATTGAAACAGTCACCAAAGAATGAAGATGAATATGTGGTAACATCTGATGCAGAGCTGGATGTCAAATTAATGATAAACCTATGGATCATGAGCAGAGTCAGTATGAATTGATAGGTAGAATATGAATACATCAAAATGGATCATTCTCCCTGCAAGTAACAAGTATTAGTTACTTTCAACAGGGCAGCCTCAGTCTCCTGTATAATTTTAAAAGCCCAAAAAATGGTATCAAGTGTTAGAACAACATTACTGTTTTCTCAAACTGTTCAGCACCAGAGAGGAAGACCATCTCAAGCTATTTTCCACTCTTGGTGGTGTCACTACCATATCTGCGCACACATCCCTGCACACGCTTACATTTTGTGGAACAGCTTAGCAGATCTGAGCTCACTGCAGTAACCAAAGGGTTACCACCGAGTCTGGCAGCCAGGCTGAGAATTCCTTCTCATATGGACTTGTTCGGGAATTGGGAGGATGACAACAACAAATAAGCTACACTCTCCTTTTTTAAAGTACTTGCAGCACTGAAGGCTACTGGGTGACACAAATTCCTCATTTGTGTGATTCCAAGCCTTTGGCACACTTCTGGTTGAACAGTGGATGTGGACACCCAGAACCATCTGCTCAAAACACAGATTTTGAACCAAAGTCTGAAAGGTGTGCATGGGTGTGCACTAGTGGGAAGTGTTGTTCATACTATGATGCTTGGGATTCACAACAAACATGTTTTCTAATCTCCCCTGTTAAAGCCACTAATTTGTTTTCTAATTTAAAGAGCAGAAATTTCCATCTCTCTCCCATTCTTTTCATCTCAGCTTTTACATCTTAAGCCCAAGTGTGCAAAGGTTTGGGCAAATTTGAATTTTTTTTTTTGATCTTAAAAGAAAAAAAAATGGTCAAAATTTGACAGAATTTCCCTGAGTTCCACTGGAGAGATCTTATCTCTCAGGTCTTGGATTGGTAGTTTGTTGTTCTGGTGGACTCTGAGCAGCGGATGAGGTGTTAGAATTTGCTGGCAGTAGGTTTTTAATGCTGGAGTAGGGTTCAAGAATACTTCTTGGTGATACCCAAAAGATCTTGTTTCCATCTTACATCAACATGCAAATGGTCCTCTTGATATAAGCACAGCACTTGAAAGAACCATGGATTTCACAATCGTAATGTTTTGCCTTTAGGTTTAAGAGCATACAGAGACCTTCAGTGGATATTCTCTGCTACTTTTCAGAGAATAGTACTTATCTCCTGCAGCTACAATACTGAACAAAGTGTTCCCTACATCTAAACAGCACAAATTTAAACAGATCCTGGTTTCAGTTCACCTGCTGTCATTCCAGTTAATACAGTGAAGCCCATCCAAATCAATGGCATTAATACAGATTTACAGAGGAGCTTACATGCACCCTACCTGCATGTAGTTTACAGTAATCAGATCTTATATCTTAATGTAGCTGAAAACTGAGTCAGGACCAGCCTCCATAAAAATCAAATACTCCATGTCAGTGAAGTTTTTTCTGACAGGAAATAAATAAGACTTGTCTTCATAGTAACTAAGCTTTGGACAGAAAGAATGGTGAGGGGGAGGAGATGATGATTTTTCTTCCCTTCTAATCCATTCTATTTAAACAGAGGAATCAAAACAACAGATGTTTAGTATGGTACTGGCACCACAGAATCCAGCATGAACTCACCGAAGATGAGGAGACTACAGTTTCCCTATTTCAATTTTCCAGTCTCTAGGCTTCTGTGATTTAAATGTGCATGTCCAAATGGTCCCGTAGAAAAGAAGCCATGACTTTTGCAAGGAAAGCAGTTTCCAAGCTGTGTACCACCCCACCACACTGAACCTCTGCAGTATCTATAGGTATTGCTTGCGACGTGTAAACAGAGGACTATGAGACAAATCAGACCAGGTCGTTCTTGAGAATAATAATATTATACTACATACCACAGAAGTTCTGTTTTAATGAAAGAAATCTCTATTTCCAATGTTTCCTCAGCCTGCTGCAATTTAGTGCAGCAACTGAAAAATATTTTCATTTTTGGAATGTCTGAATTGTAGTCTCTTATAGCTTGGCTGACATATTGGAAGGTAATAATTTTGCTTAGCTAGCTCAAGTACTGCTTTTGCCATTTCCTACTATCCTTCTGTATTTATTTTTCATAATTTATGATACAACAGTTTGTTAATAGGGCTGCTATTTTAAAAAGCTTGAGAGAAACATAAGTTTTTGTCTCCCTCTGCAGCAATTTCTTCTTGCCATTTACTCTCCTTATTTTGCTACCCACTCCATGTTATATAAGCAAAGTATCTAGTTTCTTATTCATCATAGAAGTATCAAGAAGGTAAAAGTCTTCCTTTTAAAGAGACCTTTAGGCTAACACTCCAGTATAGCAGACATTCTGGGTTCCTAATGCATTGCCACTGTATTTCTCTTCCTACACACATTTGTAACTCCAGTGTGACAGCAGGGCCCTGGCAGCAGACAGTATTTGCCTTTGACACACCTTTTTGTCATTTACATTTACTCTCCATATACCTGTGCCATTAAGTTTTCCCCCCATCCTCATTTATTTTTAACTTCTTGCATTTTATGTTATTTTGGGAATTATTTAGATATATACCATAATTTACATATAATAATTTACATACTTCAAGCACCTGAAGGACAGGGGTGAGTTAAAAGGGAGCACAGCTGGTGCTCCAGTAATTAAGCAGCAGCCCGGGCTGCTGACATCAGTCCTGCACCACCAGCAGGGCCCTGGGAAGAACCCCTGCCCACAGTCAGATGTCTGCACCCCTGTGGCTGAAGCCACCACCCCTTCTCCAGGAGTTAATCCTCCCTCTGTGCCTGTGCTCACAATTACTCTTGATGAAAGGCACAGGGAGCTTGGACCACCACTCTTCTGTGACTTTTGTCTTGATTGCACTTCATAACTGTCTACAAGTAGCACTCAACTTGCCAGTAGTCAAGTTCAACTCTTGTTTCTGTTCTTTTTGTTGCTGGGAAGCTTAATTGCTATGAGGTAACAGAATACTTCTGTATTTTAAATTTTTTAGTTTTACATTCATACTACTTATTTACATGCTTACACAATTAATAGTTTAACTGATTATGTCCACAAAATAATAAATCAACAATTTGCTTCTAAAAAGTGTTATTTTTTACATGCTCTGTCATTCAAATGGCCTGTATAGATATCTACAACTTAGTAGCAGAATACTTCATGGTACAATATACAGCAAAAAGCTTATCCTTGTTTCAGGTTCTTCATTCTTTTCTCCTTCTTTTTAGCATTCTTATTATTTAAATAAGTACTGAATATGTAACATTAGGGATATATAATATTTCTCTCTCCCCAGATATATATTTATATAGTGTATAACATCAGGGTACATTAAAACATTTATGGTCTCCTGGGGCTGTCACTGCTTCGGAATGACCACTGAGAGATTAGGTTTGAGGTTTCATGAAAAAATACATTAATGCTACATTTTCACAACTAGAAGAATACAAAGTCCTCTGTTAAATAGTCAATCTAATTATACTTTGCAGGGCCTACTACCAAAGCTGTAATTGTAATGAAGAAAGAATTTTATAGTGCTTGAAAGTTTCAGTAAGTGCATTATACTGAAAAACAGTAATTATGGATTAAAAAAGATTTTATGTCTTTCCTATTAAAAAATTAAATGCCTGCGTAATAACATGTAATTGCTCATGCGCTATTCATTATAAATGATACACTGAAAAATTACTACTAAAGTGGAAACTGTGGAAAAGAAATTGCCCCTCCATTACACCTTCACCTCTTAAATCTTTAAAAAAAACAAAAACAAACAAAAAAAAACCACACCAAAACCACCTTGGGATAATAAAATCAGTGTTTTGCAGATCTACTAAGAACATTTATGGAAAATGGGTTTGAAACTAATATTTAAAATTACAACTGCATAGCCTTCCCAACTGCTGTTTGCTGTTTGTAATGGGCATTTCAAGTGTTAAACATTAAAAATTCTTTCAAAATGCTTAAAACATATACATAAGTTTATATACACAAGTGGTTTCTCATTTATTTTTAACTTCTTGCATTTTATGTTATTTTGGGAATTATTTAGATATATACTATAATTTACATATAAATCTATTGAGATATTTTAATTTTTTTCTAAGCTTCCATAAGTCTCAAGACAAAGAACAGAAAATTTACCTTAATAAAAATCCTGGAAACATTACTGGGAACATCTTCTTAAATCCCAGCGTTCAATTAAAGACATTTTACTGGAAACCCAGCAAAACCCACCATGTTTAATAAAATGGTAAATCACTCACATTCATCTTCCTTTGTAGCATGCCTATATATCCCTTAACCATTTTTTCTTCCCAATGCCTATAATTTCACCATTGTTCCATATAAAGTTTGATATATACAGTAGTGACATTTTTTTAATTCACTCTTCCCCCAAACCCAGGTACCCCACATCTAACAGCAAATGTCAAAAGCTGAAGGTCATCTTATGCACCTTAGCAGTTTGAACAATGTGGTGGTTCTGACACCCTCAGAGTTCTCATGATAAATAGAGTCAATAAATGGGAACTGCCACACATTTTATTTTTTAATCACTTTTTTTGAAGACCTGTATTTGGGGAAGAAAATAAGCTAGGGCTCTTATCAATGTCTCAGGCAGATCACAAGGCAAGTGAAGCTGGAAAAAGGAAAGGTGTCAAGGACAAGGTTTTCCATTTTTTTTTTTTGAAGTCCCCATTCACTCAGTTGAATGCACTGCTGTTAATTCAATTGAAGGTATGATTGCAAGTGCAGGGTGCTGAGGTATTTGGAGGGACACATGTCAAAAGCAGAAGCCATTTCATACTTGAAGAAAAAAACACTTTGCTAAACTCTGATGTCTGTCAAGTACAAGCTCACAGGTGTTGAAGATCTGGTGCTAAATGGGAGCTCTGCCCCTCTCTCCCCCAGCTCACACTGTGTGCCTGCTCTGTGTCTTTCTCACACATCCTTCTCCTGTTCAGACTGGGCTGCACAAGCACATCAGAACAACTGCAAATATAAACCCACCCCAAGATGCATCAAATCCCAAACTCCAGCTCCACAGGCTGACACTAGGCAAAGCCCTGTGCAGTTCTGTGGGAGAGATCTCACTGCTCAATAAGCAGCAGCTGTTGTTACACACTCCAGCTGTTCTTGGACATTTTCATCAATAGACTGAAGAGAAGTTCAATGCAACTCCTGGGCAGATAGACACACACCTTGCTATCAAAAACAGATCCTTCCCCCACTTGTCTGCTATGAGTTGGCAAGAGCAGAGGAGTCATTATTACTGTATGACATTTTAGTTCTCTTTATATTCAGAATGCTGAGAATTCCAGTTAAAATAATTGGCATTGCCTAAGTTGGTATTTGCAGTGTTCTGATGCACTGCTGTTCACAAGCAAGTAAACAGGTTCCTGTTATTGCTGTAAATTCAGAGCTGCATTTATGGAACATGCATCTCTGGTACTTTTACACTTAGGGGCATAGAATGGCAGAAAATCAACTTTATGTACCACCTTCTGCTTTGCATTTATTACTTCTCTTGCCATGTGGTAAAAAGGCAGTGAGGGGCAGCCTGTGTGTGAAAGCTGAAAAAGATGAAGACTAAAGTCTTAATTTTTACTATTTTGTAGTTATAGTCAGTCCACTTCTCCCACATTTCCCCAAAATACTCTGCTCACTTGGGCTCTTGCATAGTTTTACTCTTTTTACTTCTTTTACATCCACATTAGCCTTTGTTTCACCTTTGGCAGGAACTACCAACATTCTGCCATAAAAGTACAATATTTGATGCCCTCTGGAGCATAGAGTAGAGAGAAGCAAGGCTGTGGATGAAAGAATCCCACAAGTTGTATTCCTGACAAGAGCAAGCAAAATGGAGAATTCCAAAAAGTAAACATTGACTCAGGCATAAAAGTACTGTCTACACTACAGGAAGTACTGGTTGCCAACAAGTTCACCATGATTTAAGTGGATGCAAAGACATGTCACATACATACTAAAGTACATACTGAGGTATTTATTGTATCTCAAGAGTAAGCTCAGCAAACAAAATTGAACTAAATAAATCCCTTCCACACCTGGAGAACAAACCCCTGTTGTTCTCTGTATTTGTTATTAAAACTGAAGAATGCGCTTATCACCATGAACAAGTCACCATAAGAGAAATCTTGCAACAACTTTCTTACTCATGTAGACACTTGCCTTCCAAAAGCCTCTCCTCAATCTTCTGTCTCTCCAGTAGTTACTCTTTTAAGTGCTTTTTCTGAGCAAACAAAAGAGTGAAGGAGAACTTTTTTTTCTTTTCTGCCTGAAACATTCTCCTCCAGGATGACAGTGTAATTATATGCAAAGTGCTCCGTTAAGATTCTGCAAAAGAAAATGGATCCAAGACAAAAGTGCACATCTACTGCTAGGTTACTGTAAAAGATTACCTTCACAGTCTTTTCTTTTAGGAAATGAAAAAGCTATAACTACTATTCAGTATTTACACATTTTTCTCCAACAGATGGTCAGTGTCTGTGGAATAGACACGGTCATACTATATAAGAACAAAAAACCTCATAACAATAGAAATCTGTAAGACCGGGACTGTAAGACTAAGTTGTTTCAAATTCACAGATTCTCTAATCAGAAACTGTTGCAGATAGTACATTGTATAGTAAGAGCCAAAGACTGATTTCTTTTTCCCCTTACATGTTCCAACTTTCACAGGTTTAGATGCAGATGGAAGGAGGGGTTACCAAATCTGAGTTTGAGAAGCCAAAGAGGTGCAGGCCAGAAGGTGAAGCTGCTTTAAGGCAGTCACTGTACCTGTTGCCACATTCTCTGTCAGTCTATCAGGCATCTGCTGTACCCAGACCCCTCCTGCTCACCTGCCTTTAACAATTTCCCATAATTAAGCGTGCATCTTTCCATGGTAGGTACAGACCCGCTGCCTTTGTCTGTTTGCCTGCAGGAATGACCTCTCCTGAACTGCAGTCTTGCACAGTTTACTCATCTTTTTCAATCAAAAAGAGCAAATGTAACTTTAGTAATAAAAAAAATTATTTTCAACTTAAAAGATAAAATATGAAGAATTCTGCAGAGCCTTCTGGGAAGCAACACCAGAAAAGGCTAAACCCTAATTCCTTGTCTTCCTCCAAACAAACAGATTCTGTGCTCCTTAACCCTTGAATATTCCCATTATCCTTCTATCCAAAAACTACATGCACAAGTACTTGGACATGAGAACCACATGCTCAGTAGTGAGTTTTCCAATTTTAGAATATGTGAAGCTTTATGAAGGAATGGCTGTAAGACTGGATTGTAGTTTTCAAGCTTGAGATGTCATATACTTTTTTTTTAAGTTAATCAAATAGGAAGCTAATTGTTTGAGATCCACATACTGTAGAACCAGACAGTTAAACAAAATGAAAATAGCAGCCATCTTTAAATTAGTTCAATGAATTCTTTGCCTCCCTTAGTAACCTTTCTGTGATTCTGTGAAATAACTCAGCTCATCTCCAGAGCCCTTGAACAGTCCGTGGACTCCCATCCATATCATTCTGTTGCAAGGAGGCAAATTTCTTTTATACCATGAGAGTGTTTTTTTACAGATGCAAAGCTTCAGAAAAGGAGAATGACAAATTCAGCACACTCAAGGTCATTCCCCATGGTCATTTCCCAACGCATACATAAATGCAAAACATTATTCTCCTTCCCCCTCACTTTTTCCTCTTTTAAATCTCTCTGGCCATATTGTTTATTAAAGTACCACCTATAAAAGCATTTTTATGGAATTAAGAAATCCAATGAAATTAGTACATGGCTATACAGCATTGTAACTTAGAAAATGGAATCTACTTAAGTGTGACCAAAATTTTGGCATACCATCATCTTTCTGAGGAAATACAAACAGTCCTGGTGTTACAAAGTATAGCCAGAATTTCTATAAGATTTTTTAAACCCATTATTGAAATTACTTTTACAAGCAGAAACTTGAGAGAACATCATCATTGCACATCGTGCACTGGAAGAATCAATAAATTGGAGAGATGGAACAATAGGTCGATGTGTTCTTTCTTTCTTAAGAAAGATTTTTCCCTAGCCGTTACAGAAGTCTCCCTTAAACAACCCCAGTGAAGAATGAGAAGAAAGATGACATTTCCAGAAATATCAGTAAGCAACAAGCACAAAAAGTAAACTTCACTCTAGAAGAATCATAAACATTCTGTACATGTTTCATTAGAAAGGAAATAGCTGCTTCCCAGAATTCTTGAAAAAAAAAAAAACCCTCAACTAAAAAAAGACTAATCTTCTTCAACTTGCAGTCCTTAATTTCATTTCTTTTTCACATTCTAAACACACATTTTACAGTGTGTCTAATCTTTTATCTGGATAACTGAGTTACCAGGAACAGAAAAGTTAACACTTAGATTATTAAATACTTGAAACACCTATAAATTGAATGCTAGAGTTTAAAGGTCTAGGACTATGGTGATGGGGTCACAAATCATTGCTGTTTATCTTGGACTACTTCACCCACAGTACCAAGCAGTTCCTTCTGGGCACAGGGCTCACATCCCCAGCCCTTAAAACTGAAAGCCCACAATTTATTCATCCTCTCTAAAGTGCAACTCCAACTCTCAGTGTTTGAAGCACATCAGAGGTGACCATCCCAGCACTGGCAATGCAGCACTGGGGTAGAGTTGGCACACAGAAGAAATTGGCTCTGTTTTCACCTGATCCCCATTTGGGAGGAAGGCAAAGAAAATAGTTTTGTTTTTATTCAGATTTCAATAGCAGCTGTCAGAAAGCTGCTCAGCAGTTTGGAATGTCAGTAGTAGTCCCTTTGGAACTGGATTAGAGGGAGATGGAGACAGCCAAGAGCACTACACAGGTACCTGTGTAACCATGGAGTAAAATTACTGCATATTCAGATAGAAAGAACCTATTCTCTGTCACATACAGCTCACCCTCAAATCTTGCAAGTAAGGCCTAAACTAAACTTATTCTTTATGCTTGTCTAATCTACTTTCACTAAATAACTGTAAAAGATATGTTGATACAAGAACTCTAAAAATAAATTTGCCAGTCTTATTGGAAGGGAAGCTACAATGTCTGCAAGCCAACAAAAATAACAATATTGCATTCTACTCACAGTTCAGGAAAAATATTCATGTTTGCCAAATAAAAAACTGACAAACTGATGGGAACAGAAAATATTTTCATGCTGAAAGAGGATATTACAAACAATGGAGATTCAAAGTCAAATGTCTCTTTATCCTTTTGAAAGGAACTTTCTGAAATACAACACCCAATTTTTACAAGAGTGATGTAACCTTTAAACAGTACTACTCCAAATACTTTGTCATCTAACTTCTTTATAATTATTTAACAAACTATGATGGAGCTTACCCACCCATGCATACACATTTGAGAATTTCTTCTGGCTTCCTGGTTTTAATTTTCAGCCCTTCTGGCAGTACTGGAAAAACAGAAAAACAGCTGAAAATCTCAGGCCTACTTTTATTTCAGGAGTAATTTCAGAAGTTCAGAATACAAAAATTCAATGAAGAAACAATGTACAGATAAGCAAGCCTGATGATTCTCAGATTTAAGCCCAGACAATGGTTTAAAAAAAACCACAAGAAAAATTGTGTATAACACCTGTACTCAAAACTACTTTTTGACATTTCTTACTATTATTCTTCAGAAGAGAGGGCAGGTGGAACAGCTTTTCCATGAGATCAGCCTAAATATATACCCTAAGTCTAATCTAGACAAGCACCTAGAAGTACCTGCAGAAGGATCACTGTTTTGGATTCACTTGGTCTGTTCAGCAGGAAAAGAGGAGGCTGAGGAGAGACCTCATTTCAATTACAACTTCCTTGTGACAGGAAGAGGAGGGGCAGGACTGAGCTCTTCTCTGTGGTGACCAGTGGCAGGATCCAATGGAATGGCCTGAAGCTGTGCAGGGCCAGCAGCTGGACTCGGTGACCTTTGTGGTCCCTTTCAACTTTGGAAATTCTATGATCCTATATTTAAACCATTCCTCTCCTTTATCTGAGATGGTTTGAAAAACCCAATCATTCTGTACTGAAACATGGTAAAATCATATTTTTAACAATGTATTTTCCACACAAAGTGCTGCAAGAGGAAAAGGAGGAGGGAGTGTTTAGCCTGCAAGACCAGGAGTCACCCAGCCTAAGATGGTAGCACATATTCTGAAATGCTTCCAGTCAAATGCACAGCATGATAATCTCCTGCAGAAGAGAGGAACAGCTGGCTAATTAACACATTAACCACATACAATGTTAGGATGAATCAAACCAGCTACAGCTTTAAAAGTCCCAACACAGCTACAGAGAGGAAAAGCTTTGCTCTGCCGTCTGTATAGTGGCCAACAGGCTCATTCTACGCTACTTGCGGAACCAGTTACTCCAAAGCATGAAAAAATTTCTGCAGACCCTGGACTTTCAAATGAGAACATGCACTCATTTAAGAAATGCCAATTCAAATGTAGCAGCAACCAAATGAAAACTTCACTACTTATAGAAATTAATTTTTCATCTTAAAAGTAGGTTATGATGCAGTTATCTGAATAAGTTTACACATAAAGACATTACATCCCACTGTCCTACTTCACACATTGCTAAGTTTTGCAGGCGAGAAAATTAGAAAACTGAAGGAAGTAAAATTCTGTTGTGTTTTGGCAACTAGAAAATTGAAAGAATACAACTAGTCAATTCTCAGTATATTAGGATAATATTCTGGGAATCTGGATCCCTTACTAAGTCCTGATTCTTTCAGCATTGCAGTGATCAGCCAGCAAAGTGAAAACACATTCTTAAGTATTGGGTTCAGAATTTTATAATTTGAATGCATACTCTTCAAACATACATTTTAAAATACTGATCCAAGTTGCCCTTATTAGACAAAGATAATAAGAATCAGAAATAGGCTTGGACTGAGTCAATTAAACTGAATTCTTGTAGACTTTCCAGTAAATCCACAAAAATATTATTAATTTAAAAATTTAGGTGCAATTTTCTTGTATGCAATAAATAAAGTTCTAGTGTTTCTCAAATCTGTACCAGTACTTCAGCCAAAAAAAAGTAAGAATGATCATCTCTAATTCTTACAAATAAACATAGGTCTTGTAAAGCATGTTTAAAAATGTAAAATGCGTAGTGTTCAGCACTACAATAAAATTAGAAAGGGATAATAGCTGATAATAGCTAATATTATTAATAATATCTGCTGGGCCATTATTTCCTTAAGCTGCTCAGAGGAAAGACAAAATTCAAACAACTGGAATAAGTACTAATTTATAATAACTGAGTCATCACAGGGTAGCCTGTGCCTTGTACTAAATCTAATAGCTCATATTTTACAGCATCTTAAGCTTGTAGTTGACATCCAATTCACTACTTCCCAAAAAGTTATTAGCAAAAGTGGTAACATCTGAATTTGCAATGGAAAAATGAATCAACATATGACCTCTAGTCCTACTGATATTTTAGGCTCCCACAAATGCATTTTCCTCTCTTTCAGAGGTCAACCACCTTTTGCACTTCCCAGTGAAAGTACTACACTACAATGTTAGACAGCAGTACTACACTCTTGGCTCAGGAAAAGAATTTGTTCTTTAATTTGCATGCTTTAAGTCCCACTATTGCCAGAAAATGTGCCAGTAAGAGAAGGGAAAGAAGTAATATAAACACTCTTATCACACAGTATTTGATACTGGCTGTACCCAGTCTCACATGATGGAACTCATGCTGAAGGATGGAGAAAATGTTCAGCAGAGTACTTCTATTGAATTATGAAATATTTTTTGGTAAGAAACACCAAGTTTGTACTTTATTAAGATCCCAATTCTATGTGATCTGAAACATTCCTTGAGTTATATTCAACATGTGAAGCAGCTCAATCTACTTCATTGCATGTACCAATCAACTCAGGCCAGCACTTCTTCCAGCTTGTTGAGACAGCTACATACTTCAGTTACTTTTTGTTTGTCTACAGATACATCCTGAGATCAATTTAAGTATTTTATTATTTAAAAAGGTCTTATTGTATTTAACAACAAACATTATCTTTTTTCCTAGCTGTTTAGTATCAAAACTGTATCAACATAGTTCAGTATTTTTGCAGATCTGGATCTCCTTTTAAACCCAGATGGCACTGGATATTCAGCAGATAAATTGCTTAATGTTTAGATAGTTATCCTATGGGCAAATATTGACAGTATTTTATTACAGCGGTCTTTAAAAACAGACTAATTTCATTTTACTATTATAAAAAGTGTTTAACATCCTGCTACAGAGACACACCATCATCTGGCATGATGGTGGACATTTAAGTTCCAAGAAGAACAGCATTAAAAGGATCCTACAATGAGTTTTACTGAGAGAAAAATCAGTGTCTAACACCTTGGGTTTGGGACATTTTGGAGCTGTTTGAAAACCTATTAAATTGGTATGGTTCAATGCAGAAAAGTGATGATTTCTGATGCATCACAGAGGATAAAAAGGCAGCGGGAAGAACTAGATCAAGCTAATTATTTTTTATCCCATGGCTTTCTAAAAATAAAATCCCTGGGGTTACCAGGCAAATACTAGTTCCAGGAAAATACTCCAGAGCATACAAACTATTCTTTTTAATTATTCTGTCTTCAAGGAAATCATGCTTACGACTGACACCTGAGACAGCAAAACTGTATTTGGGACATAAAAAGTCAATGTGATGATGGTATTGTTATAGATAAGTCAAAATTCATAAGAAATTAAAAGATATCAAGATGGGTTGTGAAGGTGAAATATAGTAGATTGTACATAGAATGTATTAAGAATTGTACCTATATCCAAACATGTTGTGCTTGGAATGTGCCTTGGCATGTTTCCTGGCATCTTGCTCAGAGTTACAAAACACTCCTCCCAAAGGTGAAAATTAGCATCTGAAGTGAAGGCAAACCTGAGAGGAGAAGTGGTCATGCATCCACCATCAGGAAGCCAGATATCCATCTGGCACATCACTCTACTCCAAATCCATTCTGCCTATTTGGAGAATCCTTTCCATCTGAAAGGAGTGACAGATATGATCTGTTACTCTCTGGACACTGCTGATGAATGGACCTCTTACTCAAGACTCTTCATTTTAATCATGTAAGGATTTCTCGGAAAAATCATCATCTGAACAGATCCTTTACCAGAAACACTAAGATGAGTTACTGGAAAATATCAACCGAAATACAAAGAGAGTCTCTGAACACATCAACATCTGAATGGACCCCTGATCTCTGGACCAGAGGACCATAGAAAATGAAAAGGACAAAGGATTCTCTAGCCAGGGGCAAGAAAAACAGTACAAAAACCGGACTCAGAAACCTCGAAGGTGTGCACTACCAACCCGAACTGCTGGTGTTCAGGGCTGTGTATGTGTCACCCAGAGTCAAGAACCTAGGCTTGGCCCTGCCTTTCTTTATAGTGGCTATTCAAGATTGTCAATTTGATCATTAAATAAATTCTGTTTGTTTTATATTAATAATTTGGCTCACGCAATTTATTAATTCGATTTAATTGGCAATAGCATTTATAACAGTATCATATCCCAACCCCGAGAAAGCCATGAATTTTAGTTTTTCATAGAATCATTTAACAGCTTTGGCTGGAAGGGGCCTTAAATATTGTCTTGTTCCAACCCCCCCTGCAGTGGGCAGGGACCTTTTTCCCTAGACCAGGTTGCTCAAAGCCGTATCCAATCTGACTTCCAGGGATGGGGCATCCACAACGTCTCAGGGCACTTGGAAAGCTTTAGAATTGTTCTGCCGACTATCTGCAATTTCCCAGGACCTTCTTTGGCAACAAAGGTGAGATTGAGCACAGGTTCTATGTTTTCCACTGTGCAGTTTGGCACAGTATGCCAAAACAGAGGCATGGTTGAAATCTTGATATTGCCAAAGAAACACACAAAACAGCCATCCAGATTAGGCGAGGCAGTAGCCCTTTTATGAATTTGCCCATGAGATGTCTCTGCCTTAGCTTGCAATTAACTTCTTGTAGCACCAAAATCAGCATCAATCCTTTGAGGGTTTCAGTAAGCCCAAGGCCATGGAGAATTACACTGCAGGACACAGTTTGAAGATTTTTTTTTTTAGCTTATGCAGACTCTAGCTGCTCTTGCATTTCCGATCCTGTGATTTCTGACTGCACAGCAGCGGGCTGTAAAAGCTGTTTTGACTGGGTTGTGGCTCTAAAAAGAGATTTATGGAACTACTGAAAGGGCTATGAAAGAAAAGAACAGGCAATACAGATTTAAACAAGCAATGCAACTGAACACACATTTGTGAAACATGCTTTTGGAGTAGCTGTATTTGATGTTGTCCAGAGATCACAGCTTAAGATCAGAATCAACCTGTATTGTGACTCCTGAACTCAGGGACCTTTGCTTTCCATGGGCTGGGCTTACTGGGGGGATGCACATGGGTGATTTGGGATGGCAGCTGTTACACACCTGCAGGAGAATGCTGCCATCCATCCTATTTTTGCAGCAAGGACAGCCCCCTGCAGTTTTATTTTAAGAATTTTGTTGAAACTTAGCAAACATCTCCCAGAAACCTGAAGATTAACTTTATGGGCTGAAGACATTACTCACAACTTGAATCAAAGATCATCACAAAAAGATAATTTTCTGTGTGAGGAAAGGGAATTGTTCCATTGAAATTGCAGCATTGAACACGCTATAAAGCAACCTCTTAATGAGGAATTAAATATCTGTAATTCACAAAAGGTTGAGAATATCTAAAAAAAAAACCCAGAACAACCCCAGACCAAACTGCTCCATTTAAACAGGAAATAGAAACAAAAACTTCATTTCAAGAGAGAAGTAACTCAAATTGTAAACCAAATTCTGCTGTAGCCCTTCAACTATTCTACACAGCATCTCACTACATCTTGCAGCTTCAATGACTTCTGTATATAGAAAAAACATTTTTCAGATATGATTAAAATCTTGCAAAAGCCACACGGAAGACTTAGGCTAGGCCAGGATGTACCTTATTTGTTACTTTGTCCAATACAAGATGTTATAGGTCAAGTTTGGTCCTAACTTGCAATTAACTTCAGAGATTTGGAAAGATGAAGGGCAAAGAGAACACACTCTTACCTGCTGCCTGCCTGACACACAGAGTCAGATTATTTTTGGCAGTGGTCACTGTTCAGCTACTTGCAGTGAACATCCACTGGCAGGAAACAGAGAAACCTCCCTAACAGCCATTTCCATCAACAGTGAAATTAGTGTTTATAGTGAAACAGTGTTTACAGTGGTCAGCTACACATCTGTAGTTGGAAAAGGCATCCACAACAAACTGTGCAAGCAGTTTCTTAATACCTTAATCACAGCAGTTACACTCTCATGCTCATAAGTGTTCTACTTTGCTTGTATAATGAGGTTTTAATCTACTACTCAATTTTTTCTTTACTACAAGCAAAGTCACCACAATGTGAAATTGCCATTGACCATAGACATGCTCCTACGTCAATACAAGCATCAGTTACAGGGCCATGGCCCAGGTTACATGAAACAGGGTTCTGTAAACAGACAGTGCAGGAGGAGGCAGATCAGGCTTGTTTGGCAGAACTAAGACTTGAAAAAAGGGTATATGTAGTGGTGATGAATCCAGCCTCTTTCAAGTGTGGGAGAACTTCACCCAAATTATCTCCTCCATCCTATTCTAACTTATGCCTGCAGCACACAGCACTTAACCAGTACATATCTGGCAGAGAACAGTGCTTCTGTAAATGCTGTATAGAGATGAAACAGTGTTAGACAGTAGCACTTCAAAAGTTCTGAAGTCTGGGTGGGATGACTATCTTGTACAATTTCCAAATGCTGAGTGGAGAGCCAGGAGGAGGCAAAAGGACAAGGGAGTATGATAAAACACAAGAAGCCTTGGCTTACCACTTCTGTAGTAATTTGCTATGCAGTCAGACCTAACTCCAAGAAAAAACTGAGACACCTGAGAAATCCTCCTAGCAGTCTGGTTATTCCTCACAATCTGAAGGAAAAAAACCGATCAACTATTTAACTGAGGAATGTAAATGAAAATAGTGAATCAAGAATTGGAAAACTGTAATTTCTCACCACAGAGTTGATCTTTCCATTCTCTTTGTCTTCACAGATGATCTTCATCAGCTTCTTAATGTCTCTTGCAGTTTACTTATATATAATGCAACGTGTGAAGATGTTTTGAACACCAGACATATTCACAGTAAAATAATTTTTACATGCACGAAACCATAAACACCAGATTTCTAACCAGTAAGAAAAAATAGTTTCATGGAGAATGAGGTCACAGCCTATTTAATAAAGAATCAGATCCTGTTCATGTGGAGACAGGCAAACATCCATAGACAATTGAACAGGTAAAAAAGACGAAAATGTGAGAAAGTATTAAATACTCCAGACTTGATTGGCTGTGAATTTCTCTTTTACATTTCAGCCAAGTGGTTTCCTAGTTAGGTGCAAATTGACCCAGGGACTCTAGCTGTGAAAAGCACAATACTGAGAACTTGATTCTGATGTCACATTTATTGGTCCAAACTTTTACACCACTGGAAAAGCAGAGGCTAACTCTGCCTTGAGGGGTACACACTAGTAATCCTTAAATTCTTCAAGATTCCAAGAAATCTACCTCTCCATTCTGGAATGAAACAAAACTGACAATGATTTTCCAGAAGGGGAATTGCTCCAAGCCTTTTAGAGAAATTAAGGCCAAAATTTAATATAGGAGCTAGCAAAAAATCCCCAAACCCAATCATTTATCTAGTTCACCACTTGTAGTTTAAAAAAGTTTTGGCTCCAAATTCTGCTCATGAAGAAGGATGCTTGTTTTGAGTAAACAGGCACATGTAGAACAAGAGACCATTTCAGCCTAAATGCCTCCCCAGGCAGGCTTCAGCAGCTGCATTCTACTGAACAGCAGAATGAACCTCCCAGCAGGAATCCAGGGCTTTTCCTCAGCCCTGTTCTCATAACTTCACTCCTAGGAGAATACATGCTGAATCCTTCTGATTCCAAAATCCAGGACTTTAGGCATCTTCCCTTAATACTGGAATTGTAGTGTCCTCAGGAACTGACCAAACTTACTGCAGATGAAGACAGGGAAAGGCAGAATTTTCAGGACTGTTCTCCAGGATGCACTGGAGGAACGAGGGCATGGATTAAACAAAGATTTCTATCCTGATGAATTTTTTCCAAAAGGGTTTAAAAAGTGGTTATTTTATTTGTAGTAAATGCCCACTACCCTCAGGGTAAACACTCAGGCAAATCTTCTGTGAGAAGACAAAAAAGCCTTGCTACAAATAAATCCAAGATTAGCCCACAGCTCAAAGTGACAACTTTTTATTTTAGGCAAAAACAAGAACAAGAACAAGAACAACAACAAAAAAAAAAAAAAAAAAAAGGCCAAAAACATCCGCTACTGCATTTTGTAAAATTTTCACTGTTTTCCATAGAAACAGTTCACAAGTCAGAACGCAATATTCAAATAACATTGTGCAAAATTGTACTGGCATAACTACACATAGCAAAAAGACTAGTGTAAATCAAGAATTCCATTGAAATTAGTTGAGCTGCTCCAGTTTTACAACAGTGCACCTCAGAATAGGCCCTTTTTTGCAGAACATCCCTGGAACTCCTCTTGCTTACAAAAATCGCTTTATATGCAACAAGTAACCTATCAGTACAACATAAGCAAGAACATCTCCACAAGTTATCACAGTGTAACAGAGGAAAACATATCAGCCAATTTCATACAAAGGCAAATCTAATGGCAGTTTTGAATAACCTTTGACTGCTACCCTCAAAAATTGCATGTTTCAATAAACAAAATAATTTAGAATGAAGCCAAGATATGTTCTTAACTATCAGTGCATTGAGAATTGGGATGGATATTGTGTTCAGAAGGAGTTTGCTTTCTTTTTTTTCTGCTTAGCGGATTTTCCAAAGAGAGTTGTTTCAAAAGAAGTTTGTGTAAGAAATGTTAACAGTTAAAAATGTTAGAAATGTTAATGTTAAATGCAGTGTTATCAGGCCAAGTCCTCTTCTGCTATTCAGACAGACTTGTAAACATTATAGAAGTCTCTGTACTCAAATACAAATCCCAATGGAGGGCTATTAAACAAAGACCATACCCTAAGTATATACTAATGACATGCAGTGGAACCAAGCAAGCAGTAACAGGACTCCATTTACGTTTGGAGCACTCAGAAAGAGACCAGTTCAGCTCAGGTACAGGACTGGAATTTCACAGAATACTTGGGAACAGTTAAAATTCTCTCCCCACTTGACATGCAAAGTAACAGTTTCCAAACAATGCATCTAAGTCATTCTTTGTATAAACAGAACACTAAGAGCAGAACCGATTTTCAGAGTCGCTGAACACTCACAAACTCACATCAAGAAAATACACAGGTACACCTTGCAGTGATTTGGTCACTTTGTTTTCCTGTATAACCATATTCAGAAAAACAATTCTACAAGAACTCTTTGATTACAGTAAAACCAATTGCTCCTCAGTGCTTTTCACCTCCCTAGGTTATGAAGGGCATACCTTCCATTGCCTTTCCAAAGAGGAAATATTTTTAGTTTAACATATATCAACCCGGCTCAGGTCTAAGTCATCTGATGAAGGGCACGCACTAACTACGGGATTATAAAGCACAGTCCTGATATTCTCAAGTGTTTGGGTGCTTTTATTTCCTTTTTGCAGGTTATATTAATCTCATGAGGACAAGTAAGAACAACACACAAGCTTTGCTTTGGAGATACGTCTAAGTGTGCATCACTTCTGGAAGAGAACAGCTCTGCAAGTCTGTACACAGGAAAAAAAAAAAAAAAAAGGGTCTCAAAAATACCAGCCCTGCCTCCAGCCATATAGATAAAAGTAGCAGACCTATGCAGACTCTATGTGTGCATGTACACAATGAGTTGAGTGGAAATCAAGATACTCAAGAAGCCACCCTGCAGCAATGATTTCTGTAACTGCAAGTCTCTGGTGACTTCCTTTGCATCCCCCTTTGCCCTCTCAGCTTGATAGAGAAGCTGTCAAATACTCAGCAAAGAAACATTTAGCAAGGAAATATGGACAACACTGGCACTGAGTTTCTGTGAAGACATCAGTCAGCATTTCAGAGATGGCAGGGAGAGAGAACAGATAACACTTCAGCAAGGAATTGCTGTGGTACCACTGAATTCTCTTAAACTCAATAAACAACAAGAAGTTAGGCCCGAGGCAGAGGAAATGTTAATGGATATGACTTTGTTCTCTTCTTCCCAAAAGGTTCAGCTTCAGTGTTTTTCAACAGTCTCAGACTGAATTCCAGAAAATTGTATTTTAGAACAAATCAAAACATAGCCCTGAGACTAAACATACTTTATAAGAGCTGCTATTGCTTTACGTAAGTCAAACACAGCAATCATTTACCTCCACAGTAAGCAATATTTAATTTTCACTCCCTTTTTTCCTCACTTGGGATACATACCTGAAACCAAGAACTTCTTTCCAAGATATATGTACTCAAGCACATCTGTTACTTTTCCAAGTATTTAAATGCTACAGGATTATGGCACCAATCAAGGAAAGAATAGCTGAAGAAGGTCAAACTTTACCAAAGGAGCCCCCTACCCTTGTGCCTTGAGTTTTTGAAAAAACAATTCCAATAATCATAGCTGTCACCATGGACTTCATTACAATAAACTCCTTCCTTGTGGTTTTTAGAATTTACAACTGGAGTAATATCATTTATTATATCTCAAAATCAATGGTCAGTGTTATTGAACACAACCACCAGCCTTTAACCGTGGCTAGAAGTGTAAAACACCAAGAATATCAAGTGTATTGAATTGTGCATAAAAATAGACCTTTATCTCAACCTACAAAGTAGGCAATCAAGGAACTGATTAGGTCTATGCATAGTTAGGATTTTAAGTAAGCCAAAAGAATTTGAACTCTTTCAGTAAAGCTGTGCTTGTGTAATGCACAGGTCAGCTCCCCAAAAGAATGAACGTCGAACTCTATACATAAAAGGATTTTCAAAAAGCTCCATGCACTCTCAAAGCTATTTGCAAATTGATTTAAATAGTTCCGATAACAGCTATGCTATGGCACAAGACGGCACATAAAAAATTTAAGGCTAATTTTTGTCTACACACGTCAAAGCTGGTCTCAGAACAAGAGCTGTCATATTTTCTTAATTCTGACTCTTTAGTGTGGATTCGTAATAAAGTTGAGCTGCCACAGCAATAGTAGAGTTGTCCTGCATATAAAAAAAGACTGAATGTTATCCTGAATGCAGTTTTTTTATAAAATGCAAAAACTTCACACATTTACATTTGGTTTTTATCAGAGCAGCTCACTAATTTGTACAGTACATTGTCCAATGACATACAAGGTAAACTACCAGAGAGATACTCAAAGTACTACAACAACAGGCACAAAAGAAAGTCCTACAGTAAGAAAGCCCACTGCTATTTGGGAGAGTCACACTGTGATGAAAACAAACATCAGAATGCATTTTGGTGAAGTCAATTAAGTGTCATGGCTGTAATAAAGGCTATTTGTTAACTTTAGCCCTTCAGTTCTTAACCATTCAGTTAAGATCTCCTAATAAAGCACTAGGCAGTTTGGCAACAATGAAGAAGTTCTTTACATGCTACTGTTACAGAAGTAGAAAACAGACTTAAAAGCACTTCCTTCACCTGAATATGATCTGGATTCAGTCACACCAGGTTTAAACAAACCTATCTAAAGCAGTAAATTTTAGGCTTCAAATTGCACTGTAGTGTTTCAGAAGGAACGAATTAACATCCACAATGCCTAGAAAAGAACTATCAACTGGAAGAATTACACAAGTTTGATGACAGAGCTGCTTATTTTAAAACTCTGTTCCTCAACAACTTCAGGTGACTGACAATGTCAGTGCAAATCAAAACTGTTACTTCAGAACAATCCCATGAATGTTCATTTTCATGGGAAGATAGTAAATCAAATGATGCTTGTTTGCTAATTTAACAGGTGTAATACTTTCATACTTCCCGGTAAAACTTTCATTCACTGATTTTTTTGCATAATGTTTGAAAAATACTATAAAGAAAGAACTTGCACATTCTAGTATGATTTAAACTTACTTGCTGAATAAAGTACACTGCAATCATAGTTACTAATACAGGATTTAAAGGAACAGCAAATATGCATCAAAATTATGATTATTATCTGCACACATATACAGGGTTTTTTCTCTTGAACAAAATGTTTGCAAGCAAATTCAGCATATTAAGCACCAAACAAGACCATTATATTTGCAGTATCATCTTTAAATAGTTGCCATTATGAGGAGACCTGAGAATACAACTGATCCATAGAAGCTATGTAGATGGAAGTTATGTATGCGCAAGCCAGTGAGAACTGCTTGTGTTTAACAGACCAATATTCAGACCTAGAGACTGCCCACAAGAACACTTACATTGAAATTACTGAATCTAACTCTGTTAAAGAGGTACAAGATCAACTTGTTTCCTAAGCGTATATGACACCAGTATTCAGGTCACTGCAGTTTTCTGCACATCTAAATTGTATTAACTCAAACCCAAGTAACACACTCCAGGAACACATGAGAAACCTCAGTGAAGTTCCTGAATAGTTTCTGTTTGTAGTTGCCTTCCTCCCATTTTTGCCTTTTATTGTAATTTCAAAGCAACCATTAACTGCCACATTATCAGGACAGATGAAGAATCAAAAAAATCCTCTGTTTCACATGCTAGCCTAAGCTGTTAGTCAAAAAGAGAGAACATATCTGCTGCTGTAAACTTCTGCATAACAGTTATCATGCCTGACAAACCATCACCTTCAACAGACACACAAACACTACTATGACAAAGGGAGGAAACCATGCACAGGTATTTCAGTATTATGTGGCTGGGGTCTATAATACAGTATTGAGTCATGTCAGAGCAAATTTGTACCAAGAATGATTCAGTCTGACTCATAAGGAGCTAAGCAAGCCTGTAAGAGACAAGCATTTTCTGGAAGAAAGAACACTGAGGAAGAGGATAATGTGTTTTTTCCTCACATCTGCGCAAAAATTCTGTGGACAAATAGAACAATACTGGGGCAAGTGCTCTAAAATGCAATTTTCCAGCCAATAAACCAACACTAGTAGGAATTCTGTGAAGGAAGGAGTTTTAAGAATGTGACTTACTAGAAGCACAAATTTTCAGTATAAAAAAAATGTACACCATACATTGTACTAACACTGTTTTTGCATACTCTTCTGTTTTAAAAGTTCCAAACATTAATTTGTCTTGCTTTGTTTAGGTCTGAGGCTCTTCAGCAAGGTCACATAATTTGAGACTGCCGTAATAGTTCAGCAATCCTTTGGTCCCATCAGCTGTAAGGCAGCCAAATATAAAAGAACCTTCCCCAACAAAGGAAAAAAAAAGAGTAGGGGATCATCACCAGGAAACACCATCTGCTACAAACCAGAAAAGGCAAAATTTTGTTACAAAATACACATTTTCATACAAAAGACATCTTGCAAAACCATCTGATTGCCCCTCTCTCTGCAGATTACAATGGTAAATGGGATCAGCTGGCTGGTCTTGAGACTTGTTTTAATGGGGGAAAAAAAGTCAGAGGACACACACCATCACAACAACTGGTCCTTTAAACAGCAAAGGATAATGATAGTCTTTGCTTTCACCAGTGTTTAAAAAAAAGCAGGAGAGAAACAGAACCAGAGTTTTCAAAAGCAGAGAGCGCAACAGCACATCAGCTGCTGCATCCTCCTGAACTTCTCAATGTGCTACCAAACTGTCAATTATACAAACAGCTCAATTATGATAGTGCCATAAATCATTAAAACAATGAGCATGTGTGATCAGAAATGTCCGGTCAACTGGTTCCATTCTTTTCCCAGTAGTTGCCCATTGATTGTCAAGACAATCTAAATTATTCTTCAGCTTCCTCAATACATTCTGACTGCTGGAGCAGAGAGGTCTGTGGTATTACTGTACTTGTTCCACGAGAGATCCTGTCTTGATCTGTGTTTGTAGTCAAGGAGGCCATAGAAATGGGCTGTAACAAACCAGGCGTCATGCTGGAGGAGACAGTCAGGCTGTGTGCAGTGCCCTTAAGTGTGAGATCCTGTGTGGGAAGAAGTGGCTTGAGGATGCTGACAAGACAGAAAGCAGAGCCACTTTTCGGAATGAAATTCACTTTGTTCTTGTCAGGGCAATAGAAGGCTGGAATTTCATGCAATGGCTTTGGCCTAGAAATAAAATACACACAATGGTTTCATGGAACAATCAAATTCTGCCATGGCAGGGATGTATTGCTGAACACATCATCAGAAACAAGTCAATGTTTCAATTTGAAGTATTTCAGCTACTCAATAATGCTTTAATGACACTCAGAGCACACAGCAAATGACAAGATGGTTTAAAATGCTTGTTTACATGTGCTGCAAGGCAACAGCCTGTTCTTAGGGCAGGCTGTTTCCAAACCTAAGGAATCCAACCAACTTCATGCTTGATCACAAACCCTGTCCATGAACTAGCATATTCAATATATGAGAAAGTATTTTCAGTTGTGTTTTCCGGAAACTTTCGCAGCCCAACCAGTTCAGCCCCACATACAGACACTATTTATACAGCAAGCCCTGTGAAAGAAAGCTGGCATACCAATGATCCTAATACTGCATATCTCTAAGGGGTTTATGATAATCGGGGCATTCCCTTTTCTATACTTTTGCCTTCTTTGCGCGTTCACATGAGTGTGCCCCGACTCTCCGCAGAAGATGAACCCATCTTACTGAAAACTCAATGCAGAGAGTAAAATGTAGTTTTCATGATCAAGTATCTATAACCTGGGAAGGAAGTGTGGAACATGTATTTAGATCCTGACTTGCACTTTTGCCATTTCAGCATACAACTCAGCCTAAGACACGCTTTAAGATAAGCAGAGTTGGAATGGAAATCAGGGATAGCTTAGGAATGCCTTCTGTGTTCACTTCTAATGCTGAAAGGTAAATCTACTTAGAGTAGCCACATTCTACTTTTAAGACAGAACTATAGAAATCTGCTTTAAAGTCTCTCTATACTGCATGAAAATAGCCATCAGAAATTTTTATTCACTTTTTGTTGTCGCCAGCATTGTCCTTTAGCCTATAGCCTCCCCCTCCCTTCCTTTTGCTTGTACAAGACAGCCATGAGCATGTCTTTGTTTTACTAAGCCAATCAAGCCAATCTTCCAGTACACTCTTGCAGAGATACTCTACTCTGAAAAGTAATTCTGGTCACGAAAGAGGGTACATTTCCATGCTAGCTGATTCTCCCAAATGTCCGGAAAATTCAACCTCACTTGTAAATTTTCTTCCCAAATGAAAATCCTGTATAGGATTTTCAAATAGAAATTACGTTAAACAAAGGTTGAGCTTTAAATAGTTACACTCATGTATTCCACATACACATGGAATTCAAGTAAAAGAAGTGAAAAGTTTTTTTTCATGAGACTGCAGTATCTGAGAACTGCCATAGCTAGGTAAAAATTGCTGTAGAAGCCTGTTTCACTCTACAGTAGAACAGTCCTACAGTTACACACCAAGGACTTCCAAAAAGAAATGCAAATGCAAGTCAAACTACTATGGAATATGTTCCTGTAGCAAGTGAATACTATCTAATCTGTTAGCAACATAATGTACATATGCTAAAATAGAGACAGGTAACTGAAGTTACTGTAACCCTTCCACACTGCTATGGGACAGGCTGTAGAGGCCTCTCAAAATCCATTTGCACAGGTCAACCAAGCTATTATTTTTTTTTTAGCTAACATTTATACTAGATAGCATCCTTGAGAGAATATAGGCATAAAAGAATTGTAACCAATCTACACTCCTTGTGTGACAAGATGGAATTTTTAACTCTAGGTTAAGATTCTTGCATACAAGTGCCATAGGGTATAAAAACGCCTGATAACAAAAAAACATAACCTCCCAGAATATTCCCAAATGACAAAAGCTGGCTTTTTCAGAATAATCAAAGCATCAAATACCCAGGGTCAAATCCCTCCTCTGTCACTAGAAGTATCACAACTACATTGATTAAGCTGAAAAGAATATGGTCTTCGGAGTCTAGATTACTGGATGTGTCTATCAAGCTGTGACATACATTAGCTGATGCAGCGGCATGACAGGCTATTATTTGATAGATCTCTCCCTACCTAATTATTTGAGCTCCTCTCCTACTATCTGCCAGGTAAGAGACAGTCCTCTTCAATTATGCTGGTTTTTAAAAAACATTTCTCAAGATTTTAACACAAAATTCCAGCAGTAAAATACATACACATATGCCACTAGATAGTCACACCAAAAACCAGAGATCAGGCTGTTAGCATGGCTTTAGCAACTGGACTAAGAGCTTCTATTTAACACAAAATCAATAAAGCAATAATTAATCTGATTGTTAGATGTTATTTCTTATGTAGCAAAGATCAACTTACAAGTTTTCCTCAAAGACTTTCACCTTTTCACAGCCCTCAGGAGGTTCACGCTTGAACATGTAGCTGTTGTTGGGTTTTGGAGAGGTAGCATATTTTGGCAAGGGAGAATTATTCCCATTTTCTGCAGGAACAGAGTTTCTCATTACTGAAACGTGTCACACTATAAAAAACCGCATGAGCTACGGAACTTAAATCCACTTCATTACACCAATGTTACAAAACTAAAAAATATTTTCATTTGCTCTTCAGCCTTCATTTGCAAATAAGCTCGCTTATCTCAATTCCTGTATGTCTTTCTATTTCTTCCTTATAAAATTTTCAGACTCCTCTGCAATCTCTTATCATTCCTGGATATTTTCAATTTGCGACTGCAAACCCAAATCTATGGTTCTATGCTGTCACCATCTACCTAAAGAAAATGGGAAGAAGCCATATTCCTTAATAAAAGAGAAGAGCTTTATGTTGAATTATAAAATTCTCTTAGGATCACTCAAAATATTTCAGATAAAAAAAGAATAATTAAACAAACCCAACACTTAAACTTTTATGGGTGTGTGTATGAAATGCTGTAAAGGTAGCCCATTTTGTCCAAGATCATAAAAAATACCCAACACAAGCAATGGGATTACTGTGCTGTTTCACCTGATACTGTAGATTCTTGCTTCCTCAACTTGCTTAAAATACTTTAATAATCTATTATTTAAAAACAAAAGGTTTTTGGGAAGCACATTTCTCAGTCACATCTATCCAGCTTTAATTAATATGTGCACACACAGTACTTGGAGCAATTTGAAAAAAAAAACAGATCATGTACAAAAATCCCACATTCTACTGTTTCTCCATGGATGCAGGGAACAAACCCTCTCTTTTACCTATGTGGTTATGAACATCGCCCAAGTTCAGCATTGTTGAACTTTTAAAGTGACATAGTACCTTTATCTCTGGAATCACCAAGCAGATCATCTGCAGAACATGGACTTTCTTCGCTGCCTTCATTACAGATGGTAAGAAATGAGGTTGGAGATACTGACTGGGAGCGACTGCTGTTGTTACTGCCCTTGTCTGCTCCACTGGGTGTTTGGGTATCAATGCTGCGAGTGCTGCTGCTGCGCTGCACCAACGGAGGCGGGGCACGGTGCCCATCTGGAATATCTTGAGGCTGTTAAAAATTAAAGGCATCAGACAGCTGCTCTTGTCTGGGTAGCAATTTCTTTAAATTCAGTAATGGTGAGGATCTTTTCGGGTTACATAAAATCATTTGAGGCAGAAAATTTTATTCATTACCCGCAACTCCAAAAGAAAATAAAATGTCAGTTTCAGAAACTAAGGACAAAAGTTTTTAAGACCTCACATCGTCACAGAATTGCTGAGGATGGAAGGATACTCTTGAGATTATCAAGTTCAACATCTCTGCTCAAGCAGAGTCAGGTAGAACAGTGTATCCAGTCAAGTTTTTAATATCCCCACAGACAATGATTCCACAACTTCTCTGGACAACTTGCTCTGGTTTTGTACACTCTCACACATCAAAAAAAAACAAAACCAAAAACTAACATTTTAAAATTTATGCCGACTGCCCCTTGCCCCATCACTGGGCACTACTGAGAAGAGAGACCAGCTCCCTCCATTTCTTCACATGAGATATTTATACACATTGATAAGATCCTCCGGAGCTGTCTCTCCTCAAGGCTGAACACTCCCATCTCTCTCAGCTTCTCTTCATATCAAAGACATTCTGATTCCTTATTCATCTTCACAGTTTGTATTTCTGATACCTTATTACTAAATTCACCTCTAAAAACCATTAAAATAAAATGAACGTTAAAAATGGGCAAATTATGGTTCACCTAGGATGGGGACAGTTCAGCAGGGGCAAAAAAGAGTTACTACAAAAACTCTCAAAACAGACCTTTTTCTTTTTCCCATTTTACTGAGCTTTCTTATTTAGAAGAAAAGGTTCAGATTCAAGCTTTAACTCTTTCCTTCCTTTTGCTTTGCAAGAGACTTTTCAACTAACCTTATTAAAGAAATAATAAGTGCAAATATCAATAAAATTAATACCAGACATATTTAATTCAAAAACAGTGCAAAATAAAGTTAATGACTTAAAGCAAAACCAAAATAATTATATAGAGCAATCATGGTGGCAGATACATACAACAAGTTGTTCCTCTTTGTCTCCTGTCTCTTTAATTATTATCTCAATCTCCTGATTCAATCCTTCTACACTGTTTCGGAATCGTGATCCCGTTGACTTGGTAATAGGTATCACAGGAACGAGAGCACTCTTTGGGATCGGAGCCTAAAGAACCAGAGACAATGAGAAAGCAACGTAAATTTATTTGCAAAACAAAGTTAGTATTTCTACCCAAAAGTGACCCTTGAAACAGAACACATCTACACCTCAGCATCAAGGATTTACACGAAACCGTAGCGATTGTGTTCAAATGGATGCTTTCACTGAAGACAGACATCTTGAATTTTGTTTCAAATCCAATTTCTAGCAGGAAAAGCCTGTCTCAGAATCTCCCTTGATATGGTCTGCCTCTAGCTCAACATAGCTTTACAAGTGAAAATTTAACAGTAAACATTTAAAGTAATTTTGAAGCCTTTAAAATACATTCACATTTCTCCTAAAGTGAGCTATACCACAATGTCACATCACTCACTGTTGGATTTACCAATTGTAACCTCATTAAAATTGTATTTTTATGAAAGTCTGTGGCCACCTGCAATAACATGACAATGCAGAAGGACAATTCTTTCACAAATGCAAGATGGCATTATGTTAGAAATGAAGACCGACATATTAACTTCATTAAGCCAGAATAAAAGATTGACAAAACAACTTAGGGAGACTTCCATAAAAAGAATAAAATCCCAAAGCCAAATGTCAATACTCAGCTGCTTCAGAATGGATATTAACATTTTAAAAATACAGTGTTTCAAAATATGCACAAAAACTTCATTTTCAGAAAACACATTACTGAAGTTTCCCAAAGCTGCCTTTGGCACACCACAACTTCTTGAGATTTCCCAGTCTCTCCATTAGCATCTGCCCTCCTGTTAAAAAAATCTCACAACCTCACAGCCATAATATTAGAAGATTCTGACCTCATTAAGCAGTGCTGTACTACAGGTAATGTAATATTTCCTGTAAACATTTAGTTCAACTCAAAGAACAGCACAACACACTTAAGTCACAGTAGAATTCCCATGTAAAATTCCTGGACTCTATGGCCTAGTGTGCCATGATTGAGAGCAACTCCTCTACTAACTGAAGGACCAGCATTATCTGGTCTTCAAAGTGTATTTTTGTCAGGGGGTTTTATTTTAATTTTTCCTTTAAGTAACAAGACTGCACAGACAGACACCGAAGCATTTTAATTTCCTATGTACATTTTCAAAAACCACACAAAGCTTGTCTGGCAAAAAACTACCTCAGAAAAATTCATGTAAACAAGACATTTTAAGTGCAGATCATAATAGAGACTTCTTGTCACAATCCCAAATCTCTACAACAGCAAAATAAATTAATTACATTGGTTCTGCTTTCCTGAAACATTTTAGCTATAAAACAACCCAAAAAACCCCAACTAAACAAGGACTTGCGCAAGAACTACAAAAGCTTCTGTTCAGGAAACGCTTGTCACTCTGTTTCTGTCAACAAAAAATAACCTTCTCATAAGGGCCAAGCTTGTAAAGAATTTTAAAAGTCTTTCCTGAAGATGAAAACAAAACACTGAAGAAGAGCACAAAAATGTCTGAGAAAGCAACATTGCTAATTTTGTTCCAAGCAAGGCCTTGAATCAACAATCCAGTAAACTAGTATAGGTTAATATTCAATCATAATACACAAGTTCAGGCACTAAAGACTGTTTATGCACCCAGTTATTCAATACACACAGTCTTAGAACAAACTGAACTTGTTAAAAAGTGGAACACATATACACTTTAAGATTTCAGCAGCCATTAGCAAAATGTGGGAATTCTTCATCTTTTAAATGTGATTCCCTACCATAATAATTCTTAGCTTCATGCTACTATTTGAAGAGCTCAACACAGATTCAGAAGAGTTCAATTTAGTTCAGTGCAGCATTTTTCACTTCCAAGAAAAATAATATTCTGTGCATGATTGAGGATGATTTCTTAGCCCAAAGTGCCATATGGTGGAAAAGGAAGAAGGTATGGTGACATGAGGGTAGAACAGCCAGCCTCAAAACAAGAAACTTTTTATTAGGAACCTTCACAGAGCTCTGCACGGAGCTGGGCCCTGACATGCAGGAATAGGGTACCAACCTTTGACTACTCCCCTGAATACCTGGGAACATTCACAGTGAGGCAAGGTGCCAAACACAGGATAACAATTACTGTGTTCACATAGTAACGCTGGCAGGGAGTTTTTATGCAGGACAATTAAGAGTTCTGAAACTTACAGGTATGACAGAAACTCGTGAGGTAGGAAATAGGGGTGATGAAAATCCTAAATTGTTCACAGGCATTTTGGGAAAAATGCTCTAAGCTCTTCCAATTTTTTTTCAAGTAACAAAGCTTTAAACAGAATCCCAGGACCTGTGATGCTTTTACATCAAGCCACTTCTAGGTTGAATGGATCGTGGTAATTCTACTTTAAAAATGAAATGTTCCACCTAGTGAAGTGGTAAGAGTGACACCAAAGAAATCCAAACCCCCAACACTGCAAACTGCATGCAGCTGGTCTCAATATTAGTATCAATCAATTCATCAGACATTAGGGACACAGGGTTCCCAGGAAAATGAAAGGAGCAGGGGCCTTGATGGTTCATAGTGCCAAGTAGAAATTAGTATCAGCCAAGAGCACTGAGGAAAAAAACATTATGCTGGAAAAAAATAATCCATTTATTCTTTCATCTGGTTTCAGTTCAGGCCTCAATCCTAGTTTCTCCATTATACCAACACTGAGAATATAGAAAGACCCCATTGTTTCCACTGTTGTTTACAGATTTAGTACCATCCAATTCAAAATGTTCTCAGAAGCATCCTGAGATCACCTGAGGAAGCTATGACCTTTCTGCAAACTCCTCTTCCAGTTAAGAGAGACAGAAAGGAGCATTTCTGGCATAATGAAAAAAAACACAGAAACAAAAACCATCCATTTGCTCTGAAAAAAACCTGTAGTCAGCAGCAAGGACTTGATCAAGGTTCTCACCAACTATTTTCTAATTCTGAGCAGAGGGTCAGGAACAACTGACAAGCTTATTCAACAGAGATTGTGTGGATTTCTTTCTTCACACAAAAATCGTATTAGAAAGAAGCACAAATAAACAACCATTAGAAGCTTAGTTGGCAAAAACCACTAAAAATTCTGGTAAAATTCAAGAATTGAGGTAAAGTTTAAGTAGGGAAGAAAAGAGGAAATAAAACCACTTAAATTTCTTCTTTTAACTAGAAGAGTATGCCATTTTCCAAATGTTAAACAGAGTTTACCCAGTCTCTGTGAAGGAACTACTGACACAATTTCCCAGTACTTTTTCTCACCTTGTCAGGAATCCAATTCCTTGGGCTCAGAAATCTTTACATGACCCTTTAGAGTCAACAAACGCAAAAGTTCCCTTCAAGCTAGGAATGTGAAAAAAAAATTCTGAATATTCTAATTACTAAATTCTGGTTTCCACACAGTCCTTCCCCCTCCTTCCACAAATCCTGAAGGAACTGAGCTGCTTACAGAAATTCTAGTTTAGCAGTTATCAAAAAAAGAATGAGAAAATCTAGGAACTTTGCCCTACAGTTACAGATTTTTACTCTGAGTTAAAAAACAGCTGCTAAATGCCATTAATCTAAATTCTTCACTTGCTCTTTGCATCTTTCTTTAACTTCATCCCTTCACAAGAAATTTGACATAGCTGGCACAAAATTAACCAAGAAAAACATTTTGGTTTGTAACATAGTCCTGGAAAAGCCGCTTTGCTTCAGTCAATATTTTATAGCTCGTTTCACAAGCCCAAAAACTAATTATCCATTGCACAAGATTTGATTTGCATACTATAAAATTTGGCAGAATGTAAAGACATCCATATCAGCAGCAAAATAATAAACTAATTATGATTTTAAAAAATTACATACATAATTTGAGGAGGTATTTTTCAGAATAGCAGCATCACTGTTTATTTTTGAAATTAAAACCCACTAAAGATTATCTACCCTAAAGTGGCAATACCTCACCATTCAGAAACCCACAGATATGCAGAATGCCAAGGAAACCTGTTAAAATGCATGTATTCTCCAATGTACTAAAGGGCCTACACCTAAAGTTCCTCAGTACCAGTTCTGGTTGAAAACATCCTCAAGTTCAACAAATTTGTAGAAAACACCTTCATCAAGTCTGTTGATCTGTCTTTTGTTTGGTTTGGGTTTTTTGTTTTTTTTTTTTTAACAACAGTTTGATACACTTTGTATGTTGATTTTCATGAACTTCCTCAAAAACCCTAGAAAGTAATTGGGTCATTTGTCTTTCTTTGTTCACAGTTTTGGACTGCTCTGACTCCAGCAGTCAGTAAAATCAGCAGCACAGTACAGTACACCCATACTTCAATAATCCCTAAATTGTTATATCAAAAAAAGTAATTCTAAAAAAAATCCTAAATACTTCCAGTAGCAAACAATTCAAACTACCAGCAAACTGAATTCAGGAGGCCCATAAATCCTGAAAAGTCATGACTCCTAATTAAATGTTCTACAGCTGGGATAAGAAGATTAGGTCTGAAAAAAAAGATGTTAATGACTTTTATACAAAATAGGAGTTAATAAGAACAGAAATACAAAACACTATTCTATTTTCTTATTTTCAGTCTTGAAGTAGAACACATTCACTCAGACAGCTGACTTTACCCATAAAAGAACCTGGCCTAAATTATTTCCAGAAGGATGGAATGACAGATATTAAACATTTTATTAACTGTTGTCAAATTATGATATTTATTGGAACAATTAATGACATTTCAGGATAAACTGGGAATATGATCAGATTTTCAGAGAAGCCTCACAGCTGATGTACTCTCTTAATTCACAACAAGTTTCCTAGTTAGTTTCAACTACATTGTCTTGCCAAGGCTATTGTGAAAGATTTGTTCTTTTGTAACTGTTAAAAAAAATGGTGTGTATCAAATGTACATTCATGAGATATCAGCAGGGAGAGAAAAAAAAGCTTCCTTCTGAAAAAATGATCAAACTTTTCTGCTGGTTTTCCTAAAGTTATTCAACCAAAATACACTTGAAGAAGGATCTGTGTTTCTAAAAGCCTATAATTTTTTTACACCTGTTATCAATTGAGCTCAAAATATTACACCTCTGTCAACCTGACCTCATTAGAAGCCTTGAGATAAAACTGAAACTGCACACAGAACATGTGGAGGCCTAATCATCACAATTCTTGTAGAAGGGATGATTACTTTAAGTCTCAAGGCATGATAAAAGAACAGAAAAAAAAAAAATCTTAAAAAGGCTGAATGAAGTCATGTAGTATGTAAACAAATAAATAATCTCATGGAATAGCCTTTTGTCAGGTAAACTCCCTAAATCTCATCACAGCATTAGACAAGTGTTTGGCAAGACATCAAAAAGTGCTCATGTAGTGGGTTGAATCTGAGTTGATAGACACATTTTTAGGCCAATGGTGCTTCTCAAAATTTACTCATTTAAGCCGCACAGAAAGGCGGGAGTTCCTCTTGTTCCAGCCCGCCTGAGGGAGGTGGGAAGGCCTCGGAGCCTCCGGACCCCACTGGGCCGAGGTCCTGCTGGGCCAAAGCCCCCGCCCCCTTCTCCTCTTCCTGATGCCGCAGCACGGACCCTGGGCCGCTGGGGAAGGAGCCATCCCAGGCAGCTAAACTCAGCCATAGACTGCCAGACAGCTGGACCCACCCATGGACTGCTAAACTCAGCCATGGACTGCCAGACAGCTGGACCCAGCCATGGACTGCTGCACAGCTGGGATCTTTCCAGAGAGGCTTCTTGGGACCAGCGGGTCCCATTACTCCCCACCCCCCCACCCCCGTTCTCCACATGGAGCCGGCGGGAGCCGGCAGGAGCCTCCTTTCTGCAGCCAGCACACTTCGAGCTGAACCACCATGCAGCCAGCAGCACAAAAAGAGCGAGGCTTTCTTCACCATAAAGCCTGACTAAGACCATTGTTCAACACAGAGGTTTCAGAGTCAGAGAGAAAGTGAGCCATGTGAGACGGAGCCGAAAATGGTGGTGGAGAAAAGGGGCGGTGCCGCATTCCTCGTGCGGAGCTTAAAAATACTTCTTGCATGTGGTGGTAAGAATCTGTAATATCTCAAACTGTTTGTCTCTTCAATCCATTTGAAGTATATGGGGGGATGGAAGACTTACGTGTGGCCCGTGAAGTTTGTGAAGAGAGTGCCTATGCCAGGATATATACAGAAGCAGTGAGAGGCTTTTAAGGATTTGTAGCAGAAAAAGCCTTTGTGTTCAGTCCAAAGTGACCCATCCTTAAAAAGGTTGATAACCCATGTGATGGCCCATGTGTGGCAGTGTGAAAAAAATGATATTTTTTCACAGAAGAGATGTATTACACCACAGCAGATTGTTTCTTTCCGAGCGGGTCTGTTGTTGGGGGCAGCTTGAGAAACCATGTGAAGCAAGAAGAAGAAACCCCTTTTCCCTTAAGCATAAGAAGGAGACTTTTCTTTCAAGAACTGTAACCCTGACTAGAATCCTATGTTGTGATATCTTTTGTGCTAGTTAAAAAAGGAAGAGTAAAGCGCTGAGAAGAAGGGAGCAGGGGGGAGGGTGTGAGTGTGTGTTTTAATTTCTTGTTATATCTTTTAACTTTTAATTCTGTTAGTAATAAACGTTTTTTTTTCCTCTTGGTACTGCAACTCTTTAAGTGTGAACCTGTTTTTTGCCTCGCAGGTATCTAGTTTCCCTCAATATTTTTCTTATTTTGTTGTCCTTATAAAATAATTGATATTTTAGATGCTGGACGCTTAGTTGTGTCAGACCACAACAGCTCAGAAAAACTACTTTTTATTTGAGTATACAGTTTTACCAGTAGTTTGCTCCATGCCATATTCTACATGCAAAGTCATAATTGTTACAGCAGCATGTATTGAAGAAGATGATCTATAGTTTTAGATTAAACTTTTCTGTCATCCTTTTGTGGAACCTGCAGAATGCACTTTAAAGATCTTGCTTTAAGGAAGGATTTAACTACCTGAAATTATTTGGAAGTGGGAGTTCAAAGGAAGCTCACCCAAGCAATAAAAAGACCTGGGCCCCCATTCACTCAAGCAGTCATAAGAACGAGCACTATTTCATAGAACATACCTATAGCTACACTATATTTAGCAGCCTGTGGTATTTTTAAGTTCCTTCTAAGACAAATCACAACCTTGAAAGGAGCTAAAAGTAGTATTAGCTACCCAACACAGCCAAAAAGCACACAGCCTCACCTGACTGTGGTTAATGGCTGCATGGTTCCCATGAAAAGGAGACTGTCTTTCCTTGTCACGATGATGCCTGCTGCTGTGTTTGCTCCTCTGCAGCTGCTGACGCAATTTTGCTATCTAACAAAGGAAAAATTTACATTAGATTTCAACAGGTGTATTCAGGTACACACATAATTTCATCCATTTATCCCATCACTTAGTTAAAATTATTTACTAGCACAACATTCATAATTATTGCCAGCACTAAATTATACTCAAGTTCTTGCAAATCTAATAAGTTAGCTACCAGTTCAGCTGACGCTCAGAAGACACTTCTGGAGGTTCAGTGAAAGAACTTGAAATACATGAAGTTTGAAAGGAGTGTGGTCATTGCTATTATTTCCTTCTTTGATGAAAAAATGTTACCTGCATTTAATGTTTTCTTTCCCTCATATTCAGATTAAAAATATTAATAGAGCTGCATTGTTATATTAGATCAATATAAAATGAAAAGCCAGGTCCTATTTTTAATCAAGCCCACCATCTGTATAATTAAACAAAGTAGCAAAATACTCCTGCCTTCCTGAAGGATCGTGGTATCAGTGTATACCAAAAAAACATTTAACCCAAAGGTATCTCAAGTTAAGGCATTTCTGACCTCCTTGAGTTGTTCATTGCTGCCCCATGATGATGAACGTTTGTGTGAGCTTCTCTTCTTTTCTAAATATTCTTCAGCCCAGGCACTTTCTGTCTGTAGGAAGAAGATTACAGGATTAATTAAAAAGGTAATTGCTACTTTCTGGCAGAATATTTTGAGACAAATTAGAAAAGAGAACATTTAAGATATGCTACATTCAGAGCTGAAAGTGAACAACAGTAACCAACTAGGAGACTTTCTCACAGGTGAAGTACAAAAAAGCGGAGTGAAACCATATAAATAAAAAAACCCAAACCCACAACTTTCAGACCTAGTGTAATATCGGAATGTACTAGTTTCCCTTCCAAATGACTGAGCATAAGGCAGTATTCACATGTACCACAAGCTGCCAGAGAGCCCTGAAGAACCAGTGTGATAGTGCTGAACTGGGGGGAGATGGTGTATTTCATTTCCTGCACAAACGCTGACCTTGTTATTTCTGACGTATTAGCAAGAGAGGCTTGCTGTAAACATTGTGAAAACCTGCACCAGCACAGCTTCAAAATCATGTTCTTGCTCTCAAGAATGAGAAAAAGGAAAGCAAGGCATATAAGCACCACTAGAGCCATTGCAAAGTAGGGAATTAATTTAATAATGTCTCAAAGGGTCCCAGGTTCACAATTGCCCCAGGCCAAGCAGAAAGCAACACAGATAATACTAAGCTGGTTTCACTAAAGCAACAGAGACATTAGTGTTTAATTTAAAAAATCTCATAAACATACAGTGGTGAAATAGTTCTGAGAAACGCAAAGTATCATTAAGATACATTGTATTTCAGGTAAGAAAATGCACAGGCAAGCCTGTGATAATACTGCATGGTTTATGGGCAGTTTGTATTCCCACCCAGCCAGCTCCAAAAATGTATTCAAAGCAGTGAACTGCAAAGGCTCTAAGAAGACAGACAGCAATATGTATCAGGAATCTCTGTGCAGTCACAGGAAATACACCTAATGAAGCAAGGAAAAGGATTTCTGGAAGCAGCTTACACACTGAAACATTCCTCTAACTGCACTGTTGCCACCATGCAGTTCTTAGCATACAGTGGTGATCTAGCTAACCTCATTTTTTAGATATCTCACTTTCCCCTATAGAGAAGAACTTTGACTGTCTCTAAGTCTTCACATCTATAGTGTGCAGTGGTTGTTCTTACATGTGAGACTAACAGCTTGCAGAAGCTAACCTTTCTTACCCCAGCTGCAGTTGCATCACAGAAACTCAAGCCTTTTGTGGTACTAATCCCTTTTTTGCAGGGAATATATATATATATATACTGGTTGCAACCCCACCAGTTTCATTTACAGACACAAGCTTCATATAAATGAAACCTTCACTATTAGTACTTTTTAATCTTCATCATTCTAAATCAAATGCTAACTGGGACAAATCTGAATAATAAAGTTAGTACAGTTGCTTTGAAATTCTTATTTCATAGCAAAATCAGAATCCATTACAATCTGTTTTTCTAGAAAAGCACTCACTGATCATCATAAAATAGAATAACTGATAACCCTCATTTCTAAGTACCAATCTTTGTCTAGTCAATTCTCAAATGTCAGTCAGGAGTATCATCCTATCCTCTAGCTCCTGGAACAGTAAGCTTTAGCTACTAATTCTAGCTTCCCAACTCAGCACAATGATTACACTTGCCTACAGGAGAATAATTAACACTCTAATCAGTCTTTGCCTTTAATTTATATTCAAGACTTTGACTCAAGAATTATTTAATAAATTAATATCTGATTCATTTTAAAGCTCTAAAGTTGCTTTGATGTTCATCCTTAAAACAAATAGTTAGAAATCTTTTCAGATTAAACTATAGGAAACCTGTACATCAAGATAGAAATTAGTTACTATTTTAGCAAGTCTCCTTCTACTTATTCCACATATTTTCCTTATAATATTTATCATCATGAAATAGACCAAGTAACCAAAAGCCAAAGTGGGATTTATATTTCTCTAAGTTCTTAAAGTACTACTACTTGCTTTTTAGTTGTTACCATTCACAACATCCTCCCCCCCTTTATAGAATTACAAAGAAATTAGTTTAAGGCTAAATTATTACAGACAGTAGGATGCTTCAGAAAAAAAAAAAAAGTTTTAAGAGGCAAAAACTTTGCAATCAAAATAAATTATTTGCGAATTTAAAAAAAATACAAAGTAATTGTCCCATTTTAACTTGTAAGACAAACAGGTTTCATTCAAAGCAAAGAGACAAGATTACTAACACCTGCTTTATGAGCACTTAAAATAACATGTGCAAGTATGAATTCTAGCCAGACCCCTGGATGCTCAATAATACATCTATTCACCATCCAACAAATACTTTCAGGTAGAGAATTCAGTTGAGTTTTACAGACAGGTTTCATCAAAATACTCAGTTGAACGAGGAGTCTGATAGAGAGACAGTCTGTATGACCTGGGATCTCTTACACACCTCTCAGCTATGACCCATGGGCATCTCTAGAAAGGCCTGCAAGCTGAAGTGTGCCACTAATTGCTGTCTCTTCCCACTCTGCTTCCTGCACAACCCTACTCCCTATGCCATAACTCCACAGAATCAAGATACTCTGCTTAGTCAACTTGAAAACCTTTTACATCTTTTTAAATTCAAGTCCTGTTCACTAAAGGCTTGAAAACAGAACACATACATTTCATGTCAGACTTAGTCTGGTTCCAGTGTGCAATTTCAGATTTCACAATCTCATAAATGAAACTTCATCCAAATATGACATTTTCAGAAAAGCTGAACAATATAAATGGGCAGTCTGTATTGTAAGTCACATTTTAAATTTGTCCCTAGATCCAGTTGTTGCTCTCAGGCCCATCAGAAGATTAAAATCAATAATATTTCATCGGTGTCATATGAACATCAGCTTTGGACATACTGGTTTGATAAATTTTAAATTAGGAAGTACAAGCAGATCATTCTAGTTCTCTCAGAAATACACTACCATAGATCACCAGTAAATGTACTCATCCTGCAGAAATATCTAATGCCTTTACAGTCTTCCCATTAACCTTTCAAATATATTTCCTCTTATATACAAAAGCCCCATGTCTTGGTTTAAAAAGACAGATGTCTGCTAAGGAAGACAGGAGCCTCCCTTGATATGAGGGATGCAACCCCCTTCTCTCTGAATTATTATAATTTTGAAATTAAGGGGCTTTCAGGCAAAGATATAAAGAATAGGAATAACAGTTCTTTACTAAAATACAGATATATAAACAGGCAAACAAACAACAATAACTACAGTGGTGACAGCAAGACAGAACCACAAACCCAGTGCAGCCTCTCTCGGCTGTTAGGCCCTTTCCCCTCTGGTGCAGTTCCAGTCACAGCCAGCAGGGGCGCTGGCGGCTCCCGGTGAGCAGGGCAGGTGCGATGGTTCCCCCGCGGCTGCAGGGGGCGCTCCATAACGAGCTCGGGGAGCACGCAGTGATGGCCTCCTTGGATCCGGGAAGGAATGGAAGAAAGGCTTCACAAACCTCCCTGGGCAGCTGATCCTGGTGTCTGTCTGGGCTCTCCTGTCCAGGCAGGCTGGAGCAGCAGTAGAGGCACAAGTTCCGGGCAGCAGGCAAGATGTATCGAGCTGCCGAGCGGTGGTAGGAATCCCCGGAAGGCAGGACAAGCAGGGCTACAGAGCAGCAAGGCTTGAAGCAGCAGGGTCTGCAGCTCAGCTCCCAGCGAGGCAGGGAAGGATAGGTTTTGGATCCCGGAGTTTCTCCAGCAGAAAAGAAAAACAGCAGGAAGCCTGCAGTGCTGACGAGAGTGGTCTCTCTCCATCTCCACACCAAGGCGAGTCCCAGGCACACACCCAGGTGAGGACAGTAGCCCCAGATGGGCTCCTCCCCTCTGTGGCCATTTCTTTTGTTTCTCCCAAGTACCCAGCAATTTGTTGCCTCAGTAACATATATGGAAGAAAATTCCTCAAGAGAAAAAAAGGGACCTCCCAAGATCTCACTACCACAGCACTTGGATGTGCCAGAATTGGGAGAAAAAGGCAAAAGAAAAATGCAAGCTTAAAAGGATGGTATCTGACAAATACAGAGATTATAAAAGCCCAATCTTGATTCAGATTATATCCAAACTAACCTGAACAAGATCAACTGAACATAGCAAGCAGTTTGGCAGCAGTACAGAAATATAATTATTTTGAAAACAGCATTATCCTAAGAAATCAAATATGAAAATAAATTGTTAGAACACCCATAGGGGTTTAGTTCTGCCCTTTAATGATACCTTTTAATAGCTAAGCATGAACAGATATTCCTTGTATATCACATACCTTTCTTCATCCTCCTCCTCTTAACTTCAAACTGCTTTCTTTTTTCACCCTGTCTTCTAACCATTTTTCCAATTCATTTTCCTGCACAGAAAATGTGTTCCTCAGCTGTCCTAATTCCACCTTATCCAGATGGGCATATTTCCCTACAAAACACCTTCCTTCTCTACTGATCTGCTCTTCCCACAAAAGGTTGAAAGTTTGTGGATCTTGAAAAGGCCACACAGTACCACTGCAGACCTCAGATGCTCCATACCCTAGCCATCCACAGACACTGAAACTATGTGGACACATTTTTACTACTGTTACCAAACCTAGCAGAGGTTCAAATACAAGGATGCCCCACATGCCATGAGGTCCTCTTCCAACTTCATCTTGCTTATGTTCTTTGTAATTAGTGGAGACTTCTTGTTGAAACCATGTTCCAGGAACAGGGATTTAAAATCTGGTACACTTGTCTCTTTCTTTCACTCTGCATGTTAGAGAAAGCCACTGCCAGACTGCACCCACAGAAGGAGAAATGAAACACTAGGATATTTTAAGGAACAATCCATCTTGAACCACTTCTGCATACAGAAGGGATGTCATATAACACTCCCTTTAAAGGGGAATGCCAAAACAAACATCATGCTTCAGTCAATTGTTTGTTGTTTCCGTTTTTACAGGTGGCACAGGGCTAAACCTTTAAAACTTGTGAAATTTTGTTAAGCAGTTCATGTTTATTGGGAAATTATGTACTTTTTTAATACCTTCCAGTTGAGGTAAATTTCAACACCCTCATAGTTCAATGAGGCAGTTCTCCAATGCACATAATTCTATACTTGGTGCATAAAACCCAAGTGAACATTACAGGGCTTTTACAATTAGAGGATGAAGAGCTGGAGACGGACATCCATTTAAGGATACATCATCACTAAGTTCTCTGTACAAATTTCAAGTAAACAGTACCTAATTCCAGTGCTATCTAGTGTACTGCATACTGTAAGAACACTACAAATACAGATGTACAATGCACTAGTGTTTTCCTGAGGCAAGATGGAAGTGGAACACCAAAAAGATACCACAGTTCTCAGCCCTTACTTAAAAAATGCAAATAATTCACACATGCAATAGCGAAGATAGGATTCCTGTAATTTGAAAGTGAATAGAAACTTGTGAGCAAGAAAGCTAAAGTGAATGTTTTCAAGGGAAAAGCTTCTTACATTTAAATCCTGCCCTCACACTTACATACTCCAAAGACAAAAAACTCTGTTCTACCTGTGTGGCTTTGTCTCTCATACAGGGAGCAGCTTGTCCATGGTTATCACGAGGCCACTGTCCAGCAAGGTATGGAGCAGCGAGCGTATCCAGTGAAGATGTCCGGCGAACAATATTGGAAGGGCTTGATGAAGGTGGTCTTGATTTGTCTGGTAGAGCAAGAACATTTGATTACAAAGAAATCAAGACAGAGAGCTTATCCATTTTAATAGTCCACAAGAAATCATACCAAGTTGGAACTATGCTGTTAAGTATGCAGCAAGATACTTTGATTATGGAAATTAAGTTTGCTTTTCCAGGCTCTATTCTGTCTGAATAAGCTTGAAATCTGTTTTTATGGTTTCTTTAAAAACATCCTTATGTCACAAATGTTGCATTAGTGTTCACACACCACTGTTTACTCCTTTAAAAGTCTAACAGTCAATTGATTCTTAAATGATGAAGGTGTAGAAGAAATAAAAATAGCAATGTTTACGCACACATAAGGTCAATGAAGAAAAACTGTGATCAACTTTTCAATTTAATGCTGAGTTTACAGTTCATCCCACTTCACTCCTTCACCTACTTTACTTCAAGGGACAATATAAACCAGCATATTCTAACCACCCAGTACATGATGTATGGCATAACCCTTAGATTCAAAAGTCAACTTTGATAAGGTAATGATTTATATTTTAGAAGCTAATTGAGACATCTCCTCCCTTTACATGCTACTTGGTAACTATGTTCATATTTGCCTGGTGCTGTATCTTTCTACAACACCTCATTTGCGGTGTTTATATTGGTATCCTATTTCAGAACAATTTAGATACTAAGAGGAATCCTTACAAAAAAAGTTAAGTACAACCACCATAGGAAGTAATACCAAAAGGAAGAATATGGTTAAAAATAAAAATTTGTACCTGTCAATTATGTCTTAAGTAAGGTGGCAATAAAAGGCTATACTGCAAGCTATGAAGAATAAACACTGAAGAAAGTTTCCTCAGAACAGTAACTGAGGTTGTTAAATTTAAGAGACTGATAAGCAGCAAAGACCCAGGGTTTAGATACACATACATGCTCCCACATTTTGAGATGTAAAAGGCAAATCCTGAGATCACAATGATCTAAGCTTACTATCAATTAATCCCCTCCGCACAAAAAGAATTGTACATACTTGAAAGAATTGTGCATTAATCTTACCTATAATGAATAGAAAGTCCTAAAATACACAGTTAGAATGTAGCAAGCATGATTCAGAAGTTAGATGGAAGCTTTATAAAAGGCCACTGGAAAAACTCAGTCATGTGTCCTCCCTCACTGGGCCTTAGGACGAATTCTGCATTAGAAGTATCAATAACATAGCAATTTGTATTACACAGAAACTTATTTACATTTACAAAGGAAATTGTGCCTGATTAGTGTCTGACTGCTAGTCAGAAAATAAAATCACTGACACCAAAAGTCCAAAATTCAATTTCTAAGCTGTTGCAATCTACTAAAAATACATATGATAAACACTAATAAAATTTGTTAGGTATAGATTTCAGTGGAGTGGAAAGCACCTAAATTTGGTGATGTTCTACACTAAATAGCGTCATGTGAATTTATTAGAAATGTACACAGTAAAAATGTGGGAAATATTTCAATTGAACTACAAGGAAAAAAATTATTAGCACTACAATCAGCTGCTCTCACACAAAGCAGTCAGGAAACCTCATCCGGTTTATTATTTCTACAAGCACCAACAATGATACAACCTTACCACTGAGTTCACAGCAGATTTGCTCTCAGGGTGTAGCAGCAAATATGTTTTGGAGTTTGCACTTAAGACTCCCATGTCAAAGAAATTCTCTAACTACTACTATGAGGACGCAGCATACTAAAGGATCTGTTTGTATCAGAAGATTTCAAAATTATTCCTTTTGTGTGTACTATAGGTCAATGTGGCACGCTAACACAGCGCATCATTCCTTAAAAATTATGCTTGCTTCCAAAGTTGTATCAAACACATTATTTGTCTCAGAATTAGCTGCCATATTCTCCCTGTTTGTTTTTCTTCTCAGTTATTATTCTTCCTCTTCAAGAAGCTTCTCTCTTTTTACCAAGGGGAAACAGAAAGGATGTGAAAAAAAATTACAAATCAGGAAGTGTACATAGCCAGCCACATCATCTGCAAAGCCACTGCAGCAGACAGCCTCAAAACTGGAGAAGCAGAATCTATTACTTTCTCCTCTCCACCACAAAAAAAAAAAAAAAAAAAGGAAAAACAAAATCAAAACAAAAAACAACTGGAAAGACTATTTTGCTGAACAAACAGAGAATGAGAACTGAAGAGCCTATTTACTATTTAAGTTCAAGGGAAGCTGTTCATTTCAAGGCACAAAGCCTGTAAATACTCTCTTTTCCTCTGATTTAAAAATTCATTCAAGAAATTCTGTTTTCAAATTACTTATATTTAGATGGGGAATGATGTTTGGTTATGTTTTTACTTACTTTTCCATCTCCACAACCTGTCTTTATACAAATTGGCAAAGTCTACTATACAATTCTCCTTACTGTCTCAAAACGTTTCAGTGGGAACATAAACAATGTTTTCATTGCACTTTCCCCTACAATACTTGAAACAAATGTTCAGATGCTATTTTTCCTTTATGTGACCTACATAACAAGAGATCTGCCTCCATAGAGATAACAGTTACAACAGCTGCGGCTGATGAAAAACAATTGAGCTGTTTTATCAAATAGACATTTCTTAAATATTGGATCTCTTTTAATTGGCCTGATTATCTCTCTAAACCAGTATTTGTGACAAATATCAACCCTCCTATCCACCCACCACTAGTATAAATCTATTTAGAAACAAAAGTCTTTCTGCAATCTGGTCTCAAAGAACGATAATGGAACAAAAATAAAGAGAACATACACAACACAAATCAATTAAGTCCATAATGTGGGGAAATAACAAGTGAGTTGCCATGTCTTCACCAGTCATTGCTGTACAAGTGACCAACAGAAATTGCTACAGGCAACCTGGTATCACACACACCTCTTGCAGAGTAAAGCCAGGCACCTCCAAAAGAGCAAAACTGAACAAACAGAGATGCTTTCCAATAACTAACTGAAAGGTATGAAGGAAACCAAAGAAACATTGTCTAACAGATACTGTGAGAAAACAATCAGCAGAAAAGCCTAAGAAGCCACTGAACTCACAAAATGCCCTTACAGTTCCACTTGAGGCTTTTTTTTATATAAGTGGGCTATCCAAAGTAGTGAGGAGTGAGACCAAACTAACTCCTCTGGCATCAAGGCATACATACAGTTGACCTTTTTGTTCTGTTTTGGTCAGGCTTTTCCCCAGAAAAGACCTTCATGGGATCTCTGCCATGCACAGCTGCCTTTCCCAAAACTACAACTAATCTCTGGGACTTCACCTATTTTTCATGTTTCATTAAAAGAATTGAACAGACTCAGAGCACTAAGAACAGACACACCACCCAACTGTGTATGCTACCTTTGGAAGGTAATCCTGGCTACCAACCTCACACAAATTTAAAGAGAACTATTGACTAGTAATTCAAAATTGTCCCACTGTAGAAGAATGATGGAATTAGTGGCATTTAAAAAAAACAAACTACAAAAAACCCAAGATGCTCAAGTTACTTAATTCTAGTAAATGAAAATATTTTCAATCCCAATAAATTCCCCTGAAGTGCTGGCCACAAGAAACGTACAGTATGATGCTGCAGAAATGAATTAGCTTTCTTTACACCAACCATTTATTAAACAGCTTAGGTAAGTAGTGAAGGAATGTACACAAAGCCTTCTCTCTTATCCTACAGTAACATCTTTCAAAACTACTGCAAAACCTTGGTCATTAAGGTCAACAGGTCTGCAGCTATTATTGTGTCACCAAATTATTAAAATTAATAAACTCTATGGTGAAATTTGAGAGTGTAATGGAGTTCCATTTCTTCCTCTCTACCTCCAGGAAAAGGTTCATATCTGACCTCTAAGACTTCATATACTATTTTTATCACCTCCATTCACATAAGCAGGCTTTAATATTACCCTTCCATAGAAACTTCTCCTTAATTTTCAGAATGCGTTTAGATGTCCAATAAAGTCAACTGGAATATACCAGGAAGTCCAGCATCCAGCAGAGAACTCTCTCACCACCTCAAGGCACCTGAAAGTTAGTAACTGCTGTGAATCTGGTCTTGATCTTGTTTACTCAGCCTGGTACACTGTAACATTTCTGCAGCTGAGCAGTTCAACTCCTCTAAGACGTGTTTTATATAAGAACACAAATAACAAGATCCCATTAGAACTTTACCCAGTGAATAAACTAAGGCAAAACCCAATGAAGATAGAGAAATGTGTATGCTCTACATCATGTTGCAACACTGTAGTAGTAGGTGAAAACAATGTCCTCTAAGGGGTGGTTTGCAGACAGGTAAAGAGGCATATGTGAAAACTGAACAAAAATTGGAGATTGCAGGACAGACACTGCAGTGTAGAAACAAGGCCACACCAGTGATGGGAAGGGAAGAACACATTAACAGGCAATTAGAAGCTGAATTCTGGGAAATAACTGCTAGAGACTGCAGAAAGGGAAAGTTAAAGATGAAAAATAGGTAGTAGCAAGATCTAGATTCCTGGTCATATTTAGAAGGAGGGAAGAGAAGTGACAAGAAAAGCATGGAAAATTAGCAGCTGTATGACAGAATCTTCCATTTGTAATTACCCCATAGTCAACAGAAAATTCAGTTGAGCAATTCAGATCAGAAAACAAGGGCTAAAAAAACTGTCTGAAAACCACACCCCAAGCCCATAAAAGTCACATCTGTAAATTCACAAGTTTGGGTTCTCAAGTTTAAAGCACGCTCCTGAAAACTAAGTTCAAAGCTATTCAACTGCTTCCCAGGAAAGAAAATCTGAAAAACATGAAACTGAGCCTGAAGTATACAATTTATATTTAGTACAACTTAAACTTAGATATAACCAGCATCTAAGTTCAGAAAAAGCTATCATTTGTCTAACCTCAAGGCTCATCTTCATCTAAGAAAATGTGTCTGCAGCTGTCAGAATGAACAAAAGTCATCACTAACTGAAAGCAAGAAACAGAAAAACCCAAGTTCTTTCTGCTGCAGATTCTGAACAATACCCGCAAGCATCCTATGTGTCTGCACAACCATTGTCTCATTAGCAAAACAAGTTCTACTTCCATGTTCTCAGCTAACACTGTTTACTCATTTAGATGAAAAACCTGAAGTCACCTCAGCCTCTATCAAGCATTGGACTACACAATATGAATGTTAAGCAATATTAGAGAGGTTTAGTTTGCATTTGGGGCCAATACAAGTACTACTCAGAAACCAGAACATGTGGAAGCAATTAAATGGACACCATTCTCCTGTTTTCACACATCTTGTAAAAAGCTACTGGAGTTATCTTAACACAGTAATCAAATGACTTGTTTCTTTCTATATGCTAATTCTTCAAAGTAGTAAAGAGGCCAGCACAGTTTCAGCAAGTTTCTCCACAGTGACTAAAAGACAGTGCAATTTTTCCACCCTAAGTGGTCTGACACATGCCTTTACAGTTTTTGAACCTGGACCTCAAGGCTAAACATGCTCCTCCTCATTCTCCAGGCCAGCAGATTGCACCTTAGGCAAGAGTTCTATAAGGCTCACAGGAAGAAGATCAGATTTTGTAATGTGCATAAAGTCAGATTACTGATTAACAAGAATCTCAAATGAAGAATATACACATTCCTCAATCCAAAGCCTTATAATATAATATAGCCTTAATAAAACCCCCATTAATCCTATCTGGAAAGTGGAAAATCTAACTCAGAATCTTATCAGTACTCTCTTACACTAGCAGACTAGGAGGCACACAGACATCTTGTACCAACTGGTTAGGACTGTCTCATTTGGCAGCATCATTCCTCACAAGCCAGGATAGGAAAAAAAAGAGAAAACCCATTGCAGTAGTCTGGTTATAATCATTATTTTAGAAAGGAGAAGGACTATTAGGAGAAGCAGAAGTGTTAAGAGGAGGGCTAGTTGTAGATTTCCACATATACACTTCTGCATATTAGTCAACTTTATTGTTTAGAATACCACAGGCAATTTAATGAAAAAGAGTAGCTTCAAGCTTTGGTACCTTAAAAGTAAAATTTTTCCCCAGATTTGAGGACATGAATACAAAGCCTCACTCATGCACTTTTAAGAAAACTTTTATCCCAAGAAGGAATATGTGAACCTCTATTATCCTCAACCTGATGCCATATATTACTTAAATCCCAGCATTTTCAATAGAATTGTTTAATTTTTCAAAAAGTTAAAAAGCAGTTTGCTACAAAACGTATGCTATCCCCATTCTATTTTCTATCTTCACTGTAGCACAAGCTTGTCATCTCTCTCAAGCACACACATCCTTCTGCAGGGCTCATGCTGAAAGCAACTACTAAGAGAGATACTGAATACTTTTGTTCTACAGCTATGTGCCATGCCCACAGCAGTAGTTAGTTCTTTATTTGCAAGCACAGGGACACTGTTTGGATCACAACCACATCCACCATCTAGCACGAGGTGTGCAGAAAGGTGAGATGTGAATAGCCCCCAAACATTAAACTCACCTAAAGTTTATGCCCAAGTACACTAAGGACATCTGCCCCACTCAAACCCTCTCATCTGCCAACCCAAGGCAGTATTCACGGTACTACAGGAGCGGTCACAACCCCCACATGGCACGCTTGGCTCTCTATCCCTCTTCTGAAAGCAGGGCGCAACAGAGCAGCAACAAAAGCAACGACCCTTCCACGCACAAACAGCCGGCAAGCCCTGCCGCCGGCCAGAGAAGGGGCAGGGCGGGCACCAGCCCAGGCACAGCCCCGTCCCTACCTCTGCCCCAGGGCACGAGGCGTTCGAAGGCACCGCCGGCCCCAGCCCTGCACCCCGCGCCTGGCCCGGCCGCCCGGGACGTGCCCTTTGCCGCTGTCCCGGATCCCCCGGCGCTCACCTTTGCAGACGGGGGAGCTGGGGCTCTTCCTCTCTGGGGAGCTCCTACCCGGCTCCGGCGACTGCCGCCGGTGGTGGTGCCGGACCCTGCCCTCTGGCAGCGGAGGCACCGGCGAGGAGCAGGGCGACGGCCCGCAGCCCGGCAGCGGCAGGTGGTGATGCCGCGGGGGGCTACCCCGCGCCCCGCCATGGCCACGCGTGGGGCTGCCCCGCGAGGAGGTGCCGCCGCCGCTGCCCGCTCCCCCCGTTGACCGGCGTTTCTGTGAGAC
>JACBWW010000014.1:22162624-22487814 GCA_020086605.1 Lanius collurio
GGGCCGCCGCGCCCGCTGCTGCCGGGGGGCGCCGCGCGTGGAAGCCCCGCGCCCGGGCCGCCACCGCTCCTCGTGGGGCTGCCATGTTGTTGCTGCTGCTTGAGCTGGAAGGGCACCGTGGCCCGCATGGGCTGGAGGCGGCTGCTTGCTCCCGCTGCTCCGCCGCCCGCCGCCACCGCGCCGCCTCCCCCCGCCAGGGAGGTGGCGGGGGTCGGGGAGCCGCCGCGCCTCACGCGCTGGTGGGACATTGTCCGTCGGGAGCCGGGGCTCGCGGAAGGTGGCCTGAGGCGGGGAAGGAACGGAAGGGTGCGACGCGCGGGCCGCTCCTCGCCGGTTCCGACGCCTCAGGTGGCGGTGGCGGCGGCTGCCGCAGCCCCGTCCCGGTTTCCGTTCCCGTCGCGGTCCCACTCCCGTCCCCTCTGCGCCGCTGCACCCACAGCCTCCCTGCGCCTCATCAACAATAGTGCCCCGGCCGCGCGCCCCGCCCATTGCGCCCTCCCATTGGGCGCGGCGCCGCTCGGCTCGCGCAGCTACGGCGCGCCTATTGGCTGCGGGGCGCGCGCCTGAGTGGCCGAGCTCGCGCGGAGGTTACGGGAGGGGCGCTGGGCGGAGGCAGCGCTTAAAGACCCGCGCGCTGGCAGGAGTGAGGCCGCGCGCTCCCCCGGCGGGAGCGGGACGCGCTCCCGGCTCCCTCACACCGCCACGGGGAGAGCTGCGAGCCGGCAGCGGCTCACCCGCTTCTCGGTCCCGTTCTAAGGGACCATTATCCTTATTAAGTTATTTCTAGCTCGGGATGCACTCCAGGAGGGGACGGGACTCCACGGCGGTTTATCCAATCGCTTTGCCACCAGCTTGGTGTTACCGATGATGGCACCGGAGACGTGGGCAGTATCCAGGCAGACTTGACCCCCTTTTTCTTTAATTGCTGTGTTTACTTTCCTCTGTTAGGTCAGATTAGTTGCATCTTCACTGTAATCTTTTAATAATCTTTGTTAACTGCTGGCATCCTCTTAACCAAATTTATACAGCAGAGCAGTGAATACGTGCATGGAACAGGCCTTAGTTCAGGTGTTTGGTAATTTAGATGCAAGGCAAATGCATGCTAGCACCCTCGACACAAGAAAGAATCAATAAACCTTTCTTCTGTCTTTATTACAAATGCCTTCTGAGCTACCAGAGCTTACACATTCTTTTCAATACTGCTCTACAAGTTGCATGTTGCAAATGAAAAGCATTGCTATGATACAAATGGTGTGCCAATTTACATACTGCTCTCAGTTTAGCTTCGTTGTGCTTGGTTTTTTTTTTTTTCTCTCTCCTTTGCTGTTTCTGATTGAAGCCTACTTAAAAATCCCTACTTCCCCTTTGAAGAGCTCCATCCTTGTGGCTGATAAGTTAAACAAACCTGAAATGCGAGACTATGTGCACAGGCCTTTCTTAAGGATGCCTGGATACTGGCCTACCTAAAGCCTTGAAGGGTAAAGCTCTTGTCAGAGCTGAGAGCTTTTTTATGAGAAATCAGACTGGCAAAAGAGAACAGGGCAGATGTAGTGATGAGGTGTTGTAGAGTAAGCTCTTGCATTCTGGATTAATTACATTTATTTTGAAAGGCATTATGCTTGCTCCCAGGTACTGTAAATGCTAGCAATATGGCATGAAGGCGAGCTGCATGGGTCAATCAAAACTGGCTACAAGAGGCTGTGCCCAGTCTCAAGAATTACTCTGTGCAACCCCAGAAAGTGGCTGCCAAGGGAAGGCACCAGAAGCCTGGCAGATCATCATCAGTCCCATTGTGTCCCTTTCTTCAGCTGTGCAATTTACTTATGTTATCTTGTAAATTACACATAGGGACACTTCCCAGTCCTTTTCTTGTAGCCATCACAAGCACCACTGGTACAATTTGGCAAGCTACCAAAATCCCCAGATAACCCATAATAAATGAAATATCTGGGAGACAGTGCTCTCTCCTCACTGGGGATGGCTGAGAGGCAGAGAACAGTATAAGCTGTGTACTGCTGTCATTGGGGGTGAAGGGATCTCGTAATTCCCTCAGTGACTCCATGCATATATTGAAAAAGAACCTCGGCTTTAAAGCTCTCCATGGGTAAATACCCAGGAACTAGAAAACCAACACGCAGCATGTCTGGAGAAATAAATGGAACCTGTCTGCTGCTTTGTCCTTCAGCAGTTTCTGTGACTCATTGGTGGGGCAACACAGCAAAAGAAGTTTTTGAGAAAGTGAAGAAAAGATTCCAAAAGCCAGTTTTGCCATAACACAAAGTAAGGTCAAGGGACAAGGAGAACACATTTTTAGGAACTAAATGGCAAGATGGACATTATCAGATCCCAATGGATGTGATCAGCAAAATAACAGCTATGTTTTCACCAACTAGCAACACACCACAGCTGGAGAACAGCCCTACCTGGAGCTGCTGGCAGAAAGCACCAGGGGCAATGTGGACTTTTCAGCTTCTCACACAGTCCCACAGCAAGGAGGCTGGGGGGGCACAAGAATCTGGGGGAACACAGGCAGGACAGCTGACCCCAAGGGGTCAAAGGGATGTTCTCCACCACACAGCATCAAACTCAGCATATGAACAAGGGGGAAAGCTGTCTGGGGACTGCTGCTCCAGGACTGGCTGGGCTTTGGTTGGCAGTTAGAGAGTAATTGTAGTATGCATCACTTGCTTTCTATATTCTTCCATTATTGTTATCTACATATAATATATATCTCTCTATATTATATCTCTATAATATCTAATATATTATATTATTATCTGTTATCCTCATCATATGCCCTATTAAAATGTCCGTATCCCAACCCACAAATTCTACTTTTTTTCCTCCCCAGTTCACTTCCCCCAACCACTGGGAAAGAGCAAGTGAGAGAGCAGCTGTGTGGGGTTATCCTCTCAGCTGCCTGACAGGTTAAACCACAACAGCAGCCCAGAACAGTGCACAGTTACCCTAAAGAAGGTTAATTTATGCAGCATTTGTTTCACTTCTTTGCTGCAATTTTCAGTGAAGAGCAGAAGATGCAGTTCTTCCTGCTGTGACAGCACCCACTCCCAGCGCCTGCACAGATGTGCAGCAGATTTTCACCCCAGTTTATGCTCACCAGAAATACTGGAAGCAGTATTTCCCAACACTTGCAAGCAGTATCTTTATAGATACTTCTAAGGCACAAAATATTCTGAATGCATTCTTATTCCTGTTACTGTTTTGAAGAGGCCAAAAATGACAGGTATTGATTCATATTGATTTTCATACTGCATGCTATTGGAGCCAAGTCACGACTTGGGTTGCCGAAGATACCTGTGACAATTATAGTACTTCCCACATTATTGTCACAATGCAGAGGTGGCACTGCTCCACACAGTTGCTGGGAGAATACAAAGCAAAGCATTCATGTGTACTGCTCATCATCAGTTGTATTGCTTTGCACGCAGCATACGTGAGAGCTCAACATGTAAAGTCATGTACTCAGACCTACTCAAACACTGTGTATTTCTTATGTTCATTTGTTTAAGCTGTAACAAATGTGTTACAACAGGATCTTACTCCTACACCTTATGGAAATAATGGAAAGAGCTAAAGCAAGATTATGAGCTTGAAAATAGTTTTGAAACTCTTTCTCAATTACAAAATAAACCCAAACCCTCAAAACAAAACCTCAGCCCCAAATAACTTGGATTCAGATCTCCCAGACTCTCCTTGCAATTCACACCTCTCAGGCTCCGGGTTTTTTTCAGCTGCCACCTTCCTTTCTGCCTGCACACTTTGCCAAATGCTGTCCAGGCCACCTCTGAGCAATACATTTCATATGGTTTCATGTGGAACCTCTAGGCCAGGGTTTCTTCAAATATGTGACACCCTTACTCTGGACATAACACCAACTGTAATGGTGCCAACAGTGATCCAAAAAATAGGAATGTAATTCCTCATCACCACGGAGGCTGTGAGCCTTCTACCAGCAGCATGTGAATATGCCTTTTAGTGACCACAGTCAACTTAGTGACCAAATGCCCTGGAGTCACACGTGATCTCAGGTACACAGGATCCATCTCTGTGTTGCCAGCTCCCCTCTGCCTGGAATTTTTATCAACCCATTGGCCCTGGGAGCTAAGCAGGTACTGGTTTGCACACATACCAGACTGAAGTGCCAGCCCAGGAGGTGGTGAGCACTGCCACATCCCACTGACTTGGAGGTCCTCAGCACCCATCCAGCGTCCTGCCAAAATGTGCTGCTTTGTACTCAGTGCTGGGAGATGAAACCTAGGTATGGCAGCCAGCTCCTTATGTGCAAGCTGTTGGCTCTTTCTTAAAATATGTTGTGTGATAAATGCTGCAAATACAAACAAATCAATCCAAAGGCTGGAAGCATATTGAATGCTCTCAAGGGCATACTGATCAAACACACAGAGCTGCATGAACAAATCTGCAACCTGCTGAAAGCAGGGATGTAAACAAGTCAGGGAATTGGTCAACTGCTAACACCAAATGAAAAGCAGAGAAACAAGGATCAAAGAGGTTTAACTAAGCTGAAAGGCCCAAATCCCACTGTACAGCTAGTAAAACAAATAATACTTAAGGAGCTTTCTGGTACTCCAGACTGAAAATGTGTGAATAGTACTGCTCACTGCTCATAATAGTATATATATAAAATGTTCTGTTAAAATAATAGTAAACCTTACAAAAAATGACTGTACTTCAAGCAGCTTCAAGTATGTTATTGTCTTACTTTAATAAAATTTAATAAATGCAAAGCAGCACATGTAGAGGAGCAATCTACTGCCTGAAATTGTTTTTTTTTTACCTACAGTTAATGTAAGCAATATTGAAGGTTGAAAGACTAGTGATTCTGGGAGTCTAATCTAAACATTAGATTATACCTCAGGATATAACATTGCATTTCTCATTTCTCCCCTGCAGAGTGAGTTTGTTTTGCTTGTTTATGTGGGTGTTCAACATCAAATGGAGAAAAAGACATTTAAAAAAATAGGACAAATATAATAGAACTTGTTTCACACAAAACCTGTAAGAGCCTAGTTACTATTCCAGAATATTTGTGGGGATTTGAGAAGGCAAACAGATTGAAATAAGGTATTAGGATTAAAACAATAAAAAACAACAGATGGGACCTTGGACATAAATCAAACTGCATGCAATAAGAAAAATGCAAAATGCACCCCTGTCACATTTTATAAGGTACAGTCTTTAAGAAAAGTTGGCATAGAAATAATATTCAGAGGCTTCACTGCCTCACTGGCATTATGATAACATATTTTTGACAAAGAAACTCAGCTCTCAATGCAACACTTACATGCAGGCTTGGGAGATGCACCCACTGCACATTCCTGGCACATGTAATTAACTGGGAGAAGAACAAGGTTAATTTCTTTAGAAGCCAGTGCTAAATTCACCTACATGTGACATGTTTTTCTGCACATACAGATCAGTTTTCTGAGCATGTGTTCAATGTCAGCAGCAACACTAAGCAATACCCCCGTGGCGAGTGTCCAGCTGCTGAAGGAGATGGGCAACTGGAGTCCTGCTTGCTTCAGCGATGGGACCTGAAACTCTTTCTCAGATTGGGATGAGGGAAGAGAACGAGCAGCAGGAAAGGCAGGTTGTCCACCAAAGTCCAGGATCTTTTTTTCAGTAACATTGAGAGAAGTGGCCTAGCTCACTCAAACAAGAGACAGTATAATCTCCCCCAGATATCCTACAAGATGCTGAATGATAATTTGCACGATTCCTCCACTTCAGTAATAAAACTTTCCTTCCTTTTAGGAAACAAGGATTTTTTCTTTATCTTTCAAAAACTTAACATTTTTAGCTCATATTCACAGAGCTTGCAAATATATAATTTGTCTGTATTTGTGTTGTGTATAGAGATGTAATGTGTTTCTATATTTCTAGTCTCATTTTGGAAGAACATGTGCAAACTATAGAAGGAAATTTTTGATTTACAAACATTAAACACTGATTACTCTGGCAAGGCACCAGCAGTTTCTGTACTGTGAGCACACTGGAATTACATACTATAAAATATTTATGTCAAATGCTGACATTATAAATTAATTTGGTAAGTGATATTTCAATAATGTAGGTTTTATGACCATGCTGTCATGAAGACATGACATTACAACATTCTGTGTAAGTGATGAATAGGCTTATAACTACAGACACTTAAGAGAGCAGAAGAGAGTTCACTCTTTCTGATTCAGGCCTACAATCTTGTTTTGCTTCTCTTTGTTCATATAACATTTGGAAAAGCTAAAGAATTGGTGGAAATCATGTTGGCGTTGCTTATTCATGCACTGAGGGGCAGTGACACAATGATTTTTCTTTTCTCTCCACAGACATACACTAGCTCTGTAGTTAAACTAATTAACTCGAGCAGAGTGTGTGACTAAGTGTGAGCGTGTGATTCTCCAGCTTGGGAAAACACTTACTGGGAAAGAACGGATCAAGCAGAGTTCTGAATCCTCCCTTGCACTCAGCCGTGGACAGCAGGGGAGCTTTTAACTTGTTTGGTCACATCTGAGCCAGACATCAACTTATCTCCATGGCATCCTCATGCACTGCACCTCTCATTCAGCCTGACAGCCTTGAGGAGAGCCAGAGAGCCATCACTGAGAGAGAGGATATCATCTGGAGAGGAAGAAAGCAGAAGTGGCCAAAGCCCCAAGCCCCACTTGCTGTTCACAGCCAAGTGCTCAGACAGGGTGTCATATTCATTATGCTCAGCAGGAGCAGGCAGACATCTCCAGCAGTTGTGGCTGGCTAAGCTCGTGCTTTATCATGGTGAGCCTGGAGCGTCCCTCTTCTCCTAGAGGTCCACCTTGAGCTGTGTGCTGGGCTGTCCCATCTCCCCCAGGGAGGGACACCTGCCTCACGGCTGCACGCTGAGCAAGAGCTCAGCCTACAAGAGCTGTTCTCAGCTCTGCCATACACCAGCACGGAGCCACAGCTCTACCAGCTGGCACCCTACCAGGGGCTCATCCTGAAATAACCCTGCCCTTCCTCTTGCTTCCCCAGAAGACTCCAGTTCCTCTGCCTGCCTCCTGCACCCCAGCCCAGGACAGGGGAAGGATTCCCAAGGCTGTTGTTGGCTTGCCACAGAACCTGTGAGCCCTGCCTGTGGCTGGCTGCTGAGCTGAGGTTAACACAGTGCCTAAATCAAGTCTTCTTGGTTCTGCTGCTTGCTTCTACCTGGCTACAAATACTTTTCGTGTCACTTACAGTCTCAGTTCACAGCTTATGTAAATAGACAGGAACTTCTGTTTGTCTGTGCCTTAAAAGCACATTTCCATCCCTCACAATCACAGGGTGAAGCTCAAACACATGATTTGGTTGCATTCTGGTTTTCCAGAAGCAAACAATAAATAAAGTTACCCTGCTTAATAGTGATTTTAAGCCAGCCATTTCTGAGGCCTGATTCAGAATTTTTAGTGGCCCTGCAAGAAAATTCTTGGAATGGCAACAGAAATACAGGTTCCCAATAAGTATTTCCACCTCAGCAGAGATCAATCCTGCAGGAAATTCTCTGGTCACTTACACACATATTGGCTGCACCAGTACAGCTGATGTGTGCATCAGCAATGCCTACCTCCTGGGCTAGGCAGACCTATACCCTGATACAGTGCCTTGTGTCAGATCTGATTTTTTAACTAATCCAGAGACCTGGAGATGCTAGAAGTTACTCTTTACAACACATCTGCAGGGATCAATTATTACCTTTCCAATAAGAGGAAAGGGACAGGGGAACAAGGGAAAGAAAAGGAAGGAGATGGAAAAAACAGGTGTAATTTCAACATTACAGCAGACTGGCAAAATACCAATCACTGCAAAGCACAGAGACTGTCAGGAACAAAACCAGGGACAGAGCACAAGCCAACCTCGCTTCCCATGTACACAGTCCTACATGCACAAAAGTACCTTATGAAAACTGTGTTTCTAGTCATTCTGATTAGGAAATCTGATAGCTTGTGGCATGAACTTTTCCCAAACAAAGGCTGCAATAGGTGGTGGGGGAAAGTGAACAGGGCTGTACCATTCCTACGAGCTGCTTGTAGGCCTGTTACAAGCAGTAGCACTGGTAAAACGAGCTGTACAACCTCTGTACCATCTTTATCACAATGCCCTACACTACCTTTCCTGTCAGAACTTGGCAGCAACACAAAGAAATTGAGCCAAAGACGAATGCTGAGTTCTACAGTGTTGCTGATGCCTGAAACAAGTCTCTCTAGCCTCCCTTGATGCTTTCTCCTTCCTCAAATCCACCTCATGTACTTGAGGTGCTGCCCACTGGCTTTTGTCCATTATCTGCCCAAACTACCTGCCTGCTCTCTACTGACTGCATATCCTTGTTCTCAAAAGGACTTGATGGACCATGATAGAGGGTGCTGGAAAGCTCCTGTCCTGTGAATTGAAATGCATCTGGAACAGCTGTTTCCAACATTTCTCAATATTTGCATCCTTAACATTTTTCCAGTGCTCATGTGAGCCCCATCTAGAAAAGCCATTTGCTCAGACACTGCATGGTAAATACAGACTTGCTTTCCTTAATCACCTCCCACAGACCAGCTGTCCTCAGGCAGCCTTATTTGTTGTCTTTGTGAAAGAGGCATCAGTGATCCCCAAAGCATGACTTCAGCTCAGATCACCATTTGTGCATTTCTCACAAACTTTCCCTGTAATACTGAGAGCTGAAAGAAGATCCCCTGACATAAAGGCAGAATACTCAAGCGTGCCATTTAAATTCCAAGAATCAAAATATTTCAACACTCCACTGGATGCAGAATGACAATGTTTCAGGTTAACATGAAAAGCTGAATTTATACAAATATTTTGGTATAGCTGAGATTTCCTGCCTGTGGAAAATTAACCTTCTTATCCAGTAGAAAGTGTTTTAGGTCATGGCAGCAAGCAGACGTCTATAATCTCCTGCACGTGAAGAATTTCCATAACATCAGAATTAGCAAGAATAGGGAAAAAAACCTTGAACGGAAACAAATGGAAGACTGACATGGCTGTGTTCCACAAAGTATGTTCTGCAGCTGCATCACTGCTCTGGAACAAAGGAGAATATAATTATTGTTGTTTTACATTCATTTCCCATTAACAAAGCAAAAGCAAAAAAAAAAATGGTTGTTATTTCTGCAGGGGAGAGCTGGCAGAGGTGAGTGTATGAGCTCACACAGGGAAATTATGAGACTTCTTAAGCCTGAGGAGCCCATGCACCCAATGAAAAATCTGTCAGTAAAATTCACCATTAACACTCTGTTCCTGCAGGGCTGAGTCAGGCTTCTCAGATACCTTGAGGATAAGGCTCACCCACACCTGCTGGGGTAGGGCAGGACTTGGCTGCTCCTACTCTCAGCTAATCCAAGAGTGAGAATTGCTTTTGGGTACACATCTACTTTTGTCATGCTGGCCCTTGCTCCTAGTGTGCTTCCTGCTTACAGGGAAAGCAAGGCCTGCCATGGTCCCTTCCTGTAGCCAAAGGTTTCTAAGTTCACTTATGGGGCTGAGATGATTTGCCATACAGGCAGATACTCAACCATACACTACTTCCCTCAGTTTGTTGCTTCCTCCTTATTTATGACAGCAAGAAATGAAGCTCCTCATTCTGTCTCCCTTCTTTCTTTGAATTTTGGAGTTAGTTCTTTGGCCAGAGACTTGCATCACTTATTTGCTTGCAAAAATAATCACTGAGGATAGAGAAAAATGAATTAACAATAACTGAGGAGGAGAGACAAAGACAACAAAGCAACTATGCTGCAGGATGGATGCCATCGGTCTGTGTATAGTGGAAAGCACCAGTCAGTGGAAATTTGCAGCATCCTGCTACTATAACTTAATCCATCTTTTTCAGTTCTGCTGGACAGGATAGTAGCTCTGGGCTGGGAAAACTTGTGCTTGTAAGAATGCCAGGATATTGTCTCTTTATGGGGAGGAGGAAGTGCAATAGTTTGTGTGGGAAGTGTAAGAGGTTGCTCTCTCAATTCCTGTCTCAACTGCAGAAGTTGTTGCTTGCTGTGTTCCTCTACATGCCTGGCTGCCATAAATCCTGTGCTCTCCCCAAGCAACAAACAAAACTGAAGGAGAAAAGTATTGTTTAATACCTCTTTCTCCTGCTTCCATTTTGTATTTTCTGCATTTACATTTAGCAAGCAAAGTGTGACAAGGGGTCATGCAAGGCCTGCTGCTTTGAAATGTCTGCAAAACTGTGTTCAGTTCCAACACAAACACCTGACCTGGCTGGCCAGTAAGAAAGGGGGAAGAAGGGAGCAGAGGCACTGCACTACTCCAGAAAGGGCAAATCCCAGTGATTCCTGATGCACAGGACCACCTGGGAACAAGGCAGGGTGGGACCTGCTCATTCCAAAGGTGTTTCGAAGTTCTATTCAGCCCTTAGTCATCAAGTAATTAATTCCTTATCCGCCAACCAACCAACACAGCTGCAACGGGGTTTTCCTCTTCCTCTCATTCCTGGAGCATATTACTTTTCATGGCCAATAATGACATGAACCACCAACAAAAGACCATGCTTTTTGTCATTAATATGATCTTTAATAAATGGAATAATGCACCATTTTTACAGCAAGCCTTTTCTCTCAGGCCTAAAGAATAGCCTTTTAAATGTTCTTATCCAATGTCTCTGTATCAATACAATCTCTTTATTTAGGTTTATATATAACAAAGCAATTCTTACAAGTATTCATAGAAAACTCTGTAGTGGCTTTAACAATGTCAGCTTTCTTAGTGGCATCCACAGATGATTAAAACCCAAAAATTAGCTTTTTATTTCATACTCACACTGTTCCATGAAACACAACTTATACAGCATAGCAAGGCTATTGGGCAACTTATACAAAAGAAATAACTGAAAGCAATTATTTATAAATTCATACATGATATTTCCTCAGTTGTTTGAGAGGAAAACCAAAAATACCTGTTAACAACAGGGTTCTGATGAGACTCCATATTCTAGGATTTCTCCCCCTCTTCCTGCAGAAAAGCTCGCTCAGAAAGAAATGCTCTCTTTATAGTCTTTCATAAGGAAAATGGCAGTTTCACATCTTCTTATTTCAGCTTTTACAGAAGACCAAACCCTAGAAATTTGTTCTTGCCATGTTTATTTTCCTCTTATACTGCATTTGGGGGTGGAAAATAATCAACAGCAATTGTAAAATATGATTCCAGCTTATATAAATGTGAATAGAACACGCTTTCCTCTAGAGACAAAAAGCAGACAAGAAACATATACATACAAACCATTTTAAATAAGTTTCAACAGTATGAAAGAGAGAGAAGAGTCATCAATCTGGAAATTCAAAAGTGAAAAATGAGTCAGCTGTAACTTGGACTTGCCTGTTTGTTCTTGTGACTCCTTACAAAGACCAGAAACATTAACTATTTTCTGAATAAACAAGACTGAAGTGTGATACTTTCATGATACAGTTCTGAAGCACAAAAAAGTGAATCAAGTTCTCTAGAAATAAACCTCACACGTTTGCTGTCTTAAAAACAAGTGAATGGGCTACAAAAGTGGACGTTTGGGAGACCTTGGAACTAGGAAGTTAAAAGGCTAATTATTTCTGCTTTAAAATAGTGACCAGGCGAGACACTGTGCCCCTGGATGGATACACTCCAGGGATACATCTGCAGAAGCTTGCAAGGACCAGGAAGAAATTCTTCCTTCCTGTGCAGTGGAAGCATGGTGTATGCATTGAAGTTAACCAACTGAACGACTTGAAAATTCAAACTATTGCTGATGAAAACAGCAACAGGCTTTGAAATATATCAGATGATTACACTATGAATTAGCATAACTCCATCTAGTTCCTGCTTATTATGCACACGTGTGTGGAGGTGCATTCCGCAACACACGTGTATATTAAACCACAGTGAAATAAACAGAAATGGCCCTAAGAAGTAATTTGTATTAGTAATGCACTGCTAACACAGACCTGCATGGAGCCCAGATCAACACTAAAGGGCCTTGGTGTAAATGAGGATTTATCCTGAAACCTTCCACTCCCCCTCCCCCAACGCAGTTCCACTTCTTGACAAAGCCACAGCTGCCCTGTGCCGACCCAGCCCGACAGCCTGAAACCCCCATTGGCAACCCCCGGCAAGGCTCAGGAGCCAGGGCTGCCCCTACAGTCCTACATTCCACATCAGCTTTCCTAGGGCTAATCCTCCCCAGAAATGTTTAACACCACAGCCAGCAGAACCCACCCCTCCTTTGCCCACAATCAAAGGCACACTCCTCTTGGATTCCAAGAGCACTGGGCTCAGTCATGAGGTGATGAGGTGCCCATTCCCTCAGAAACACCTGTGCTGAAGGTAACATCCATTTGGATTTGCAGGAGCACCCACACCTGTTACTGCAGAAATGGAAGTTCTGCCTCCAATTTCCCTCAGTACAGAAGACATCCCAAAATAAGAAATCTGATTTGTTACTCTTTCATGTCAAAACTGAACCTACTTGGGGGGTGGGTGAGATCAAAAAGGGATTTATTTCTATAGCTACAGTTTCATATGACAATATAGAAGCCTAAAATGTAATTGGATTTAATGGACTAAAATACTATATTTAAATCGCAACCACACACGTAACTATAGCTACTACATAAAAAGCCTTATAAAAATTATCATGTGTTAAGTGTTTTGGGTTATTTTTTTTGATCTTTGAGAGAGGTATCTTAAATTACTCAGCTTCAGATAAAGTTTGTCATGTGCATTTCCAGGTTTCTCTCTCTCTCTGTCATAAATCCATTCCACCCAAACAATCAGTGACAAGTCTGTCACGGAAGATCCTGAACTACTGGACTATGTGTCACAGTCTCACCCCAGCTTTACTGTGGTGCACTACAGGCAATTTTAAAATGGCATATGAAACCCTTCCCCCACATTATACTTTCTACCAATGCTACCATCTGATGCTGTAACTCACAGAATTTATTCCTGGAACTTACACACAAAATACATATGCATCTAAATACATACAGCATTTACATAAAAATATATATATCTGGCTTCACTGTAATATGTATAGTTTTTTCAGTGAAGAAAGGCTTGAGGTTGAACAAAAACAGTAAGCACATTTTAAAAAGAAGGTTAGTATATTTACCTGTTAAAATGGGTATGGGGAGACCAGGCAGAAAAGTTCAAATAATCTGAATTTCTCCAAAATACTAAGTTGCCCAGTCTATGATTCAACTTTCAAAGACTAACCAATCATATTTCAATTTATTTGATGAGCCGCTACAAATTTTCCAATTAGACATCAGGTCATTTATATGCTACTGTGCTTAGCAATTATTACTTTTATGGCCTAAACCCAGCCTGTTTCAGCAACGCGACCAGCCATCATTTTTATACAAGTAAAAATTACAACATAATTAATTTCTAATGTATAGACTAAATATGTGAATTTTAAAATTCTCCCTAATTAGGCTAGAAATGTCCACAGTAACCTTTTCAATGGCAGTATGGCTATGAACTTTTGAGTTTTTTTCATTAAAGAAAATGATAATCTGAACATAGACACAGTTATATTAGTGTTATATTAGTGTATATTTTTTAACATTTTAAAAAGGAGTATCATTAGAGCAAAATGCACTGAACACTGGAACTAGGGCATATACAATGTATACATAAATATTATTAAGTAAGGATTCATTACTATTAAGTTTGGGCTAATAATAAATTCCATACAATTAAAGAATTTCCTTTTCTCTGAGGCAGGTAGGATTCTACATTTTAGAGAAAGCTGACAGGTGGGAGTATATGAACTTTCTAAACATATTTATGAGGTGGGTGGTTTTTTTTGCTTGTTTCCTGAAACTTGCCCACATTTATCTTGCATTGCTTTGTGCCCAGTACACTGGAAAAAATGAAAATGTGTTGCCTTTGAAAATTAGGGAATTTTCTATATGAAAACAAGAGACAAACGAGTGGCACTAAGAAAGCAAAACAAGAATGGAAATGTTGTTTCTGAAAATATTCTAATTATAATACGATCAGATGGTTTTCTTTTAAATTAAGAATCCCTTTACTTTAGCTGTTCAGTTTAAGTGCATCTTGGAGTTTCAAGAAAGGCCTTGGTTATACTAACTGGCTAGCATATGAAGCTATAAAGCATTATAAAAAATTCAGGGGAAGTGTTGCAGCTATCTGACTTGTGAATACCAATTGTAGAAGATTATGAGGCATGTCAGTTCAAAAATTTTAGAATTTGCATTCTAAAAAACATGTTATGTAGGTAACGGTATTACAGGAAACAGAACAAGATATAATGCATTAACCTAAGCAAATCTCTTGGCTTCTCCTAGTAAGCCATTTTCTATAACCAGCAAGATTCTGGATTTTGTCTTATATAGACAAACATCAAGTCTGCTCTATCATTTTACTTGAATTATCCATTATAAATTACCATAACAAATATTCTACTATTGCCTATTTGACAGTGGCACAAATAATAGGTATTTACACTACCATTCTATTTTCATTTTGCTATATTTATCTTGTCTGCCATATACATGAGAAATTGATAGAAAATTATCAACTTTCATAATTTTCATTTTTTTTATAAACAAAAAAAATAAAGCAAAATCATAACTCACAATGAAATAAATCATATTTGTCTTCCTTGTTTATAGTACATTTATCAACTATCCCTGTGTTTGATTGTAGATTCATTCTCTTACATGTATTTTTTTGGTTAAGGATGATTCCCTGTGGCATGAGATAATATTCAATATATTTAACTTAGAGAGAAAGTATTCTATGGAGACTCAATTATGTACTGTGAAGGAAAAAGCCAGCATTATTAAATTAAACATTAAAACCAAACTGCTAATCTGATTTCACCTAGCTGTGAAAAATTAACAGTATTTTGGTATCTACTTAAGAGTTTGCTTTGACTGACCTTTAAAAAAAGAATAGATTTTTCTCTATTTAATCTATAGGGTATTTTGTGATAAAGTACATTTTTCTATCAGGTTACAAATTATATTTATCCATGATAGATTGCAGAGTCAATTTTGCTACTAATCATAATTCATTTCAAAGGCTCTCCAGCAAGTAATAGGAATAGGCAAAGGAAAAAATAAAAGTATAGTTTAAGAACGTTGAAGGAAAACAGCATAACAACATTTTCATCTGGTATTAAAATTATTTTGATTGCATTGATCACAAAAAAGTTGGATTTCTTACAAAGGCATGGACTGCAAAGAGAGGCTTAAAGACTGGTGCAAATCTGTCTCAGCAGAAGGAAGCAGCACTCAGACAAGTAATTTTTCTTTCCCCAGAGTAGTCCGAGTTGGTAGGAATCCTAAATACTCTTTCCAGCCCACATCCTGAAATGCTGATGGAGGATACATGCAAGGCAAAGCAAAAGACATCAGGAAAGTAGTGAAGAATCTTCAATACCACGATAAGAGTGCTCACCAAAAAACACCACCACTGCAAGCGAAGACTCACAGGAGGCCAGAAGAGAAGAGAACCACAGTGAGCAATGTGAACAGAATGCCAGAAATTCTGATTCAGGTCTTGAAACCCAGCTGAGCAACTGGCAGGTTTTCAACGTCTGGGACGTGAGACTGTAGCAGATGGGAAGCCAGAGACTGAACTAAAAGTCAAACCAGAAGAAGGCTGTATTTTTAAAAAGGAGACACATAACTGTATTATACAGAGGGAAAACAATTATGCCTCAGAGATGAGAGGTACTATTTGAACTGGTGCTTAAAGAACATAGAGAGCTCGAAATGTCCCTGGTGGCTTTTATTTCTACAACTACACTTAATCAAAGTCTGGATTTATAGTGCTATCTCTTGGAGATATATAGGAGAATCTAAGAAGCGTGAAGAAACATTACAAGAGAAAATCATAGCAATCAAGCACAAGCAAGGGATTTTGGGGAACAGCAAGAATCAGATGTAAGCAAGGCATGTATCAGGCTAGCTGGATCAACAGATAGAGAAGAACAGGGTTGGCAAAGTTTACCTCAGGGTGGGGGGGGAAATGGTAAAACGGCAAGGAAACAAATGAGCTTAAAAGCAGAGAGCATCTGCTTCAGTCAGCTGAAAGGAGACAGGCTGGGGGAGGCAATTGTTTGCTGCCAGTATCCTGCCACAGGAGTCTGGCAGGCTAACTGAATTGATTTTCTTTCTCTGAACATCACCAGTTTTTAGATGAAGTGATAAATCTTTGCTTGTTACCAAAGACTGATGTGTTACATCTTTTTATAGCCAAATAGTTTTTACTGAAGTGTTTTCAACTGGAAAGAATGTTTCTCAGGTGGAAGGCTATTTCTTAGGTGGAAGGAGGTTCTAACTAATAAGAAAATTAATTTTCTTTCAGTAGACAGTAAAACCAATCACTCCAAAAAAAGGAAAGGTTTACTTGAGATAGTGAAAAAACAATTTATCTGAATACATATTAAATTCACATTTACTGACAGCTAAAATCAGTGTGCATACAGACTGAAAGAAGGGACTAAGCAGAAGGGAAAAAAAATCCCCAACCCTCCCCTACAAACACCCATGAATTTCAAAAGCATGCAATAAATTTTAACAAGAGGAATGAGGGCCTCTAAGAACTCTGAAGGGAGGATGAGTTTCAACTCAACTTGGCAACAACAATCGATTAGGATGCACCTACCTGCATAATTAATCAGGCTGATTTTTACCCCATATTGTCTGTAAAGAGGTAAATCAGGAAAGACTTGTGACTCATCACAAAACTGTTTTGTGCCAAGCAAGATTCATGATTTTTTTCTCTGTGTAAACAAAATACCTTCACAACCTATCTTCACTCAAGCTTTTAAGTATGACAATTATTAACAGCTCTGAATAAAATGTATTTTTCAGTGTACACCATTAGTGATCTAAATAAGGTTTTACATAAAGACAGGGGGTGAAGCTGCACACAAAATAAAATGGAAAAAATGGCTGATACTGTTTCCTTACATTTGTTCAACATTTTGTTACTCAACTTCACAGGCTGGCATCTACTACTATAAAGGAAACACATTTTGATTTGGAAGGATCAAAAGAAAGGTACGGAGCAAAGTTTGCTTTTTTTTTGTTCCTTTTCTAAAGCCCTTTCAAGCTGCGGAAAATTCATGCATCGTCACCTCTGAGCACAATGTGATACCGGCAGCTGCTTCAAGCTGGCTACGATGTGCAAAGTTCACTGCCATGACTGGCTGACTGCTCAACTGTCAAGGAAAAATTAACAAATACAAAAATTGGAACATGTGGCAGTTTTAGAAACACACTTTTCAATAAAGCTTACTGTGAACTATAGACTATTGCACATTTCAACATGACACAAGGAAAATAAGGGGTTCAAAAGAGAATACACTTTGTAACATAGAAATATACAGACTAGCTTGTGCAGAAATCAAAACATGGTTACAAGACACCACTGCAGTCAAACCTGTCTTATAGTCTGCTTATGATCTTAGTGACCTTAAGAAACTGGTCCAAACTGATTATCAGCAATACTTTTTTTTGTTACTTTTTTTAAAAAAATATTTTGAGACCACATATTTGATACACATATATATATTCTGTGGTCAAAACAGACAGACATAACTTTAGCAATACTAAATAAAAGTGCAAAAACATTCAAAAAATAAAACAAAATTAAAAAATATGGAAGCATAAGCTAAAAATTTTCTGCATAGCTGAAATCTATTTAAAGCGAGTCCTTGGCAGGGGTTGCTGACAGGAGGAGAAAGCAGTTTTTTAAAATGTCTTCTGTATGTTTGTTTCAAATAATGCAAAAAAAGGTCATTTGTCGGCTTTTGAAGTACTTCACAGGCAGTTCACCCCTGCGTCCTTAGAGACCATTGTGGTGGCAGTGCCCCCCTCTGCAAGGTACACAGCAGTGCTGGATTTGGGGGGCACTGCCTGCTCACTGCCGTTGTTATTGACCTCGCAGTGCAGTGGCTCTGTGGAGATGACCCATGTTGACGGACGCCACCGCTTGAGAGAGTATGGAGTTTTCACACGTTTCTTGATCTTCTCTCCTGAGCCTGATTTGCCATCCTGTGAGGAGTCACCTACTAAAGGACAAAAAAAACAAACCAAAACAAAAAAATAGAATAGAAAATAGTATTATGAGGAAGGTTAAGATTAAACTGGGGTCCAGGGCTGTTACTTATATGAAACAGAAAACAGGAAAAAAAATCTTCAAACACAGAAGCAACTGTGTGGCAGAGGCATGACAGGTGTATGAACTACAACAGCTGCCACTAAAACAAAGGGCTACATTCTGCTCTCTGTCAGAAATTACTTCAGTGAAGTGTTACCTGGAATGCACATTGGCATCAAACAGGAGGATCAGCATTTGACATTTGAGGGGCTTTTGCAACCATAGTATCTTATATTACCTGTAATGGGAGGTACAAAAACATGTTGCTACTAAAGGACAGCAAAAGCTAAAATTTAAGTAGTGCAATTAAATGTTAGGTCCCCTAATCCCACTCTACCTGGCAAAGCATTTCACCTGAAGACAAAATGGTCCAATCTCTGTTAAAATCTTCGATTAGGACTTGGAATGTTGGGTTGCAAAACTGACAAAACCAACTTTAATTGTGATAAAACTTCAGTGGTAGAAATCGGATTGTTAAAAAAACAACCCCTTCTTTCAACTTAACCTTCAATTAAAGAAAGACACCACGATAATATTTTTTATCTCGGTAAGATTTCAACTCACATCAACATACTAAGACAAAAATTAAGGTTTCCTACTTAAAAGGAAGGCTTAAACATTCCATTGCTAAATACTCAACTACATTTCTTGAAAGGTATGCTCTGGTTTGGTTTTAAACCTTTTATTTCCAAAGATGCCTAGCACCCCAGTTTACTCCACTAGTATCACAGCATCTTTCTGAATACAGTCACGAATTTGCAAGCACCTTTCAAGACTACAGTGACTTCTGGAAATACATTTTCTTTAAAATGCAGACCAGGAGGTCTTTCCAATAGGTTTAACAGGCTCAAATGCAGAGGATGTACCTAATTCAACTGTAAGTACATGGTTCCATTCTTACCATGAAAAGGAGAGCCCCATTGTAACCTCTCAGACCTCTGGCCATAAAACTCTCTAGAAAGCTATTCTGAAATAGACTATTAAAATAAACTCCTTCTCTAATTACTTGGATTAATTTTTATGTACATGGCAAACTGATGAAGAATTGCTCTAATTGTTGGAGCTAAGACAGCAAAATAGAAAATGCCTGATCATCCATTTAGACTGGGCTAATACAGTAAAATCAGTTGCTTTAAAATCAAGAAGCATACAGTTATAATAAATTGTTTTAATCAACGCATCTTAGAGAAAGCTACTCTCGCGAAAATGAGGAAAAGTAAGGAAAAGAAGGTATAATGTGCCTCCGCAGAAAAAAATAGGATGCTTTTTCAATATGCTTTGCAGCTATCAAAGGAATAATGCACGGAATAATGAAAATTAAACTAGAATCAGAGTGGATGGGTTAGAAAGAGAGATTTATTCTGTGTATGAGGAAGGATGACAGTGATCTAACATACTGGAAATGGAGATGGGACTTTATCAAAAAGACAGAAATCATGCTGAGAGAAATTAAATTTATATGAGATTTACTAAGTATGCTTTGAGAAGAGACAGAAATAATTTCTATTCATGCAGATATATGCAGTTATTAGGTAGAAAAGTGTCAGGGAAACAGTTTAGTCCTGCAGGCACTTACATTGCATACTACTGCTATCCAAACTACTTGTGGCTGACAGATCCAGCGAATTAGGCCTCTGTGCTCTTCTAGTCTGCGTCTGCCCAGGATTCCTCACTACATTCTGGATACCGGCTGCAGCTGTGTCTGGACATGGATTACTGTTGTTGTTGTTGGCGTTTGTTCGGCCGTTATCCAGTGGTCGCTCCCTCCTTTCTACCAGGCGGTCCAGAACACCTTCATCGTGGCCAACCTGCTGCTCCCGCCTCAACAAGGGTTCGTGCTCATCAGGACTGGAATTGATGTTCAGCCGACTGTCCTCCCTGCTGAACTGGCTCTGAAGCATTTCCTGGGCCCTCTGCGCTACTGAGCTGCTGGTCTGGCCAGAGGGCACCGTGCCATTGGCATATTGGGTTGTGCCAGCATGAGAGTTTATGCCATGGCTCCTCCCAGCCACTCCATTCATGGTAACTGTCACGACATGAGGTTCTGCAGCATTGATAGTGTTCATCTTGGCAACGCCTGTTTCCACTTGCTTCAAGTTTGATTTGTGCTTGCCACCAAATTTTAACCGTGGCTCCTTTGTTGAATTTTTGGTGTTTAGAGGAAGGCTAGTAGGCCTCTTCGGAAGGTTCTGTTGCTTGGGTAGAGGATAAACCTGAGCAGATGGGACATCTGGAATCAAACATGCCTGACCATTGCTAGCGTGTGTTAAGTCCTGTTGTCCTGTCACCTCTACTGCAAGTTTTATCAGTGGATAAAGCAAGCTGGAACTAGTGCTGCTGAGTGGATCCGGCCCGCTAAACTGCTTAAGTGAATGTTCCATCAGATTCTCATCAGAACTTTCTTTCAGGTTCTTATCCACTTCTTTTGGATCCAATTTATTTGTCTCCAAGTCCTCCTCTGTTAGCTGCAGGCAAACAGGGGTGGGCCCACTGGGCTGCATGACATTTGTAGTATGTAAGTTTGTTTCATCCGAATAAGGCATTTCAGATATGGTGGTCATGCCAGTGCTAGGAGTGAGGCCAGTTGTATTGGTGGTGGACAAACTGGTGACACTTGTCTCAGGACTAGGGATGCGAGCCTGTGCTTGTTGCCGCTCATAGTTAATGGAATTTCTATTCTTTTCCCCTGAAGTCAATGGCGTAGTGGACATTGAATGTTCAGAAGAAATGTTCTTCACTATGCTGTCAGTGTGGTGGATTGAATCTTCAATGTAAGAAGAGGAAGAATAATCTGGATATGGCCTTATCTTTGATACACGTCTATGATGCGAGAGATTCCTTTAAGAAAAAATAAGTGATATTAAGATCATATACTTAAAAATCACCTCATACTATAAAGCCTCTCATTTAAGAAAACTGAGTGTCTTTCTGTTTCTTTTCAAGCATAAACTAAGGATAGATACAGTACAAACTGAGATATTTTTAGCAACTTCCTTGAAAAGTGCTTGGGACAAGAAAACTGGTTTTACAAGGGCAAAATTTCATTATGGATGTTATTTCCTAAGAGAACAGTAATTTTTTCTGTTTGTCCAATATGCTCTTTGTCCATTTGACAAAGTACTGCTAAGGTTCTGTTCTACATGCAGAGAAGTGATGCTGAAGGTCAACAAGATCAAAAAAGTGATGCTGGGAAAATGTCACAAGGCCCTAAACTCTACTATGTCAACAATTTAGGTATTCTATGATTCGAACACAATTTTTTTCATGACAATAAACATTGCCATATACAGCAACATTACTCTTCTCTAAAATCCAGATTTCTAGAGTGCACTATTAAGCACGAAAGTCAGTTCTGCAAATTCTCTTTCCCTCTGGATCATACATAAGCAGAGAATGTGAAGAACTTCTCTTCCTGGGGTCAGAATAGCAGTAAGTTAAACAATGGCCCTACAGTTTGTTAACTGAAAAACTACAGGTTTGAAACTTGGTAATTTCCTGAACTCATACTGCATGAAAATTCACAGTTTTTAGCAGAACACTTTAAACAGAAGTTTTATGCATCATTTAGCAAGTGCACTTAAAGACAATTCATTTTGTCACTTCATATCATGGCAAGCCTTCTTCTGAGACAGTTTGCCTAAGCTCAGTTTAAAAGGTCCCTCTGTGAGAAATACTGTTTACATACAAGATGCCTGAATTCTGGGGACACATAGAAGATCTTAAGAACACAAGCAATTGGGATTATGTCTCGCAATACCCATATGCAAACTAGGCCATGTGACACACACCACTTCATGGGTGCAGCAAGCTGTAGCTTCTGTCCTGGAGTGAGCCGAGCGCTGCACTGGGCATTTCCTTCTGACTAAACCCAAATGTGTTCTCTTCTTACCTCTCATTTTGCATGGCAGTTGACATAGGGTTGACTGTTGGACTCACTGATTTATTTCTCTCCCAAATCATCATGAGTTCTGCCATTCTCTCCTCAGCACACTGTGCTGTTAGCCGAGCTTCTGCATCTTGATCCCAACAGTCTTCAATTGTTTCTTTAAGTGACCTCACGGCCTGCCAGGAGACAGAATCCCTTTCTCTTAAGTTTCTTTACTTTTATATTGTGCTTCTAATTTACTGTTTTATGGCAGCATTCTGCATGCATGAAAACAGTTACAAGCTGGTGAAAGCAAGAAACAGAAGATACACAACTTCATTCAAAGCTAATTTAATCTAATAATAGCAATATCCAAGTCCAATATTATCAAACCTCACATACACACATCAACTTGGAGGATGCTTACTTAGGAAAAGCTACATTCACCAATGTCCACACAAAACCTTTAGCCAGCCCTCTGATGGATGCACGCTCAGCTCACTCTCCTTGCCTTATGAGAGCTGGGTACTAAGGATTGCTGATATTCTGGAAATATCTGGAAATTCTGGAAATGCTGTCATGGTTATCCTCAGAGTTCTGCTAATGGCCACTGCCTTGCTTCCCTGCACTGTATGCAAATAACAGTCATGCTCACTTCATCATCCTTGCTCTATTTACCACAGCAACATCCAAATGTCTCGTAAGTATCAATGAATCCTCCCGCCATTGGAGGAGGTTTTTGTTGCACTTGTTTTACAGGCAGAGAGACAGAAACACACATGTGTTCCTGGCATCACATTGTGGGATGAACTGTACAGTCAAGATTAGAGCTCGAGACCTCCAAAACATGCTGCAGTAAGTTCAGGGAACCAAAGAGGAAACAACTGAAATTACAAGCACTGAACGCTTCTGTTTCCACTCCATCTGGAGTACAAAAGCCAGGCAGACATTTATGGGCCCCTGCTACCAGTCTATAGCCTATGGAGAGGATCTTGTTTGCCAACACAGCTCACATCTATAGCCCACTTCAGACTCTTCAGGACTGAGGACTGCGCATATTCCCAGCTGGGCACTAAGGGTCCTGCTGACTGTCTCTGTGCCAGAACTGCCTTGTGCCCTTTGGGCAGTGGAAGCCAGGACTAGCTCTGAGTAGGAGCCAAGAGCTCCTTACCCACAGAGCAGGCTCCTGGCATCACTTGCATCTGGAAATCACTGCTGCTCAGTGATGCAGCTCTGGCTGCACAGGTGGGAACGAGCTCCCCCCCCACAAGCAAACCTTTCATCTCCTCTCCCACAGCAGATCACAGAGTGGATAAGCCAATACCCTCCCCTTAGCTGAGGGACACAAGTCTGAAAGCACCCTCAGGGACAAGGACACGATAGGGTACTGGATCCATTTTCTCTCCCACAACAAAATGCCTTCATTCAGCTTTTAGGACTTGATTTCACCACAGTTTGGACCAAATATCTCAGTCAGTGGACACCCTAATCTCCTGTCTTGCCTCCTTCCTACAGGTTTCAACCAGTGTTTAATTTAATACTGCATGTCCTCTAGCAGATCCATTTCTTTTTGAAGTTTTAAGGATCATGAAAGGAACACAGTAATGTCTGTACAGTTATCAAAACTGAAGTTCTTTAGCATCACATTTACCACAATTACGTGTTTTCTATTCATTTCAGGTTCAAATGATGCTAAAATGCACTATTTACAAGTACTAGCACACATCAAAAAGATAGGAGGGACCAGAAATCTGCATTACTCTATTATTCTGTTAATATACTTCAGTGCTGACCTCTGAAGTCAAGCGTGGACCCCACTATGGAAAGCAAGACAAGAATACCGTAACATCTTAACACAGTTTATAGCCCTTGAATATTATATGTACGTCCTCTGCTCAGGTTGTTGCTTTACACTGTGAAAAACACTGCTGCTAATTAAGGTCTGTAACATAACACAGATGGTTCCAGAAGCAGACTGAGACTGCATAGGTAACCCCAAATCAGGATTCCACATCTTTTGAGTACCTTAATTACGTGATTAAAAATAAAACATTGGTTTTTTATTTGTGTTTCTCAAATGAAAAGGACAAATGCATTTATTTAACAGATAAATTTGCTGGAAGGTGTTATAGCCCAACATGTCAGCAGAGCTTTAAATAATGGAAAGAAGTCTTTTACCTATGCATTAGATACAGGAGGTTAGGACCTGGGTCCAGAGTAAAGTTATCTGGAGCTTAGTTTTCTACACTATCTGCCCTAGAGTGCTCATTCAGACGTTATTCTAGACTGGCATACAGTGGAGGAAGTTGTTTGACACATATTTATTATTTATTATTCTTTTCTCTTAAAGCAATGGTGTAGATCAATCCTTAGAGCTGGAGTTATCATCACCATTTTCATTATTCAGAAAAAACCCACTAATAACACAAAGAATGTATTAAGCATTTTAAATATTGGGGTCACCTAATAATGCTGGAGTCTATCAGCTTGCTAGAACATAATTAACATTTAAAATGGTAGTTTGCAAAACAAAACAAATCTTGAACTGTGTTAGTTTTAACTGTGTTCAGAAACAGCTGTCAAGCTTGGTTCTTCCAACACTACATTTGCCAACATGGTCATAGATAAAACAGCTGTTGTTTGATTTCCTATATACTTTGGGCACTGATTCCTTTTTTTTCCTCTTCTACCCCTTGACTGGCTGGCCAAAAGTTTGCAATAAAAGAACCTCTCTTGGAAGCTCTCAGCTCAGTTACAACATATTTTACTGCAGTGTACCACTGCAGGCTATGCTCCTCTCTGAAAGCAGGTTCCTACATATTTACAAGCACTGGCACAGGCTCCTCCTTGTCTGCACAGTAGCTACAAACCTATCAACCACCAAAGTCTCTGAAGACTGAAGGGCGCAATTTCAATCAGGGAATAACTGTAAGTATCTTTTAAATAAGTCAAATACACCATTTTCATAGTTGCAATTAAGCTATATTACCTTGTATCAGGTAGAACCCAGTAACTGTCTGCATTTCACTTTGCTTGTAATAAAAGACAAACAGCCCCCTCTAAGCTAAGGGGATTCACATTACCTGACCTTTGCTGCAGATGAAAGCAAGCACAGACTCTCACCAGAGTTCAGCTGACTTGCTCTAACATGTTGGACTGCAGCAGCAAGGCTCTAAGCCACAACTACTCTAATTCAAAACAACAAACAATATTATGATGCTTATAGTCTTGAAAATAAAAACTGCAGCTCAAATGAACCCATATAAAATTCTTAATGCAGTTATAATTAAATTATTACTAGAAGCTTTAGCCTCTGCAAATTCTGAGGACTATACAAGTTCAAAAAAGTTTATTACAGTGTTTACCAATTTTAGTTGTTGAAGAATATATTGACATTTTAGCCAGCTATTTTAGATGGTATTTTAGTTCAGTTTTATTAGTTTATTAGTTTGTAAGATGTCAAAAGGCAAAAAATGGCTTTGTGTTTCTCATTCACCACACAGAGAACACATGGGCACTTCATGCTCAATACTACAGGGTAGAGTCCAAAAATTAATGTAATAGGTTATCTTTGGTGTATCACACTGCAGCATGCAGCAACAACAATAATAACCATAGTTTTCCTTAGAAGAAACCTAATTTTCATGTCAATAACCTTTAAACACTGAATTCAATATTTAAGAAGTCCAGGCAGAAACAGCTCCCAATCCTTAAATAGTAACAAAGAGGAAAAAAATCCCCCAAACCTAAAAGATTGTTTTTAAGAAATTAATACACCCTAAAGCTAGTTAAATCAATGTTTCTTTGAAAATATTCTCTCTCTCACCAGGCTGTTCTCCTTCCATGCTTCTGGGAATTTTGGTCTTTGCTTCTCTCTAGACACCAAGACTTGCATATCTTCAAAAGTGGGATGGTTTCCGACTTCAGTCTGGAAAGCCATCTGGTACTCTGGCACAGATTCCCCTGATAGCAAAAGAAAGAAAGGAAAAAAAATCAATCACAGATTAAAAGGCAGAGCAAAGGCTTTCAGTTGATGAAAGGCAAATTCAAAGTTGCTGTCTATTGACATGTTACACACTTTCCCCAAAGTCTAACTACCAAAAAAAAAGCTGAATTAACTGCAAATGAATTAAGTGCTGTTCAGCAACCTTTCAAAGGATAGCATCCTCAGACTTTACTGGTTCAGTGGCACATTTGGAATGTCTTGGAGCCTGAGGATGACACCTACTTTCTGTGAAATGCCACTGACTGATTATATTCATGTACTTCATTTGGGAGGAAGCCCAGCAAGATGACAAGCCTCTGCAGATAAAGTACAGCTGGTCTGACTGCAGAGAGAATGCTGCATTTTAGATTCATTCTGTATGCTGTAACTTGGGAAGAAGATGGTAGATGTGGCACAGTCTCGTGTAAATTTTAAGCCTACTTCCTTTTGGTTTATGTTACAGGTATGGAGGCTTTCCCTGAGTTTTCAATGTCACTCTAATAAACAGGTATGACTAACTAAAGGCTACATTAAGTCATAGTGCTTTTTTTTGAGGAAAAGTCTGAAAGACACTTCAGGCACTTCTATCAGTTCTAAGAACTGGAAACAATGCCTCTGCCATCAGTCTAACTCTCAATGCTTTTAAACTCCGGACAATAATAATAACAACAATAACACTCAAATGGCACTCAACATGAAGCCTGCAAAGTGCCTGAACAGGTTAATACCAAGCCTCTCAGCAGGAACCACGCCTCGCCCTCAGAGGCACTATCCTGACAAGCAAAACATCGAACACTAGATGGCACCGACTCAAAGGCAGAAGCAATGAAGACAACGACTTCCCTTCTCCACCTCCAAAAGCTCGGGCTCGGGAGTAGCTCTGGCTGTTGGTGCCACTTCCTACTGGTATAGTTTTCTCCAGTTGTTTTAGTTACCTGGGAAGAGGTCTGTACATCTCATGAATATTTCCCAGTAGATAAGGCCCAGCGCATACATATCTACTTGTTTCAAAGCAGATTCACAGTCCCTCAAGTTCACTGCTCCTTCAAGCACTTCTGGGGCCATATAGCGGATCGTACCAACCTGGGAAAACATCAAATCAAAGCTTCATATCAGGAAGTAATATCCAAATTTAATTTAGTTTTTTAATACCCTATTCTGCTTGGTATTTTCTACAGTTAAGGAAAACGCAGCTGATTCCTAATCAATGTCCTCAGCTTCTAGAGTCTTACCAGTCTAGTCATAACAAAATCCTTCCCCTACTCTGTCACTTTTTTGTATGTACCAAAATTATGTTGTCCCTTACTTTATGTTCTCATATGAAATATGATATCGTAGAAATGTTTATTTTTCCTGAAATTACACTATTAAACAACAAGGTATGAATCATAATGAAAGAGGATCCTGCTGAATGGGAAACTTGTTATCTATTCCTGGACCGTCAGCAAGGTTCCACCCTACATCTTCCGTAGTCAAAGGTAATTAACAGTCTTGGAAGATACCTATTCATTTTCACTAGGACATGTGTTAAGATTAGAGCACTTACTAATGAGTACTTGTAGGACAGGATTTTGTAAAGCGACTATTCCACATCCCTGCATTTTAACCACCAGTTTCCCTGTTTCTTTGTTCAGTATGGGAAGATCTATAAGGAGCTTTTCTGCACTAGTTATTTTCAATTTAGCACTTGCTTTTTAAGGGAGGGCGATTAGCACTGTGAAACATGTCCTTTGAATGTAATACAAAGTTTTTCTGTAAAAGCACAGACAACTACACTGAAGCATTAGGTATTCTTTGTTTAAAACAGTCTCACTGTATTTCAGTAGCCTGTATTAGATGTCAAGTAGGAAATGCAGAATGTGGTATGTCACCATTTCAGAAAAATTAACACCAAAACCATGAAAGAATGTTTGGTCTTCACTTAGCACTTGCAGTACAAGAATGAAGGGACCTCTACCACATAATCACAGAGAACATGGCAACCAAACCTACCTTGTGTCTTCTCATATCTCACACAGAAACTTCAGTCTGCTAATCCATTGCCTTTCAAAATGACAGGTTTGAGTATTGTGAGACTAAAACCAGTTTCTTCCTATGGAGGCTTCAGCCACTTCTCACCCACACTGCAGCCATTCCTGATTACAGAAACGGGGACCACCCATTCAGGTACCGCCTGAACCCTCATCCAACCATCTGTACTTACCTCACTAATGGCTGCATTGTCCTCCTCACCTGGTCGTACCAGTCTGTTTCCAGTTAACTTCATGGAGAGTCCAAAATCACTGATTACACACGTTCCATCATTCTTTACCAGCACATTGCGGCTATTCAAGTCCCGATGGGATATCGCAGGTTTGTAATGGTCTATTTGGACACACAAAAGTGCTCATTACTATATGAGCAGTCCTACTGCTTGGCAAAATGAGAGAGCCTCATTATGTCTGCTCAGCTATTATAAACAGAGAATCACCTGATTTTCTAGAAACCTGATGGTTTTGCTTCTTTACAATGAACTCCAAAGTAAGCTGACTAGAGAAAACTGACTGGCATTGAAAGTTTCACTGTAATCTATATGATATATTAGGCTACTACCATATACAGCTCTAATATTTGCCAATTGTCTTCTTCCCAAGGGATATTTCAGCATGATTTTGGCAGTGGAGACATTGTGTACTTAAACACAGAACCTGCTACTACAGCCCTAACAGCCATTCCAAATACTCTCCATCATTTCCACACTCCTGTGTCAAATACAGCACCAATTATTTACATTATGATTGGAATTACCATTGGCACCTATTCAGAAGATATGCAGACAATATTACTCCAGAGAGTCTGAGCATGTTAATCTTGCAAGGGATCTGATCTTTTCCACAGAATAATCTCAGTTGTTCATAGTTTTTATTTATTTTGTTAGTAAAGCAGGCAGTAGTACAGAACTCGTTTTACTGTGGAATTTATCCTACTCCATAAGTTCCTTCCTAGCATTCACAGACTACAGCTGTCTCTCCTTTATGATGGAAAGCTTATACATTTTCTGGCTGCTAATGGACACACCTGTCTGCACATTTCAAAATGATGAAGTTAAGATGATAGCTGCAGTTTCAATGACACATAGGAATACTAAATTGGGTATTTTCAGCACTTATAATTGCATCTTTAGTTGTCATTCTTTGCTAGTGCTCATGCTTAACATTTGAAATATATAGTTTGAAATTTTAATCCAAACATTAGCACCTTAATGTAGATATAATGGTATCAGCCTTTCATTTATTGCCAAAAACCTAACATTTCAGTGCCAGGCCATATTCTGCAGCCTGATACATCACTGATCTCAGAATAGCTACTTTATGATAATTCAGCTGCTGAAATACTGGCTGAAGCATGCATGCAGAGATATAAAGATCCAAATAAATATGTTGTCACAGCCAGTACTCTAATAAAGTACCAGAAGTTCAGCAGTATTGTTTGTACACAGCAAAGACCAGGTCCAAACCCTCAGACAAAAATCCAGAGACATGATAAATAAAAGTACAGTGGGGTTAGAAGATTTAATTATACAGTATACAGTTATTTAATTATAAAGTATACAGTTCACACACAAACTAAGAATTGCTTTGGTGATTTGTTTCTGAACTGCAAAAGAGACACAACACCTCATCTGTTTGCCCGCTGCTAGAAAGCCAGACAGTGCTTCAGGTCTTCAGTAATCTGTTGCCATGACACAGCAGCACTGCACAAATCTAACTCCTCCTCCTGCCTCTCTCTGGGGCTCTCCCATCTTGTATTCTGTGTTCTCACACAAGGGTCACAGATAGAACCCACAACACGGGGTTGTTCAGAAGGAGGGAACGTATCAGAATTTCTGAGCAATCTCTATTTGCACTCATAATTTCCTACTCACAATAGGAAAAAAGAAAGGCTGGAATCTACTACGTGATAGCAATAAGAATATACTGGAGATCTTGGCATCCCTTCCTGGCCTTACCTCCTCGAGGCAGCTCCGTGTGCAGGTATGCCAAGCCCCGAGTTATAGAGTGTGCCAAACGACAAGAGCTCACCCAGTCACTTGTGTGGAGACTCAAATATTTGCACAAAGAACCCTAAAAAGAACCCAAAAAAAGACAAAACAAAAAACATGGATTAAAATAATTGTCCAGTAGAGTAACTCAAAATCTTTTAGAGACTCAGTTTTATTCACAGCTTCTAAAAGGTATAAACCCGCAACTGCTTATGTGTTTACCCACATATTCTAAAACACAAGAGTTGACTGAAGTTTCATTAAATTCCAGTGCTGCCATTTAGTTTCTCTAAAGTGGAATAGAAATTTTATCACAGAATAACAGGGACTGCCTCTAGAAAAAATGATATCAATTATAAAAGTCTTGTTGCAGAACAGAATAAAGGTAACTGCAGACGTAACAGCCTGGGTTTCTAAAAAGTGGGACTTAGACCATTATCACTTACAGAGTACTCAACATCTCTCACTTGCTATAATCTATTTATGCATCAAAACAAGAACACCCCAAAGCCAATTCCAAATAGGAGTGAGTCCACGTGCACTGAAGAAACATGGAAAAAAAGGAATGCTATGTTCTTCTTTTCTTGAAACGGAAGTTACATGTATAAAATGGGGCGTATTCTACTATTTCGTCTTGAAATCTCTAAGCAAACCAGAAGGAAGTGTGCCAATTATGATATTAAGATATTCTAGAAACTCAGACTGCTATCCAAAACAAGGGCCAGACCCTGCAAACTGTGACACTTTAGATGCACAGTCCCCAATGACAATATACTTAAACGAAATCCTCAAGCATGAAGAACAAGTAATCTGGCTAACTCTGCATGCTTCTTATATTTTTTAGGACTACAAACTACTCTGGTGTCGTGGTTTGACACTACACCTGTTTTTTCCCATTTAAGTCTGTAATCTTAAAGATGTACCAATGTGTAACATCTTATCAGATGTAACTAAATACATATCATTGCAAAGTAAATTTTGTAACATTGGTTCATAAAAAATTGGTATGAATCCCTTTGGAGCTGACACTTGGGTATGTTATGCATGCACAATTCCGATGGAGGCACACAGATACCAGAATTTAAAGTGACCAAAGCATTAGACATTTTTTTAATCCAGTGCTAAGACTAAAATCAAGTTCCTGACACTTCTTAATAGAATCATGAAAGTCTTACACCTTTTCAGACCTAGTCTGTGCAGAACAAGGAACCCCTAAATAGGCAACATCCTTGGTGAAAACACAGACCGAATGTCACTCATGCAAGCTCACACAAGTAGTTTTTCGTTGTTTAAAATGCTGTTACATTAACTTCAAATATATTCTGTAATACATAAAAAAAGCTTTGAATCCACCAAGAAATAAAGGAATTACGTATTTTTTCCTTATTGTTTACAGATTTTTAAGAAATACAAGCACTCTTATTAGTCTCCAAATGTCATCAGCCTGGGTTTTATTCTTGGCTTAGTGGGTTGAGATTCCAGCCCATTTTAATGGAGGTCACAGGACTGTTGTCATGATGTGACTGGGAAATACTCACTGTATAAAGGTCTTAAACCAGCTTCAAGATCTTTCTGTTGCAGAGCCTGCCCACCACAAGATGTTTTTTAAGCTACCTGAAGGCTGTGATTTTATGCTTTTAGTGAAGTTCAATAGAAATGATAACCAGGAAAAGTTTTAGTCAAGATTTAGAGAGATATATTTGTAATTAAGACTATCTTGTTAGAGTCACAAGTTACACGTTAAACTGGGGATATTTTTTCTGATTACAACTTTTGATAAAACTGGTATTTTTAACAATCAGAGATTCTATTTGTGTTTTAGAACAATTTTTCTGTTATTCTAAAAGGATATGAGTGCCTGACTACTGGGACAGTAATTCTGTAGCTGTTGCATATTTCCTTCTATATCATCTCTCACAACTGGCTCCCTTACTGATCTATTGCACCTCAGAGTCTCATAACAACAGCATTTTGATTGATACTTGTATGGTTCCTTTCACTTGCCAATTTCCTTTGGTCTGAAGGCATGTTTGGATAAAAACACAACCTGGGTCAAACCTATCTGTATTGCTTTCACCATCAAGAAAAATTTCTGTGTAAAAATGCCCTGGTTTGTGTGTTCTTATTTTCAGGAAGGGAAGTATTTTGAGAGAGAATGATGTTTTGGATGGGGAATATTTCACCTGCATATCCTGTATCGGTTAGTCCTTATTGAAATCAGATTTATGGCTCCAGTTTGAACACAGCAGTTCTATTCTAGCAGGGCTGCCACAGCAGGCTTCCTCTTCTGCTGTTAACTCCACATACAGCAGAACATCTGCTCACTGAATTACAGATCACACTGTGCATTAATTACACCTGCTGTGCACTTTTTCCAATGACTTCCAAACAACCAGTGGATTGATTTTAGACTAATCTTGCTGCTCTTAATACCACATTGGGAAAGAATCTGATAATATTATGTCATAAGCTTCATCTGTATATTTAATCAGCTCATTAACAGAGCCTGTTTACATAAGCAACAGGACACAGTTTTCAATCAAATTACATTTCAACTGAAAATCCTTTCATTCAAGAAAACAGCAAAACCAGATCACCTGTGAAGTCACTTATCCATGCCCTCCCATGAAAAGAATATTCACTTAATTTTACTTAACTCAATTACATGAAAAGATGCCAGTTTTGTCAGAGTCACATGCTTTGCACTTGTCCATCTGGTATGGGCACAAGTGACCTTTTTCATGGTCGCTTCTAGTTTCTGCAATCTCTTCTTAGATGCTTGTCTCTTACAAGCTGACATGATGAAGCACATTCTCACTTAAGAGGTTCAGTTAAGACACTACATATTTGTGCTTTGTTGCCTTAAGTTTGTATATAGTGTATATGTGTGTAAATACATACCTGTGTTTAAGGTATGTGTTTACATGAGTGCATTTAACTTTCAACACAAGCTTATACATAGAGCCTAAAAATCCCTAAGACAGGCCATCATTACTGCTACTTGGCACTATCTGGCTCCTTTTTGCTATTCAAATAAGCAACTTTTGTCCTACTGCCTCCATAAAAGATCAGACTTCACCCATCCCCTTTACACCTTGGAGGAAATACAATATGAGGTTTGCTTACTTGAGACCAAAAAGCTTGCTTAAAAAAACATTATTTAATTGAATTACTACAGTTCTTTCCCATGCACAAGCAAAAAACCCCCCAAGATAAATTGTGACACAATTTTTTGCATTTTCATATATATAACCCCCATACACATTTTATTTTTCATGAAAACTACTCACATTCATACTGCATATTTTTTAAATGTTTCAGTTTCTGTATATGTGTGTACATGCACAAAACATTAAGTACCCTAATCCATGAATTTGAGAAACATAAGCGTTCAGTTAGCTGAGGAGATTTGAAGATATCGTTCTGGAAAGTAGGGATACCTTCTTAAGATATCCTACATCATCAGTATATGCCACAGAAAGCTTTAAAGAAGGTAACAGGATAAAAAGGCACCATGATTTATAACACCACAAACTAGTCTGACAATCTTGGATCTACTACATTTCACTGCAAAAAATCCCACAATTGACAGCTGTTGAGTGAGGTCATAAGACAAGAGAGAAGTTCTTAATATTAAAAAGTTTTAAATTTATTAAATTATTTTAAAGTAAAAACAACTCTTCAAATTCTGTCGTTGAATAAGGACAGAATTCACTAAAAAATCCTTGCACCACAACCAAGAACAAATACTCCAGAGCTAAGAATTTGTAAGACTATGTTTCATAGCACTAACTGGGAAATCTAAAAGGCTATTACAGTAACCCACAATAAGATGCATTGAAATTGTCATTTATATGGATTATTTTCACATTACTGTGCAAGAAGCAACACCAAAACCTAAAGTACATCCTTTTTATGTGGCTATTCTTAGGATTCTTAACCAACCCAATTGATTTCTTTGAAGCACTTACATTAGGGTAATATTCCATCACCAATAAATATTCCATACGGCCGTCTGCAGTGAATCTCTCATCCCCCACAATGAAGCGGGCAATGTGATCATGTTCCATCAGTGGAATCCTGTAAATGTTCCTCTCATTGACAAAGTTCTGACGATTAGCAAAAGAAAATACTTTCACAGCAACTGGACGTTCATCTAGGGAACCTTTATACACTGCTCCATATCGTCCCCGACCAATCAACTGCAAAAAATATAAATAATTAATTCACTAAACAATATATGAAGACAAAACCCAAGTTTTCGCTCTATAATAATTGTATGCCAACTTTTTGCCTGACCCATGCTATAAGAATAGTGAAGATATTTTGTAACAAAAGCCAGAATTAGAATGCTGTCATGAAAGCTATTTTGGATCTGGAAACCTCAGCACAAGCCAACACAGGTCTTACTAAATTGATCTATAGTCTGAATATTCAGTAAATATATAATAAATAATCTATTCTGCACTTTTATATACAGAATCAATAAAATACATGTGTTCTGTGCTGCTAACTCTCTTACTAACTTTTGCCTACTAAAGATTTACAGCTTTTTATGTGATCAATTTCATTTCACTCCAGAGATTACAGACATTAGGCAAAACATTTTCGGTTTAGGACAGTTTACAAGCTGTAGCTTTCAGTTTAGTAATAACAAAATATGCATTTGTAGTGCAAAATAGATGCCAAAAGAGGTAAACAGTTTTTAACAGAAAGAAGTAATTAATTTCTGACTACCTGTGAATCTTTATTCTAGCTCCTACAACGTTAGGCAGCCTTCAAGAATGGCCTTTCACATCTCCATAGTAACTGCAGAAGAAAGATGCAATCTCTACTCTAAACCAAAATGCAGAACCACCTTCAGGAAGAGCCCTAATTTCTAAAACTCAAAAAATTCCACCTACATAAGAATTTAAGCACCTATTTAAAATAATTTTCAGGAAGACCTGTACATGAAACTGTAAGGATTTCACTAACTTTTTTTTTTTTTTTACTTTTTAAATACTTACAAATGGAGGAGGAATAGAAAACAGAAGGGATAACAAAAGTAATGGTTCTAAAGATAATACAGTCGTCTTACGGGAAAGTTTTAAAAAATAAAGTATCATTTCATGAAGAGACTTTTGGTTTCTCAGTCCTTTTATACCACTGAGTTGCAAAGCAGCAGCAAATCAGTTCAAGGTACAAACCTGGAATGTAATCTACCCACAGAGATGAGAAAAAGCAAGCACAGGTTAAAACATTTGTCCTGCAACACCCAGTAAGTGGGGGCGAGGGGTCAGCTCCTTAGGATACAAGAAACAGGACAGAAGACACCACAGCAGATCTCTCCACCAACTTTCAGACTTGGAGAAAGTCACTGCTTTCTCCAAGACTGCATTATCAGTACAAGTGCTTTCATCTGGGGCTTTGCACGCTTCTACAATACACATTCTTAGACTCTTGTAAACTGCCTCAAGTAGTTTTTTGTTGGCAGAAGACACCCAAAGTTCTTTGCTGATCAGTCTGCTGCCACCATTAGAGCACCTAACACTGCACATCTGCAGTCTGCATCTCTAGGTGGAGTTTCTACTGGGAAAAAGAAGAAAAGTACCACTCTGCATCTCAGTCATTCTACTCATTTTTTTCCTGACTAAAAGGTTTTAAAAATTCCATATGTTCCATATGTAACAAATGGTAGCCCAGCATTTTGCAGTTTTGTGATGATATATCTAATACCAAGCTGAGCAGAAAGTTCTGGTTGGCCTCTAGTTGCCATGGAGATAGATACTGCCCCACACTGAAGAATGACTACACAAATGCACCACTACTAAAATATACTGCCCTATCTGCAGTACATTCTATATTCCAAGAGTTTAAGAATTTCAAATTCCTACAGTAGGACACTGTACTAAAGGCAAGCAGAGTCAAGCAAAAATAGATCTTTTGATGCAATGCTGAAATACAGTACACTCTAACTTCCCCCACTACCTCATAGTGTTTCTTTTTTGTTCTCAAGGTAAAACATGTTCTAGCTAATACCAACAACATTACTAACAAAATTGGACAAAATGTACATGCAGTAACCCTTTTTAATTTTAATTTCTTCTTGAAACTGTGATTTAGAAGAAAACATTACAGGAGCACTGACACATTCATTTCTGTAGCTGTGCCTGGGATATGACCACAAGCATTATATTGAATAAAAATGAAGATTAATAACTGAGTTGTAGATTTACCTCTAACAACTTTAGATTATCCAGATCCAATGAGGGCTCTGATGCTGCTGCTTCCATCATGTTCATACTGTGCAAACCTTGTTTACGGTCTCCTGGGGAAGAGGGTGAGGAGGAAATCAGAGTTTCCATTCTAGACATGCTCCAAGTGAAAAAAATGCAACTTACCTGGGACTCGGCAGAATTACATATTGTAGGCAAGGATGTAGCAAGTAAAAAAGAGTCCTGTAAAATCTTCTCAAAGTCAGCAAAATGAGCAGTGAAGGTGCTGATAAGCTACAAACTACCTGCTACACAACTATTTCAATAATTCGAAGTCACTGGCAAAAACTCTAAAGCATGTTCACCACCTCACTTAAGCTGTGCTGAGCAGAAGATTTGTGGAAGAAAAATGGGTACCAAAATGCCAGCTTAGAGAACTCATAACTCTCTCCAAACTTTTACAAAAGGGATATCACCATAAAATGTCAGATAGGAGAAAGGGGAGCAGAATTACATACAAGCTGGTAATAGGGAGTGGGGAGAACAGAAGACCTACGCATAACTTTGAGCAATAGCCAAATGAACAACTGAAAAAAAACAAAGCCAAAAAGATTGTCAATCCCTACCTGCAAGCATCCTGTATCCAAAGAACAGAGCAGCTATCAGAACAGCCAGTACAGACACAGATGCCAGGGCAATAACAATGGTCTCATCTCGATGAAAGGTATGAGAAGAATCTGAAAGCAAACAAGATGAGGACTACTAAATTGTAATTTTGAAAGAATAAACACTAAAAAACATGTAATTGTTATTACAACAATGAGGGGAAAAAATGTACTCCGGATGGCCAAACATCACACTAAATTCTTTTTCCTCTCAAAATCTAGGGATGGCAAAAGAGCCAATCAGCTCAAAACCTGCTGAGCACACATTCATCGGCAGCTTTTCCCTGTCTGCCCTTGCCCTGCAGAGAGAAGCACTGACAGCACAAAGTGATTCTTCTTTCTATCTGGCAAAGTTCAGCCTAGCCATACAAGGCCAAGTTGACGTAGTCCTGAGCAGCTATCTGTGCCTTAATCCAGTTTCTGGTATGTATCAGGTCAGTAACTTTTACAAGGTTCTTCTGTTGTTTTTCCCAGGACAAAAATCTCACGAGTTTGCTAACTGGGCTGCAAATATGAGGAATATCAAATGTTTCACACTCAAATACCTAAAACACACATAAGTCCACTTATGCAAATATTTCAAAATACTGTGGGGCTTTGACTTGTTTTGTGTCAGTGCTCAGATTATTTTTGGCATAATTCTTACTTATTAATACACAAAAAGACAGAGGTATCTCTACAGACTGCAGCAGGAAACCTGAAACAAAACCAAAACACTGCACAAAATTAAATAAAACTAGTTTTATTGAGCCTGTTGTAAAAAAACACTTGATTTTTTGTCAGAATGTGAGTATCTTGCTTTTTCAGATTTTCTTGGTTGGTTTCTTTTTTTCCCCAGAGAGGAAAAAAGATTTCATGAAAACATTTGTTAGTGCCTTGAAAAGCTTCTCCATGTCAGTCTCCAGCCTTGCTTCTTGCAGGCACATAAAAATCCAGCCATTTTAATACAAAAAATTATTAGTGCAATACTCTTCTGATGTCAGAATCACTGGAATGTGGTGCTACAAGACCTCATTTACTTTGGCTTCAAAACCAAGTTTTGGGAACTATGTTTAAACATGTCTTACATACTGCAAAAAGTACTCCTAAAAAGACTGTAATGAGATCTAACTACACTAAAACCACAAAATATAAAATGCACACAAGACTTAAACATTGGATAAACTTCTAGGTGAGACTGAAATACAATTTATCCCAGTCTACACTAACTGAATAAACTGACAAATTCAATTTTCTTGAATTGCATTTAAAAGAAATTCAACATGATTCACTGCTTCAAATTCCCAGTGTCAACTGTCATTTTTACATAACCATATCAGTAAGGGGAAATAATAAAAAGCTGGTAAAAGAGAACACCAGAGAATTTCAGCTGTGACAGAAGTATGTGAAGAATCACCTGTTAAAACCCACATGGAGCTCATATCTGACACCTTTATTTATCCTTCAAATAAAAGGGAGGTATAAACATGACACCATCAAATTTAAACTTGTTCTGTCAAAAGAAATACCATCACTACTGGTTTTGGTCAAGTAAGTTTCACTAAGAAAATAAGTTATTGCCATAGAACATTAACAAGGAATATGAGCTGTAACTTCCATAATGAGGAGATTAAAAGATACACATTCATTACAACTGTCATCTAAATTATGAATTCAAAACATAAACATACATATGTGTATTAAAACCCACAATATCACAAAGGAAACTGTTACATCATACAAAGCTATATGAAACATGACAGAAGTGTAAGAAGATGAGTAACTGCTGGCAGGGAAATGGTAGTTTTGACTTTCATATTTTTACGAATGGAATTTACATTTTATCGGGTTATCTTTTAAAATACATATTAAATGTGGTAGCTTTTGCATCAGTACAAGACAGTGCCTAGCACATACTAAGAAGCAGCAGGTTTTGAGAGACCTTTTTGTTATAATCCCAGCTGTTATCTTCCTTGACTGCACAACTGGAGCACAGCCATTTGCTAACCTTCCTATAGCTAAATAACCAGCAATCATTTCCATCACTGTTCGCCAAATGATATTTGATGCCTAAGTTTGATTGCTCTTCTTTCATTTTCTATAAAACCAAAGGCTTAACAATGCGCCGCCACCAGGAGGGCCTTCCTCTACCCTGGAATGGGATTTTGCTGTTCAAGGGAATCCTGAGCAACATGCTCCTCTGCAGCTCTGGCTGCCTCGGCACACTCCCCTTAGCAGCCTGTGAATGGTGTCATTCTGCAGGCTGAAGAGATATCAGAAAATCTCAAGATAACATTTTGTTCCCATCAGCAGCTGAAAAAAACAGAGATAAAAGATTGTTTCTTTCTCCTTCCCTGATGGACCATCCCCTCTGGGGGCTTTTTCTGTTTAGTGGGTAGCTGTGCAACCACCAGGTAAACTCACAGACCTTCCCGGCATTCAAGAGGAAAGAACGCTTTAATTTTTTTTTAAACAAAGTTGTTTCATAAGAATCTCAGATTGGCTTATCTTGAGCTAATTTTCAATTTTTATAAATATTTAAAAATTACACTGTCAACATTCTAACAACCAAATTAGTCCTACAGTGCAAGTTACTACTGTCAGGATGATGAGCAATATCTATAAATTTAAGAAAAAATACAAATTTCTTAGTAAGGGTAAGTGAGCATCTCAATGGAGTGATAACACGCAGCTCAAAACAACATGAGTGAGTAAAATGCTGCATGTGACAGTCAGTCACTTTCTCAGCAAGGACAACTTTAGTATCATCTGCTTGTAGATCTACACTAAAAGGAAAGCACAAAAACACCACAAGGACAAAAGACCCAGACAGTTCCAACCTACCCCCTCCAAGTGTTATTTCTATCAACCTGCTTTGTGAGACAGTAACTTTGCATGTTGTCCGATTAACAATTTTTCTTAAACAGAACAAAAAGGATACGTCACTTATCAACCCAGTTTTCAAACCTTCCGAAACTTAAGATAACTCTTATTAATTCACTAATTTTATTAATCCTTCTCTTTCTTTGGATATATTTCATCTTTAGTCTTTTACACCATACTTACATTTAAATGCCTAGCTAAGAACCATATAGGACCTCTCAAGGCATATGCAGAGGCTCATATTTCTCTTTTATCTACTTCTAAGTGACAAATACATGTTTTTTATGTACATATGCACAAGAGTCATACTTCCCTTGGTATTATTTGGAGTTGTGTTTTAGCTAACTCACCAAAAGACACATCAGTGTAGGTCAATAAAAGTAATCACCAACCTTTAAGCAAGGCACTTTTAAAATAAGGATGTAAAATGAACATGTACAGAAGTTTCTTTTCATGCTTTCTTCCATAAACTTATAGTCTGGGCCAAAACAACCATGACTCATCACAATTAGGACATTCATTATGAAAGCTATGATTTGATATTATATTTTTCTGAAGACTTGGTTGGTCTTAAGCTGTTAACAATCCCTCCCTCAAATGAGTGGCCTCTGCTTTTCAAGTCTGTTTACAAGGACCAGACACCTTGCCCTATAGCTTCACTAGTTTTTCATCATGTCATTGTACAAAGAGACTTTAAACATGCACAACAACCACTCAACAATCTCATCTGAATTTTTGGAATAATTACCAATATTTGGGTATTTAGTGACATATACCAACTGATTTAAAAACACTGTTTTCAAATCTTAGACTGAGAATGCTGGTATCTGGGTATTTTTCCCAAATCAATGTATTGCATAAAAAAAAGCAATAGCATAAAGAGCAGAATTAGCTGCAGACTCTAGAAAATCCAACAATTAAGGAGTAGACTACTCAGCAAAATTCTAACTACAGTTGTACACTGAAGATCTTGTCAGAGCTTCCTCAGACTTCTGTTACTATAACTGAAAGCAAAGCTAGTGCAGGTGCTTGTTTCACTGCTATTTGTAAGTATTTCCAGCTTCAACTTAGGCTCCCTGATCTACAGCAAAACACGCCACAACAAAAAATTAAAACCAACAGAAACTACTGTAAGGCCCAAACAACCTTAAGAGCCAATTTTTTATCCCACTAGGATGGGAAAGGAAGCACTGCTCACAGGGGTACTGTCTCTATATACAGCAATGCAAAGACGCCATTTGGAAGACACCCAGCACACTTCTGTCTTGAAACATTTTGCCAGTTAATTCTGATAGCACTCAGCAGTTTACTGAAGTCTACCAATCCCACCACAAAGAAATGTCACAGCAAATAGCATAAATCCTTTTTTTTTTTTTTTTGTAAGTAAGAAAAAGAAACAAAGCACAACTCATTAAAACAGAAGGACAACCTCCTTCTCGCTGGGGAGCAGCGTGTAACCAACAAGCCACCATTCCCAGAAGCATCCTGACCTCATCATCAATAAAGAGCTTGTTTTCAGGTTCCAAAAACCTGAGTACAACAGCTCCTGTGTATGGAGAAGGTACATACAAATAACTGGGAATGTATTTCAGAGCGAACTGTGAAGAGAAATGCTTCTAGTACTCAGTTAGAAGTGAGTCATCTGGCTGAACCCAACCCTGCACTTGGGACACCCCCTGTAGGCACTTGTATAGCATTAAGCATTTCTCCCTCTTTTCTCAGGCATTGCTGCCGTAACAGTTTCCAAGCATCAATACAATATCTTAGATAAATTAAGGTTTTTAGATTAAGCTTCCATACTGCCACACCTGGAAGTTGTCAAAATGCTGCCTTCCAAACCTTCCCCAGGAATGACACAGAATGACCAATACTGCCAGTGCTAATGGCATCAGGAAGAATGTTTTTTCTTCAAAGTAACATTTCCATTATAAACATGAGATTGTAATATTAATTAATGCAAAAATATTTCAATCTGTGCCTAGGCTTGAAAAAACTCTTTATTTCTCTGTAATTTAGCTTTCAAAAAATTAAAGCCTCTTTTGTAGGCTGTTTCCATACTTCAAAATTAAGAGTTTATCCTATGACCAAAGAATGCTGTGAGAAATCAGAGAAAACTGAGACAAAGCCAGGTAACAACAGCCAATGGCAAATGAGTCTGTAAATACACAGAACTCCTTCCTGGAAGCCAGAGAGGGGATGCACAATTCTTCCATTTTCCCTCCTCTTCAGCAAGTGCTGTGAGACCTGCAGACAGGAGGCTGCTCTGGAGAGAGCACCAACTAACCCACACCGCCAACGTCACGGCGTCAGTTCAAGCACCCACATCTGTGCTCTTGGAGGTAAAATATTCCAGCCGGTATAATGAACTGTGAGGAACTCAGGCAGAGTTCTCATATTTCCTACTTCATCATTTAACACATTGTTTCCCTAATACTATTACTGAAATGACAAGATATGAAGCAAAATGGAATGGGAAATGAGGACAAGGAAGGATAGTCTCCTCCCTAAGACAGGTGAAAGCTGTCCAGAGAACTTCCCTCTACCCCTACATCAAAGGTGCTACACTGGTATGGCAAGAGAGCTCCCTGGGACATCAGAGAGGTCACAATTACGATGAGACGTCTTCAGTCAGCTGTGAGAAAAGTCAGTAAGTGTTAACCAAGTTGAAAAACTAGGAATCCCTAGAGGAAAAATTTGAGTGTATAATTAAAGGCTGTATCCCAACACAAACACACAAAAGGATACGGCCTTGAAACTATGCAGGCAATGACATTGTTTCCTTCTAATATTTGAATATGGAACCTTAGCCTTTTGAAGGTTGTTTCAATGCTAAGTATTTACATGATGGTGATCATATAATAAAGGACATTTGCACATAAATTTCCACCAGATCCCTATATTGCTATTAAAGATTTTCATTCCATTTTAAGAAATCTGCCTGTTCTTCATGTAAATGACTCACAGCTGTGTATCTGCCACACAGTAGTAAATAATTCTAGAAAATATATCTGTGTATTTAAGTTTAGAGAAGCATTGCATAAAAACATTTTAGAGAAACATACAATTATTCTATATAATCAAAATCAGTTTCAAAATAATTACCTATGTTCCCACAGAACTTCTCATACCTGTGTATCAAAAGCCAAGTGGTCTTTGGTAGGTACCAAAAATATTAACATTCCCATACCACATGTAGGTAGCAGTGTCAGTCTCGAACACATAAGGAAAACACCATCCTTTAAGCTTCACAGCACAACAGTAACATCTGATTCTTCAAAACAAATACAGCTGTATGGACTCTGATCAAAGTCTGTAAAATTACACAGAGATTCAAAAGATCTGCCCATACAGATCACTTTTAAAAGAAGCAGAGTCTTCACGCCATCCCACAACTATTTCTTCGATGTGACAGATCAATATGCTCATTGCCAATCTGGCGCAGAAGTTGCTCTTCCATTAAGGAATCTCACTGATACTGAGGATGAGATCAGAAGGAAGAGGGAAAGCTTTCAGCTCTGTCACCAATGCAGTGTGGGACAGAAGGCTGCAGTGTGGGGGCAGTGTGGCCTTCAGCTGCAGATAACTGCAAATATGCTCGGCAGCTAAGAAAGAGGCCTTCCAAATGTATTAATTAAACTTGCTTTTAAAGTCACATTCATTTTCATGGTGGCCCAGTACTATTATCATGACAGTGATAAGATCTTGGTCCTTTGAAAAAACATACCATTAGCAATCATTTTCAAGGGCCCACAGACCTCAATCATTGTCTGTTTATCTGTTTTGTCTGCACAAAGCTTGTATCAAACATGTCCTCAGAATTCTCCACAACTAGTAAAATGCACATCCCTTACTGCATTCTAGCAGCACATTCCAACCAAACCAAAATACCTCATCAGGTCTTTTTTCCCCTCCTTTCTGGACAGTAATCAACATTGCTTTCCAACCAAGGGACCACTGCTTCATTCCTGATCCACAGCAAGAGAGTACAGTCTTCATCACATTAGAGCAAATGACAAGAAAGCCTCCAATACAAACACTATGCCAGAATGACCCAAATTATTTTATGCAAATTCTAAATTCATTCAGTGCAGGGAACAAAATATGTAAAGAAAGAAAAAAAAAGTAGAGAACTTTTAACAAAAAAAATACGTTGGTATCCTTTTAGATACCAGGGACATAGGTCAGATTATCATATAATGACAGCAAGAGTCCCATCTACAACAATTTAATTAAAAGCACTTAAACCTGTATTTTTAGTTAAATTGGATCTGCAGGGTTGGAATACTTTAAATTATGGTCTACAGACATCTACAGTGAACTCCAGCAGGAGCTGTTCCCAATTTTCTATTAAATCTACGTATAGCTGAGAACGATGAAAGGAAAAAATAGCACTTTCTGACAACTTCTGCTACTGACCTAAGCTTTTATAGGTGCATGTTTTAAAACAACTATTACTCTAATTCTGTTTTATGAACCCATGTATAAGAGGTAAGGTTGCATCTTTTCTGTAAGCATTTGACAAATTATTAGTAAAATTAAGATTGATGTCCAAATTTTGCAATATGACTACAAAATGTCATCAACATGACCATCTTCAGTACTTAAACCAAAGTCAGGGTAAGGAACCACTCTTTCACATTAAATTTTTGGAGGCACTTGAAGGCACAATGAAGTCAGGAAGATAATTTCTGTGGAAGAGGACCGAGCACGGTGCACACGCAGATGGAAAACACAATGGGAACTGTATTTTTTGTGGGAGATAGTGCAACATTCTTTAGCAGAATAATCATGCCAATCCATAGCCCTAGGTTAATTTTCTTTCATAACTGAAAATGGATGTTTTCCCTGGACTTAAGAGCAAATCTCTGGTTTCTAGTCTATTGGCTTAGATGAAACAGATAATTTGCACTTGCTTCCAATCATTCCAGTATTTGAAGAAAAGATTTAAAGAGTTACCAATGTGTTTCCACTTTGCACTCAGCATCATCATATTTGACCGACTAACTTTTTATATAAAATCTTATATACTTATTGTCATATGGCACCCTTCAGGATACATATTTTTATGTTTTTCTCCACATCAGGAGAGCTAAAATTTTAATGCATTTTTCACATAATTGCATCACTGTGTGGAACTTGGACTGTCAGAAAGCACCAGTCTCTCATGAGGCTTTCAGTAACATCAAAACCTGGCAATCATGCATCACAGATCCCATCTGCCTCCTCAGTGAATGCCTCAAAACATCATACAGCTTGGGCTGTAAAATTTATTTCCCATAATGTGCTCCAAAGGAATCCTGCTACAGCTAGAAGTCAGTCATCCATGATGGCAGTGTTTCAGTGGGCAGATCTCTCTTCAAAAATCTGCTGCTGGAAAATGCAACATGGATTTGAGCTTTGTCTCCAAGAGGAGGAATCCCTGGCTGTCCCTGCAGCCAGGCAGTCCCAGAGATGGAATCCCTCCCACAGTCCTTCCTTCCTCTGTCCTCCTCCCGCATACTGGCTGCCTCCAAGCACCCAATCCAGAGCCAGGCCGTGCGGTTTAGATTGGCTTTTTTTGTTCATTTTGAATACTGAAGGATGCAGTGATACATGAAACTCAAAAATGAAGCATGGGTAGTAATATCTTTGGCAGAAGAGTGAGTTATGAAATCCGTAACTGCTGTTTCTTTGATGACTAGATACAGAGAGGTGAATTAGCAGCTTGTCACATGTGTGCAGAAGAAATTAATGAGTTCATAAAAACCCAACAAAACTTCTCTGCCTTTTCTTCTGGGTGTTAAGGCATCTTCAGTATAATTTCTAACACTACTTAATAGAACCTTATAATAATGATATATGTAAAATAAATAGCAATCCAAATAGAAAACTAAATTTAGGTTATTCTTTCTGAAGTTCCCAATATACCAATAAATATTTGATTACTAGAGAGATAAAAGGAATATGTTGCTTCTGTAGTCTGGTTTTGAGTACACCTCAACCTTGCCTTCAAGCTAAAGGGAAAGCTAATTTGAGTACTTAACAACATACTGGGAACATCTTCATATTGAAATACAAGTCAGAAAAATGTTTTTTAATAGAATGGCTGAAAACAACATTTACATTATCTCCTTATATTCATCTTGGACCAACAGGACTTCCTGCTCATCAAAGCAAATGGTAACACCAGCTTTAACATAATGGCACACTTCCAGCCTCTATAACGCACTGGCTCAAAAACTACACATGCTGCAATAGGAAAAAAATGAATACTTCAGAAAGCCTCTTTAAAGATATTTGAAGTTATTTTAACTCCAACAAGCTCAATAGCTACATATCTCATATCTGTAATGTTCCCAGGTGCTAAAAACAGAGCCCAAAAAATGACATCAAAACACTGAAATGCCTGTTTTTATATGAGTGAGCGAACAACCAACCCCCCAGATCCTTCCAAAAAGGCATCTCTGATCCCATGTGCTGCATTTTTCATGTCTTTAAGAGTGCTGAAGCTCAGGAATGCTGTCTACCCGTCAGTCATGCTCTCCTTGCCCCTACAGAAACCCACATTCCCCCCTTGCCAGCCATTTCCTCGGTGGGAAGGCAAGCCAAGCCAATCCCAGTGTGGGATATCTGGGCCTGTCCCAGCAGGCTCTTGCTGGGCACACCCTGGGGGAGTGGCAGTGCCTCTGTTCACAGCTCAGCACAGAGATGTGGTGCTGCTCCTGCCTGGGTAGCAATACAGAGCACTCATGTCCTGTCAGTAGAGCTGCACACCTCTCATTGACTTTCAGGATTGATTTTTTTTTCTTCTCAACCTTAGCAACAGGCAATGAAGAATGAACTGATTTAAAGGACATGATTGTACTGGGTGTTTATTCCAAAATCAGTTCCCTCAGCATGCAATGAAATTTAAATGATAGCACAATTTTGGGCAGCCAACCTGTTTCAAGTAGAAGCCCAAGATCAGTACAAACAGGGAGAGAATGAGTTCTGACAAAATCTTTCATCACACTTTTGGTTTATATCCTAGTACTTCAGATGTAATACCCTAAATCAGCTTAATATTGTAATCCTTAAGTGTGATCCTCAAGTGTAGCAAGTATGTTAGTACTAAAACTTAACTTTTCCTACTCTCTTTAATTCAATAACATATTTCTATACTTTTAGTACAACTCAGTATAGCATACATTCTTGTATATAAAAGGTTTTGGGATTTTAAATTTGAAGGCCTATGCTACAGAGTTGTGAGTTAAACCTGTCTGATATTTTAGAAACATTCACACAAAGATTGTGTTTGTCTGGCAAATGCAAATTCAGACAATGCCTGTAGTATTCCAAAAGGTATGCATCTGCTCTAGCTCTTGCTATCATGGTTTAGAAGGACAGAGTAATATGAATGTACATCTCCCATTTTTCCATTAATCCTACCTGCTCTCTTATTTTCTCCAATCATCTTCTCTACATGGCCATATAATTTCTAACCTTAGCAAACCCTTTTTCTAGGATATTCAAAAAGATTCAATATTTTTAAATATATTCAATACTTTTGAAAATATTAAAAAATATTGTAGAAGTCTAATGTAATTTTAATATAACAATAATAATTACACTTTTCTGTGCTCTAACATCGAACTGGTTGGTCTTACCAGGTATTTCCCAGATGAAATGGTTATTAGGAGGATGTGAGTGATGAAGCAGAAAGTGGGAAGTTGGGACTAGACAGAAGTTCCCCTCCACTCTTGCTCCAGGATGCCTGAGGAATGCAGTGAACTGCATCTCCCCTTCTTTTCCTCCGGACTGCAGGCACTCTCATTCAGTCTGCATCAGTGTCTCAGTCCCAGTCCTGCTCCTCACTTGGTCCTATCCAGCACAGGCAATCACCAAGGACACTGCTCTCCCCTGTGTCCATGCCAGTGAGCGGAGGAGGGCGGCATAGCAGCTGAACCTCTCCTGGTTCCTGCTGAAAGCTGCCTCTCCTTCCCAGCTGAGGGGCCTTAGCAAGGGCTATTTCCCTCTACTGTCCTTGCTTAAATGGACATTCAGATGGTTTCCGGGCAGGAAGAACCTCTCTCTCAAAGACACTGCACAGATATGAGACAGCTATTTGGGGACATCCTCCAGCAGAAGGAAATAAAAGGACAGAAAAGGCTCTGGGAACCTGACAAGTCCATGAGGAGGAGAGGCAGTGGCAGGGCCAGCACTTGTCAGGGCAGGAGCTGAAACAGTGAGAGGCCCAGAGAGGAGAAAGGCTTTAGCCTCACGGGGACCCCAGCAAAATCAAGTCTCCTCCGACACACAGCTCCTGTTTCCAAGACACCAGCTGGAGTGACCTTCTTCAAACAGAAAACTGCATCTTGTATGAGGGCACACAAGTGCCTGTTAGAGATGTGTAAGTGCATTTTCTTTTCCTAAAGGAAAGAAAAAAATTCCAGATCTTGAAATATAAAACAAAGAGAAACTAAGATTGTATTGCTGGCTCTGATACAGAATAGCCTGATCTTAGGTAGGTTACTTTGCCTCTTAGTGCTTTATGTCAGCTAGTTATATTATGGGGAAAAAACACCACCTTCCCTAACTTCAAAGGTTATTCTGATTACTTTAAAATAGCAAGAAGATGAAAATGGCAATAATGATAAATAGTAATCCTTAGTTTGCACTTATGCAAAATCCTTCTACAGATCTAAGTACTTGATTTCAGATTAAATACAGACATCGTTTGATGTTCAGTTCTTGCAGCACAAGTGCCAGTTCAGGCATCCCTTGCTTCCCACTCCCAGGTGCTGCTCCAGCCCAGTGGTGCCCAGCAGCTGTGCTGCACAACCACGGCTCTGCTGAGCTGGGAGCGAGCTACAGAAGCCAACAGGGAGACCATGGGAGGGGAGGAAGGACCATATCTAAGGCAACATCCCTGCCAAAATAAATATACATCAATCAAGTGCAAAGGCTGGCATCAAAGCTATCAATTCATGTTACAGCTGACTTCACTTGTATTACATGTTCTGTCTGCCCTACAGTAACAAACTTGTTTCAAACTGGGAATAAATATTTCAGCACAAATCTGAATAGGTCATGAGGAGACATTTCATAATCCTATGGAAATTACTTGCTTAAGATATTGGAATCTGCATGATAGCTAGATAGATTTCACAGACTGAATAAAACTTACATATTGAATGATATGGCTTCTGTAACTTTTCTACTTTAAATATATTTTCCATGTAATAAAAACCTTCTTACATCAATCCCTGAACTGGTCACAGCCCTGGGTATTGTTTTCAGCTGTTTTAATGATGCTGTAAATTAAACTGTAAGTCTAAAACTGGTACCTTCATAAGACAGTTATTTACACAGATACTGTTGAAATTAGAATGGAAAAAGGAGCCTTAAAAAAAATATATAAAGAAGTCTTCTGTCAATCTAATTTACTCAAATCCTGACCATACCATAAAATCCTATTAAGTGAAAGGCAAAAACATCAAGTACCATTGAGCAAGTAGAAATCTTTTTTTGCAAAATGAAAAACCCAAAAATTAAGCTTGAGACAGACTCCTTTCTGACAGGTGTTCCTGCTTTAACACATCAGAAAATACATGCAGTCACAGGCAAGGTATTCAAATTATTCTTCTGGCTCCCAAGTGGTCACCATCAAAGCACTTCTACACTTCAGTGAAGATGCTTTTAATACATCCTTGTTTGATCACTTAAAATTCAAGATACCCTCAATCACTAGCCTAGGTTTATAAATACGCAACTCTATAAACTTCATCAAAGTGAAAATGCATACCCAGAACAAAAATGAGGATTTATGATTGCAAATCAACTCCATGCCTTCAGCCTTAACTATGGTTTGGTTGTTGGGGGCTTTTCTGCTTGTTTTCCTTGCTTATTCCTTCTAATAACTCACAGGTAATTACACCAGTTATGCCTTTGAGCAGATATTGTCCTACTACTGTTTTAGACAAGAGTTCTGTTTCCCAATCTGTCCTTTAAAAAAGGAAATCCAAGTGTTCCATGAGTTCCATGATGCTTACACAACACACTTCCTATTTTTCTTTCTAAACTGTCATTTGCTGAAACGTTTCGACTCCTGGAAAGGTCCGTCAGGAGCCCAGTTCACTGCAAAAATATAAAAAATTGTCAAGTACTTCAGCACATTTCTACCAAACAATCAAAACATAGCTCCATTACAGGTGGAAGCTGATAGCATTTGCAAGAACATATTTGCTTCTCAGAAAAAAACTGCAGTTAATAGCACCTACCTGGTAACTGTTTCATTCCATAACCATCCATAAAAAGCCTGCCTTCCAATCTCTTTTTAAGGGCTCCATCGTAAGACATGCTGGCATTTTGCCAATAGCACTTTTGGGAATAAGATACAACCCATTACAGTGATTACAAGGGCATTAAGGCAGTGAAGAAATTCATGTCATGCTTCTGGCATCAGATGTGCTAGGCTACTCATCAGGTTCAGCTTAAGCACAAACTGTAAATGCCTAAAAAGTGGTAATTTCAATTCTGATACGGGTAGAAAAAACTAGAAAAAACTCTAAATGTACCTGTTTATGCTCACCTACCAACCCACTCATAAACTCATATGTAAGTGTGCAGGCATAAAATGAACACGTCTTTGATGAACATTTAAGTGACATTCAATCTCAACTAATCAAATACTTAGTGCTGTGTTCCCTTATACAACAAGGAAACTTCTGTTCCACAGTAATCATGGCACAGTGACCACACAGCCAGACTCTTTTTAAATGCAGGACTGTGCTCACCTCCACTCTCTGCTCTGAGTACAGATTATAATATTACACACCAGCTCAGTGTAGGATCAAGTTCAGCAGTTGGGAGAACCTGTTCAGTTCCTTATTTAGTTCCTGTTTAGTACCTTATTTCACTTGGTCTATTCTGGAATATCTAGCAAAATCAAGGATTCGCAATTTATGAATTTCCCCCCCATTAGCAATATTTAATTATTATTGTCTTCATCACAAATATCTAACACCCCAAAACTATTATGAAAACTTTCTCTCCACATTAGAGCTTGATGTTTTCAGTTTTAATTAAAATAATAAAACCAAACAAAGAAAAATGGCCCCCTAAAACGCAAACAACCCAACCTTCCCTAAAACAACATTTAACTGTAGAAAAAAAGGAAAAGTAATGTTAGCACACCTGAGCTATACACTGAAATCTCAAATTAGTTTCAAATATTTTCCTTGATGCACTCCCTCCCACTGCTATTACTCACTAACTGTTCTCTTAGTGCCAGAGAGAAGTCTCCTATTTAACCCTCCAAAGCTGGGTGGGGACAGCCTACACATCCCTTGGCTCTGTCTCCCTGTGCCATCTGAGCAAGTGCTGGCAGGGGACAGCAGCCCCAGAGCACCTGGCACCACGCTCAGAGATGTGTAATGCTCCTGGGTTACAGTCTGTACTTAGTCACCCACACACAGTTTTAGTTTGCTCCAGAGATCCTTTGAATGGCTCTGCACCTGGGAGTGTCTCATGCAGGAGTGAGCAGTGCTCTACTCACCCAAACCCATGGGTGGGGGAGCATGGCCCAGTCTTAACTGCAGGTAACAAGTGCAGGATCGATCTGCTGACAGTGCTGATAAAGGCAGAGAAACTCAAGTTACTCTTCAGACTCATTAAATAAACTTCTCAAAAAACATTTAAAATATTTTCTTAATGTTCATCTGTCACTGATTTCTCTGGCTTTCCAGGCCTTATTTGTCAGTATGTTTTCACCAAGTTGTCTCTGCTTTCCCATAGCACTGAGGAACAGCAGTGTCTGGACCTGCATTCAAATGAAGAACATTGCTCAGTGCAATTCACTGAGGCTCAATCAGCATCATCCATTTTGCCTTAGTCACTGCAATTATACCCTCAGAGACCAGAAACGGAGGAAAACAGAACCACGGTTAGAATATACCCAATTTGTATTTACTGCAATTTGGATGGCTACCCTGTCAGGAGTTCATGCTGGTGTGAATTGTGGGTATTTTCTCCATGCTTGGGGGCTATTTTGTCTGTTTGTTCTGTTGGGGGGCAGGGGGTGGATCTGGGTTTTGCTTCTTTTTGAAGTTTTTATGTGTGCGTTGTTTGGGTTTCAGTTTTTTAAAGAGTAAAACTCCCCAGGTCAAAGGAACACATACACAAAAACTGTGCTTCTGTTTTATAACACTAGTACTAATTTATTAGGGTGTAAAGTTCTATTTCTACATGCATCACTACTTTTAGAACAGTTTAACACTTTAATAGGAGAAACAGAACTACAACTAAATAAAAATTATCTCAGTGGCTCCATATAGTTGGTTCAGCTGTCTAGAGCACATAACAGCAGTGTATTCCTTCACACAGCCACAGCCAGTTTGTAAACAAATCGATAAACAAGGCACTGACCCACAACTCAAAGACAAAAAGAAGAAAGATAAATAAAATCATTTTTATTTGGCACAGGGGGAAGAAAATCACTTTCACTGCTACAGCTCCAACACTCGTATGTCTCATTCTAGCATTACGAAAGTGAGAAGTGCTTTTACACAGGATGCGAGGATACCTTACACCCTTGCTCAAACTATATATAGTTTTAAGTCAATATGAATGTCTGAAACAAGGAATTTTTTGCTAGTCTCAGAAAATACTTACAGGCCTGCAAGCAGATTCTAAACAAGCCTTATGCCACCAGTCCAAGGGAAGGCAAAAATCCAGGCCAAAGTCAAAAACTGTGTAATATCATTCATAGGTACTTCAGAAACTTGTAAGAAATAATAATGCCAAGAAACATATATGCAATATTTTGTAGGCTCAATCTTTAAAATAAATGCATAAAACTGTAGTGATTAAACACGAGTAAACCTCACTGGACTCTTCAAAGGAATTTAAAAGGACTGGATCACAAACTCCTATCTCACCACAACTTGGTATCAATGTCTTAGAAAAAGTCCTTCCTCAGATCTCTCAGAAAATGAAAAATTGATCTTTCTACTTCAAAATAAAAGAAAAAAGCTAAAGCACAACTTAAAAAAAAAAAAAGCTAAGTTAATAGAAAAATCTTCACACTTCCCTCTTTCAGTATATTCCCTGCCATTAAAGACTGAATTCCTAACTTCTCCCTCCTGGACATATCTATACAGCAAATTTTTTTTCCATTAATTGATTCTGCATGGAAGTATACTACACAAATAAACTGAAATAAGAAAAAACTCATTAAGTTAGATTTTAAGGTTAATTCATATATTGATTTCTTCCAAATTAACAAATGTGTTACATAATAAAATGTCTTAGTATCCCAAAAATAAGACACTGATAATCAAAAGAGGACTTCTGAGAAAGAAATGCATGGACTGTGTACATAAATCTGATGTTTGGTTTTCAGAAAGATCCATACCTATTATAATATTGAAAACATGGAAGCTAAAAACCAACAACAAATAAATCTGCATATCTGTAACAGCTGACATGAAAAATCACATTTTCTACCACAAAATTCATTCCTAATGAGAATTGCAACAAGGGAAAAAAAGTCTCTGTCTCACACAAAAATAGACAAAACATTTGGTGTCCCTAGTCTAATGCTTACATATTAGTGCCCATAGCAACATCTCACCATTCATTTTATTTATTAAATACAAACAAGCAAAAATAATAATAGTGAATGGTATACATCAACAACAGCTAATTCAATATGGAAGGAACATTCCCAAACCTATCGCAGAAAGAAGAAACTGCAACATAACTGAGAAAGGTAACACCACAAAATACCAACATAAAATAAAAAGACACAAAGAAGTCTTCAGTATGGGTATAACAAAGTAGTTCTGGATTGAGGAACTCTTTTTTTTGTAGTTCATTTAGGTCTCCTTATAACTTTTTCAGGAACTCCCACACCCTAGTCTGCCCTAGTAGCCACAGTAAGCTTTCTTCATTATAAAACCTACACAAATGTAAACAGATTTTTGGTATCTGTTTAAGTACAATTACATTCACAGGAATCATCACCAAGATTTTAGTGAATATACTGTCATCATCTTCTATTTGGATAGCAACAGCAGGAGTTATTCCATCTTGAAAATTATAGCTTTGAAAAAAACTGCAGTTGGTGTATAATCAGGGGTAACATGACCAGGAGCACTGATGCAATGCATTCAGGGTTGCATTGGCTCCCCTGGATGCTCTGTGAACTCTTTGTTTTTCAAGCACGTGGGTTCTATTAGCTGGAAAGCCAAAAGACCACCTCAGGCGACTTCAAAACAACCCTGACATCTCAGTTCTCCAGAAATAATGGAGATACCTATAGCCAGGATCACATGTCAGAAGCTAGAGTTCAGTTATGAAACTTCACATTCAGAATTCCAGAGTTAGTCACAAGTTCACAATCCAAACACTTTAAAGCACTTACTGAATTCACCGTTCACTCTTTTAATAAGAAGGACATAAGCCTTTCTTTGTAAGGAAAACTAATTTAGAACACTGATCCCCAATATCCAGCCACATGCAAAGATTTTGTTTGGTATGATGAAGAGATGAAGAGACAACCTATAGCTTCTATGAAGTATAGCTCCTAACCATTTCTATATTCCCAACAGAAGATGCTCAACAGCACAGTTGTGAAAGAAAACAAACCACATAAAGAAGAGTCACTTAGTGCAGGTATATGAAGATAAGCACAGTCTCAAGGTCAGGCTTTGGATGCAGCACGTGCAAGCCAGATCCAAGCCAGCATAGTGCTGCCCTGCAGCCTTTGCTCCCTGGTTTGGGGGGCAATGTGGCTGTCGTCACTCACAGCCTGCTCTGCAGTAGCCACCTGGCAAGCTAACCTACATAATTCCAGCTCTTCTGTCTAGAAATAATTCAAGTGTCCTTAAAAACAACATCACACTGTTAAAAACCAAATGCTTTATTTACCTAAAGCTCCTACGATTGTGCCAGATTGAAAGGTCATTAGCATTTTGCCTCCAGATATCACCCTCTCTGAAGATACACTGCATGCTATATCATAAGGAGCCAGAAATCAATGTAATGTATTGGATCTTCTGGATCCCATTATTTTTCAGATAAAGAAAAAAAATTATCAAAAAAGGCTCAATAAGGAAATGTGATTAATGACCACTTTTGAAGGGCCGATGTATTTTAAGTGTCTGTCTGGACTTCCAGTCTTCTCCAAGGCATTGTGCTGAGCTACAGCTGCAGTTCAGGTAAGACTGCAAAGCAGCTGGAATAACAGGCTATTCTAAGGGTAAGTTAAATGCCAAGAACCTAAATCTTTCTTTATTAATTGTACCCATTTCAAAATCATGGGGGTAAAATGCGTTGGACAAAATCATGATATAGAATCATATTTTTGTCAGCAAACTTAGCATGCAGGACAGAAACAAGTGAGGCTTATTGGAAATGTCTAATTAAGGAGCAAGAAAAAGACATGAAAGGTTTTTCCATGATCTAAACACTATTCCACACAGATGAGCCTAATAGCACTGAACAGCAAATAACAGACACAATATTTATAAGTGAACTTCCCTTTTGCACTTAACAGCTCCAGTTCCAAGTCTGCCTCTTACTCTGCCAGTAGTCTGAGGACAAAGACTATTACTGTACGGGGCATGGGGTGGGAATTTATTAGTAGTAGCTGGCAACAGCTAGCAGTGCTTTATAACCAAACTTCACAGAGCTCTTGCTCCTTTTAATCTTAACTCCATTCATTTCAAAATTTTTCAAGAAGCCCAGAGCAGAGCCATGCTAAAACTCCTAAGGAATGCTCCATGGGTAACATGGCAGAACAAAGCGGGTTACAAGAAACAGTGTTCTCAGCAAGCCCAGCTCCAGGCTGCCCAGGGAGATACAACTGCAGTATTTTGAAGCTAATGCCCTCTGTCAGGAGCTGTAGCCGAGGAGCAGCCTGTGCACAGCCCTCTCTGCCATTCTGGCTCCTTGCAAGGAGCCTTTAGCTTGACAAGACAGGGAAAGAAGGATATCAACACAGCCAATGTGAAAATAAACATTTGAAAAAGCACAGGGACATAGACAAGTAGTAGAACATCCACAAAACAAAGAGTGTTTCTATTTTGCTTGGCAATGACTTCAATATACACTATCTTGCCTAATTCAGTCAGAACTCTTTGTTGAGGAGAGTTACCTAAACAAAATCCAGAAGTCTTTAAAGGAGAAATGCCGTCACAGTAGTGTAGTCTTAGCTCCCACTGAAATGTTAAAATTTCCAGCACCCAGTCTTAAAATTTTTGAGGAATAGTTATTGAAGCCTATTGGTATTACTACACCATCAGGAAGCCTGTCAGTCTATAATGATACACTAAAGTGCACTGATACATCAATCTGCCTCCCAGAGAGCTCCTACTATTTCTCAAATTATATGTGTTTTTAAGTAGCAGTGTAGGGTTTGTTTAGAATAATGATATTGCGTGCATGTATTACACTGCATATTACAGCATGGGAATAAAGACATAAAAAGTACAGCACCCTTGTCTATTATCCACTTTGCCTTGAGATGAGGCAAAACAATTCCTTATCTGCTACCTTTTTTATTTACAGTCCAGCTTTCCACTAATGCATTCTGAAAGAGTACCATTCTGAGGAGCCTTATCTACATTTACCTTGTGTCTATAAGGCATTCACAATAAAGCCCCAATGTGCACTGTCACAAAAGATATCTGCTAATGAAGACATTGAATTTATTCTACAACAGTATAAAAGTCTGACAGTATTCAGCATTCCCAGTGAATGGAAAAAATATCTTTACTATATTTGTATTACTCAAAGATATTTGCAGATCTTTAAACTCTTAGAAGTGCATAAAACACAAGCAAGTAATTTCCAGCTGAGATGTAAATTAGTGCCTCAGGAACTGCACATGGTACAAGACTGTGAATCACTTATTTACAGATATTAGTTAACTTAAAATGCATGTTTTCACTATTACTGAAGGTGGCAAAATCAGTGATTACACTACACAAAATTTGTGTTTCCTTTCTTAATTTTAGATCTTAAATGTGAATAAAGTAGTCACTGTGGAGTACAAGAAATAAGCAGGATACTTCAAGAATAATAGATGCCGATCAGACAACTGTATCAAACGAGTTAGCTATAAGATATGCTCACAGCTACTTGAGGAATTGAAATCTCTAAGGACTCAAGAAAAATATGTTTAGCCCTCTGAAACAAGGGGCAAATATAGATCTAGCACTTCACAGACACAGTATATTGCAAGGTCAAGATACAGAAAAAAGTCCTACCTTGCATCTAAAAAAACCCTTTTTAGATTCCAGCATACTGTAAAAAGAACTTTGCAAAGATGCTTGCTCGCAGACCTCCAGGTCATAACGCACTACTAATTCCTGCAGTTACCTTTCCTGTCAAGTGTGCTCCAACAGGAGTCTGACAAAGCAATAAGGAATGTAATCATAAAAGGGAAAAAAAAAAAGAGGGTTTGGGTTCTGGGTGGGTTTTTTTGTAAAAATAGTATTTGAAATGTTTCTGTTTTTTCAAACAAACATGTTTGCTCTTTTAACATGGTTTTCAGTATTTTGTGGGTTTGGTGCATAGCAGAAATTTAAAAACATTTCCAAAACATTTCAGTGTCAGCGCAAGTAAAACACTTCAATTTCATCTTCCTGATTAAATGTTTTTGTAAGAGAAAAAAATTACACAGATGTTTCTGCCTAAGGAGGTTTTGCTTTCACAGCTAACATTTCATATGCAAGACTCCAATTTCACATCAAAGCTTTGCTTTTAAATTCAGTAAAGATTCAAATTTAATCTCAGGAGACTATGATGTCTTAGAAGTTAAAATAGTAAGTGCTGCTACCAACAGTCTTTAAGAGATTCTGCTTTTGACAGATTCAGTTTTAATGGGAAACTGAAGTTACTCAACAAGCATTACCAGCTATCTTGAGAGACTTGCAAAACATTCCACTGATTCTACAGAAGGCTTTCACTTGAATGTCTAAATAACCTTCTATTGCAATTGCTTTAATACTGTGCTTCCTGCAATAACTTCCACTCCTTCTCCTCTACAGTAACCCACAATACCATCCCTTTTCCCTCAGTAGCAACACAAGACATAGCCTTAATTAGCTCACGTTTGCAAACCTTATCACTTAGCATTTGTAGCAATGTGTACCCAGTGTCACAGCCCCCCTCTGCAGTTAATTAATTTCCTGAAACCAAATAAACAGCAAAAAAACCCTCACTAAGCACTAAATTTCAGAAAGAAAGGCAACTGAAGGTTCACGAAAATACATTTGTCAACATATGGCTAAAAATCCAAATATTTCATAATGAAGCCAGTATATTAAAGAATTGTTTTTAAAAAGCCCTACTCCATGCATATTCACCTGTATCTCCTTCAGCAGTTCAGCAACTTCATTTTCTACAGCGCCCTATAGTAACTTCCTCAAAGGCACAGTATCATCCTCTTGCATTAAATGCTTAGCTGTCTCAAAGTAAACTTCTTTAAGAAATATTAAAACCCCTAATTATCATCTTAATACTTACTCCCCTGCCTTATAGTTAAGGTACACTAATGACATAGAATAACTTGTTGCTTCACTGAAGGAAGAGGTGCCTGACTCCCTATCATTTCAAGGGTACAAGACTTGACTTATTCCTGGTGTAGATCAGACCCACTTTCATCTTTTAAAACCCAAGATCTGCCACCTTGCAAAGGTCTGTAACTTCTCCTTTACATCTAAATCACCTGAAAACAAAAGGAATAATGCACATGAAGGAAAAAGCTTATTTAGAGTGATTTTTTTGGATTAGGCAGATCAGAAATTAAAGATCAGCTTAAATATCAGCAACAAACTTAGCTGATCAGCTGCTGCAACCTAGTTGAAGTAAATGCATTTCAATTATAAATTAATATCAAATGCTGCTCTCCAGAAAAGGCAGTTCAAGACAAATGAGAGTGAGCAAGGTTGCAGCTTTCCAAAATTAGTCTGACATGATCTAATTCAGCTTCAGTGGGAGTTAGATTGGGCCATGTGCCCACAGCTACATGAGCCTAACTGCTGCCTCTCAAAAACAATAGTTACATGAAAACGGTCCTGTCTTTTTACTACCATAACTAACCTATCCCAGCCACATACATTAGTAATTACTTTTAATGGTAGTTTTTGTCAAAGTTACCACACAATTCCATGAGCACTTCAAGACAGACTTTTACATTCGTATTTTATATACATAGCAAGAAGGCTGGCAAAGAAAGTCGAGGATATTACACTGGAAAGATGAGCCTGTCTATCAGTGTTTTGGAGTAAAGATTAACTTCCTTTACTGTGTGAGGTGGTTTCTTTATATTCACAACACAGTGCTCTTACTTAACAGAAGTTTCCTAAGTCCTCTAAAAATTGCAGCCACAGCTCTCTGAGATGAAAACCTTATATAATTATCAACCACACGTACCAGTAACTGCTCAACTGTTGGTGCCAGGGATTTTTTCCATATATCACACAAATACATCACCTGTCATACAAAAATGTATTCTTAACACTCGGTTGCTGCTGCAGTAATTTACCTGCAGTGCCAGGAAGCAGCCTTGAGGAAAGAAATAATTAAAAATTGCTCTTTCATCTTGATGTTATTTTAACATGAATGTTTCATTACAGCAATATATCTATGACCAACAAGGGAGATCATTTAAGTCTTTAGCTACCTAATTTCTATTTAATTGGCTATTATGAATGATTGAGGACCTAATGAATTTGTCTTCAAAACAGTCTCAGAATTTAAGAAGCATTCTGTAGTCATGAGAGGCAGATATTTAGCAAGTCTCAAACTAAATATTTGACAAAGCCAAAGAAGTAAATACATCTCAAAACACTGACTCAGGAAGCTATTGGCTCTTTTTAGATAGGGTTAAGGGGTATATGAGCACACTGGCTGCAGTTAAGATGGAATATTTTTGGTCAATTTTTTTGTGAAAATATAAGATGAAAGAATACTGAATCTATCCATGAGTGATTTATCATAGAAGAAGAAAGTACATCTTTCCTCAAAAGTGCAAGTTAAAGATTGAGGATGAGTGGTTGTTTCTGAACCTCTGCATTTGAGTAGCTCCAAACTCTGCAGGCAAATCTTGAGATCAGCAATAAACACCATTCTCCAATCACTACTTCTCCTGGCATCAGGAAACAGCTATCTTAATCTCTGCATTTTCAATACCTCCAGACTGTGAGTTCTAAACTATAACCCATTCTACAGCATTTGCAAAATTCTAGCGGGAGGGATTAGCAGCCAACAGCTACTCAAATCTGCCTGGATTATCTTTAAAATAGAAGAGATTAATACTGTGACTACTCAGATGTATGATTGTTTTAAATTACCAGCTGCACATTAAGAAGCAGTAAGGGTTAAATTTAAGGCTTCAAGAACCTGTTTGTCCTCAATTTTATTTTTCATTTTTACAGAAGTTTTTTTATAAGACAGGATGGATTACATGTATTTATACCCTGATCAAATATGAATTAAAAAAAAAATAAGCAAGCTGCTCTGTTCTACACAGATACAGCTGCAAGATAAATATGTTTTGACATCCTAAAAACAACACTGACATCTTAAATATTACGCTTAATTTTTCTATTTGCTGTATGTTATGACAATGATATATCTAACATGTATTAAGATCTTAACTTACTTTTTGTCTTCTTGAATCATTTATAGTCTAGCTACATCTTTCAACACACCACTATTAAGTATCATAGAAAAACTGCAACCAAAAGATTGTAAAAAGTAATTGTTCTATTCCTCCATTATTTTTCTGGATGGATTTAGCCCAATGGCCTAATAGTATTCTGCTGTTTCCACAGATCCTTCATATAGCTGCAAGGAAACATCTTTAAAAGGACAACTGCAATTTTCCTTAAAAATTAAGCTTTAAATTGATTAGGGTCATCAGTAAGGACTTCGGGTTCCATTAGTTTTTAAACTAGAGTTGAATTTCTACTTGTCATTCCAGGAACTTTTTATTCTGTATGATTTTACTGGAAATGAGAAGAAAAATATTTACAAATACTTAGTTAATTGTTGCCTGAATTAATCAAGCTTCACATAATTGTACACTAGTCACCTCCACTTCAAAATTTCCAGGATCATAAGCACAGTTCTAGGAGGTCACATACCTTACTCTGGGCCATTCAACAACTATTTATCAAAAATTTAGATGAAAAACAGTGCTCTTACAGTTCACAGGCTATAGTGAAATAACCTTCTGCAGAAGATTTCCCATGTGACTGTGACATGTTCAGTTTAATAATCTAAAAGGTATGGTAACACAGATGCCACAGCCTGTGCAGCTAACCCTGCTAACGCCCTTACAGCATTCTGATAACTGTAACAGAAAGGCTGCAAGAGTGCCCAAGAAAGGTATCTAGTAGCTAATACAAAGCTTCCCAACCATTCTATAAAAATCAACCTTACCAAGCAACAATTCTGTACTTAATGTTGAGGTGCCAAAATATAATTTTACAGCGCCAAAATGGTTTCTGGAAGGAGCTGAGAGACCATGAACACCACTTGGAATGGGGTCAGTACCATTGCAGGGGTCCGTGTGCTAGAGCCTCCCTGCTTTTTCACCCCTCCAGCTTCCTCGAGTATCCTGTACCTCCATGGTGCTACCAGTGTGCTGGATAAACAGCCAGGAGCAGCCCCATCTCTGGCAGATGCAGCACTGGTAAAACCTTGCAACTAAAACACCAGAGTGGCAAATAAGGCCATCCTTACTGCTGGAATGGCCCATCTCCATCTATTAACCCAGTCAAAGCAGACAGACAACTGTGCTCGGAAGCAACCTACTTTGCTTGTGCTTAAAGTCAAATTTGCCTATTATGAAAATGGAAGTGACACAATAACACAAAATAGTTTGAGTCAGTAGAAATGTATGCTGCAGCACTCAATTACAGCTGGGTGAATGAAGGACTGTGTTACATATTTAATTTCAGCCCCCCTCACTTTGCAAGTCAAGATAGATCTTTCAGTACTAAAAATTTAATTTTAAATTATTTGAAGATATTATCGCTCAACAACTGAATTAATTCAGCTTGTAATTTTTATACTTGGAGAAGAACAAGCACAACTCATTTTGTAGGAGCCTGGTCTTCCAGTTTTGGAGGGACAGAAAGGATCAAGGAATTATCTTTACACCTGTTTTTCCTCCCGTCTAATTTCCCTGCACAACACTAGGGAGCCCAAATTTATGACTCTGCAGAGTCTCTTCTGCACTGCACAGTGCTGAGACACGGATTCCAAATGGTGATTGTTTATTGGTTCTACAAACAGTACTGTCAACCAAAAGGCAGCATGTTTTACAAACTTTCTTTCACCATCCATATTGTATACGCTTCCCAGGTTAAAGACTGCTGGTTTTCAGTTGCTGCAGTGCGGGGAACCCTTACAACAGTATATATGAAGCGATGGAGTTGGAAGGACAGATGAAGCAGTATTTTTGCAGATGTTCAGGGATGATTTTATTATTTCTCCAACCGCATGGCCGGAGTTTCCAAGCAGACTCCTGACCTTCTCTCTCCCCCCTCCCAGCTCCCAGGCAGCCAAACCACCCAATCAGGAACAGATATGGGACACACGTGACCTGGGGACAGGGACAGGGACCCACCTCCACATTCAGTATGCTAAGCCCTCATTTTGATCAAACTTCCTTACAAATACTAGATCCTACAGCCATTTTTGAAAGCATCAGTGATTAAAGTATCAGTATCTTCAAACTGATTCAAATACTATCATTCCTAAGTGGAAACTATTCTTTTTGCATTCTACAGCTGTAAATGCTATCCAATTAGACATCTTCATTTCACAAAATACTTTCCATTGATAAAGAACTCCTGACATATAGAAGATTTGTGCCTCCATTTACATACCTAACTATAGTGGGTTGAAGGGCAGATTTTTAGACCAATAATGCTTCTCCCAATTTGCACATTTGGATGCACAGAAAGGCAGGAGTTCCTCTTGTTCCAGCTCACCTGAGGAAGGTTGAGCGGCCTGGAAGCCTCCGGGCTGGGCTGGGCCGAGGCCCCGCCTGGCCGGGCCAAAGCCCCGACCCCCTTCCCCTCCCCCTGATGCCACGGCACGGACCCTGGGTTGCTGGGGAGGGAACCATCCCAGAGCTCAGGCAGCTAAACTCAGCCATGGACTGCCACACAGCTAAAATCTCTCCAGAGTGGCTTCTTGGGACCGGCGGGTCCCACCTGTTCTCTACATGGAGCCGGTGGGAGCCTCCTTTCTGCAGCCAGCACACTTCGGGCTGAACTGAAGAAAACACCATGCAGCCAGCAGCACAAAAGAGCGAGGCTTTCTTCACCATAAAGCCTGAACAAGAACACTCTTCAACATAGAGGTTTCAGAGTCAAAGAGAGAGAGAGAGAGTGAGCCATGTGAGACGGAGCTGAAAATGGCGGCAGAGAAAAGGGGCGGTGACGTGTTCCTCACACGGAGCTTAAAAATACTTCTTGCATGCAGTGGTAAGAAACTGTAATATCTCAAACTGTTTGTCTCTGTAATCCATTTGAAGTACATGGGGGAATGGAAGACTTACGTGTGACAAGTGAAGTTTGTGAAGAGAGAGCACCTATGCCAGGATATACATAGAAGCAGTGAGAGGCTTTTAAGGATTTGTAGCAGAAAAAACCTTTGTGTTCAGGCCAAAGTGACCCATCCTTAAAAAGGCTGATAACCCCATGTGATGGCCCAGGTGTGGCAGTGTGAAAAAACTGATATTTTTTCATAGAAGAGATGTATTACACCACAGCAGATTGTTTCTTTCCGAGCGGGTCTGTTGTTGGGGGCAGTTTGAGAAACCGTGTGAAGCAAGAAGAAGAAACCCTTTTTCCTTAAGCATAAGAGAGAGACTTTTCAAGAACTGTAACACTGACTAGAATCCTCTGTTGTGTTATCTTTTGTGCTAGTTAAAAAGAAAGTAAAGTGCTGAGAAGAAGGGAGCAGGGGGGAGGGTGTGTTTGTTTTAATTTCTTGTTATATCTTTTAACTTTTAATTCTGTTAGTAATAAAACTTTCTCCTTGTACTGCAACCGTTTAAGTTTGAACCTGTTTTTTGCCTTGCAGCTGTCTAGTTTTCCTCAATATTTTCTTATTTTGTTTTCCTTATAAAGTAACTGATATTTTAAATGCTTGACACATAGTTGTGTCAAACCACAACACTAACTTTATTCAACTTCCTTTTCACAATTCATATTTAGAAAAGGCTATCCAAATGTTTGGATTAGGCCACTAACTCAGCTTTACAGGATCTTAACTTTTGGAACACAGCATAACAGCGTGCCTGATAGTAACAATCTTGTTTCTGTCAGAACATGTTAATGGGTCTGATTCCCTTGATGTGGATCCATATGTTAGACTGATTTTATAATAGATAAGTTAACAGAAACGTACAGTGCTCAAACCAGTATTCTTTGAGCATTCTGTCAAAGTTAACCCTTACCAGAGATGTGCAAAAGAAAGAAGTCAGATTTCAGAGACTGTTGGGAGAGAATCTCAACAGTCTGATACAAGACTGGTTCTACCACTCAAAACTACCTGTGATTCATGACTGAACAGACAAGCCAGACTTCCAAAGGTACCATGGTGTTAATGAAACCATTGGCCTGTTTTCAACAGAAGTCGTGAATCCTTCTGAATACCTCAACAGGCTGATGAAGCTGGGCATCCAAACATTGAAACACACAAGATTAGAGACCATTTTGGAAAACAGAATCTGCATTCATCAGTTGCCTATACAAACCATCCTCTTGTAAGTGTTTAGCTTGTTCTTTGTGGAACAATGTGGAATATGAGTGTGACAAACTTCACAAGGGAAAGTTCTGTTCTGTCTGCCATCTCTGACATAAAAATAGAAACGTCACAGGTTTCACATTTAACCACAAAACCACAAAAGAAGGCTCTTTCCCTAACATCTTTACACCATGAAATGACAGAGACATCTGACTTACTGTAAGGTGTTGTATCAGTAGGGTCAGGAGGTGGGAAGTTTTCTGTGAAGTTGACATTACACAAGTCCGTACTACAGCAGCAGAAGCGGTATGTTCCATTCTGAATCAAGGAAGGGGTGGTTGTAACTATACACTCTTCAAAGTGACACTCCTGGGGGTCTCCTATATGAGACCAGCAACCTGTAAAAAGAAGCAAATTACAGATTTTTCTTGAAGCAAGCATAAAATTACTTCTACTGATTGGATAAACATACCTACAGAAATCAATAAAACATTACAGAGTGGGGTAAAAACAATTATTATAATTTGCTTGTCTGACTTTACTACCACCTGTTGGGACACCTCGCCCAAAGTCCTGGGGTGGGGTGGGGGCTGTATGTACGGTCTGCCCCTGCCCCTGCTCCCATGCGCCCCATACCTGCTCCTGATTGGGTGGTTTGGGTGCCAAGGGCCCGGGAAGAGAGCAGGGTCCCATGACCAGGGGCTGCCTGGGAACTCCAGCCATGCGGCTGGAGGAATAAATCACCTCTGAACCTCTAAAGAAATATCGCTTCATCTTTCCTTCCAAGTCCATCGCTGTCTTATACATGTTGTAACCATTCCCCATTACAACAACCACCTTTTAAACCAAAACCTGAAGACCACCTTTTAGAACTCCCCATAGCCAAGGAGAAGAAAATGTGGGCAGGGATGAAGGTCAACATCAGAGGTATCCAGCTGTTGCCTTAATATGATAAAACCTGTATTCCTGAGCCTTCTAAGAAGAAGTATGCCATTCCCCATGTCTCTGATACCACAGACCGCATCACCACTCTGTGGTCCACAGTCTAGATGAATTGTGACCGAGTCCTTTCCTTAGGCCACAAGACTGCATCTATAGTTTGGTGCTTCTTGCATAATTTATAACTTCTGCCCTTCCTCATTGCCAACATCACTGGATTTTCTACAGGATCACAACTTATTGCCTGGTTAATGTCAGGCCCTTTGTCCCTGCAGCAACTGTTCCTTTGCAAGTATGGTCAACGGCAGTTAAATGTCATTTATCCACAAATACCTGGAAGGGAAAGAGGCAGCAGTGGGGCAGAGGTGAGCAGTCAGACTGCTCCTTTCAGCAGATTGCCAGATCAAACAGGAATCATAGATTACAATTCCACAGGCCATTTGTAAATACCAGCTGCATTTTCATTCAGCCTTATACTACATTAATTTGCATCAAAGTAAAAAAGAGCAGAGTTACTGAGAATGGTAATCAAAACATGTCTCCAGAAACTGCAAGGCCCTTCACCCCTCCTACCTTCACTCTACCCACAGAACAGCACGGAATTACAGTACTGATATGTGAACTGTAGCTACAAGTTCCTTTGTAAATAAACATCCAATCAATACGAATATACACTTTTTACTTAATAAGACACTTACTGATAAATTTATCATTACATCAATACATATACTGAAATTCAAGCCATCTTCCTCTGGACAACCTAAGTAACAAGAAATTTGAATGCTTGAATGCTTTTTCTTTCAATTGTGCATTGATGTCTTTGGTCTCTTTTAGAAGTCATTAATTTCAAACAAACTTTCTGTGCACATTTAAAATTGTTAAATGGGAAGTTTAAAATTATGCATTTGCACAATGTGCAAGAAATCTAGTTTTGTAGCTGTGCAGCTTTGTATCAGCTGGCTAGATCAGAAAGAAGTGAAGTAAGTAGCAGAACTACAAAACAAAACGGAACTATTACATACCTTGTTTTACAAGATGTATGTCTCCTTCTCGTGTTTTTTCCCAAAGCCCATAGCAGGTACTACCTTTCATGCACAAAATTGTGCCATTCTCCTGGGAAATTCGGCTCTCACTGATTCCATGGTCCTGCTGATATGGGTCTTTAAATGCACACAGCCGCTCCTCACTCTGTGTAGCTTTAGCCAAAGAAAGAAAAATAATTTTTGTCAATGATCCATTCTTTAAACTCTGCTCCCACAATCAGAAATAAAAATGAGGTCTATACTGAAGTTTCTTTCACAGAGAGGGTAAAAACACCTCAGCAGATGTCAGAAGGTGCATATGCCAATTTTTGAAGTTCAAAGGTGCAGAATAAAACTTTTATTGCATAGTCTGTCATCATCTGCATCGCTTGTCCTCGACCCTCAGTTACATGACTGTTTGCTGTTTTCTACAACAACCGCATGTGCTACTTAATTGTTTTCAGATCTGAAACCAAGATGATCTTTTTCAGACTGCCATCCAACCCAGTGCCAAATCCAGAGGGCTTTTTCCACTTTCTGCTATTGACCTATATTTTTTTCTCCATGTTACTCAGCCTTTGCACTGCTACTGCTTTTTGCTCAGCAGCTGATCACTTTGGGTTCTTTCACACAACTACACTAATGACCAACCACAACAATACTAACAACAGAGTAAAACCCACATTATTGCTCTGGGAAACACTGCCTGTAAACAGGAACAATGCAGTACATAAAGTCTCCCTGCGAAATGCTCAGCAGGAACATCATAAAATGTACAAAAAGAGTTCAAAAATACATACTCCCTACTACCTGAAAAGGTTTTTGTGGTTTTTTTTCATTAAGACAAAACCAAAGCCACCCGCAAAAAGTATACTGATTTTTACACAATTATTTCATCATCAAACACCAAAAATATAGTACCTTAACTCACTAATGTTTTAACTGCCTCTGTCATCTTTTCTCTAGGAAGAGTAAAAACAGTCAAACAACAAATTCTTCAGAAAGGCATCAAGTTCAAGATAAATAAATCCTACATTTGTAGTGACTCTATTTAGAATATTTTCATTCTTCCGTTACTGATTTTATAAAATGCATGGAAAGCTAGACGTGCAACTACAAGGCACTTAGATATTATTCAGAAGTACAAGTCAGCAAACATCCAATTACAGTACAAATTTGTACTACATATTTCAACAATGAGATTTTGTCCAGTTCTTCAGCTCCCATCAAAGCATTGGCAGCAAAAACATGCCAGATGAAGTTGATTGGTCTTTTGAGAAAAATAGATTTTGAACTTAAAGTAAAATAAAAGCATACGTAACTGCAAATTACTAAAGGTACTATATAAAATATCTCCTCACAGATGGTTTATTTATTTGATCATTCTTCAGCACTGGCCCCAAAGAAGCCGTGTTTTAGCAAGGCAGAATTTACTGCAAGAACACTGCTTCACTGCATCAACAGTGCGGGTGACTGGGTAAGGAAAAGAAAAACCAGGAGACTTGGATACGTGTCTCACTTTTAAGGGTGTTGTTATTCATTAAGGAGTCAAAATTTATAATTCTTTTATGCTGAGATAACCATAAATTGCTGCACTATTCAGGCCAGCATTCTGTCAGTGTTTCCCAGTTTATTCTGTGGCAGCAGTAACTAAAATAGCACAACTCAGCTGATTTTTCTACTGGTCTGGCAGGGCATGTGTGATCAGTTGAGCTTCATGTCGGCTCAGTGGGGGTAAAACTCTCAGCTGAGGAGACGGGAACTTCTTAAGCCAGTGTAATTCAATCACTTACAGCTGCACACTCTCCAAGAACCGGGCTGGGAGTCTGTGCTGCTCACCGACCTCTCTGAACTCTGGTCAGTAGACTATTAACACTTTACATCTGGTACTAGTTTTGCAATGATAAATACATCTATTACGAAGCAGCAACTTACTTGATATTCAGAAAGTTAGTTGCCTAAATTTCATATCCTTTTTTTTTTAATCTCCATGAGCAGAGTTAGTCAAGTTACTGAGTACAAAAAGGTCACACATTAACAGCCAGCACATGCTGCCTCCAGCAGAACTTGCCAGTTGCATGCTGTAGTTTTATTCTCAGAACAGCTGAGTATGCCAGGCGTGAAGCATCTGTCCTGCAGTCTCTGCTCCATGACATGGGACTGGCCAAGAAACAACGTATGAAAGGACAGGACCCCACTGCCATAAGGGAAATAGATCTGACTAACTTTTTGAAAATTCAAAGAATAAAAAACTGTCACAGAATTACAGTTTTCAAGACAGAATGGGACAGAAGTATACAGCCTTGTGAAATAGGACATATCTGCTCTGAGGGACAGTACAAAGCTTTTAAAACCTGTTGCATATGATAGCTGAGTGGGGCTAAGGCCATCCAAGATATAGTTGTTTACAAAATGCTCTAGTTGCTGCAAGATAAGCCCTTTCATAACTTGCCTTTATTGTGAAAAATAAGTTTAAAAGAATTTCAATTTCAATAATAAGAATATGAGAAGAAACCACAAGAATCTGGTTTCTTTATTTAAAAAAAAAGTAATTCCAGGAAAGTCCACTTTAATAATACCTCAATAGGTTAAAAAAAACAAAACAAAACAAAACAAACCTTTTAACCTATGAACTAATTAGAAGAAGAAAAAAGACCAGAACAAACCAAAACCTTTTGAGTTTGCCTTGGACTCAGAAAAAAATGATGGCATGTATCATGTCTGTGCTCCACAGACTGAGACAGTTCTAATTTTTCAGGTCTCTCAATCTTTCTATAAAACTCTTAGGATCAAGAATAAGAATATGAGAAGATACTCTAAAACAGAGAAGTTGTTTAAGAGAAGTTGTCTAGCTGTCATGCTAGATGCTGTCCAACCATACATGTACTACAGAAAATAAAAGTAACTACCAAAGGCTTTTCTGATTTAAAAAGATTGTACTGCCCTGTAAGAATACCTGCAGAGGGGAGGATGGAGTAAACACTGAGAAAATACAACACACAGAGCTAGCAACCTGAGTGTCTATCAATTTTCTTGCAAAGTAATAAAAATACAAGTTAACTTGACACAATTTAATGTTAGATGATCTCAGTGGGAAACTTTTCCAACAAAAAATAGTTTAGTCATCCAACAACTAGTTTTCATACTGATCACTGTACATTCCTGCTTCCATCATAACTTGGAGAAGCACAGCCTCTGTGGGAGCAGTACCCACTGCAATACTCCGCTGACCCCTGCCTCTTCCCTGATGGCACAGAACATCTGGAGAACAGGGGACATGGAACAAAAGCTACTTTATTTTTCTCTGTGGCCTCCTTATGTTCATTGTTGAAATTGTAATGACAAAGAAAATTGGGTAGGACATTCAGATGCACAGAAACCATCTTGAAGAACAAAATAATAGATGAGCTGCTTCAGTTACTGTGCATGACTCCAGTCCATTTCTGCTCTGGGATTTCCTTCTTCCAGACAGTGGAAACTAGTCAGGTTTAAAAGCTTTTAATACCGGTGTACTTCTACATCAGATCTTGAAAGAAGCCTCTAGCCCAGGTGAGTATGCTGTATGCCATAAAACTTGCCCAAAAGAAGTACTAAAAAATACTACTACAAAAAACAAAAAAAAGCACTGGAGTGCCTCTTTAAAAGTTGACCTATGTCAAGAGAAATCTTACTCTTTAAAGTAAAATACTGTTGCTCATTTGGATTTACACATGTTCCACATGGATGACACTGTTGGTCAGTTTTCAGTCATCATGGGAGCCAACAGGTATGCAGGCTTCATTCAGCACTCAGAGCTGAAACAAACCTCCCTGTCCCTTGGGAGCTGTGCACCTGCAAAGTTTGAGAGCAGCCACTAACACTCTCTGTGGCAGCTTAGCTGGAAACAGTTCCAAAGCTCCTTCTCCATGCTTGGAGATATTCAAAAAACATCTGGATATGGTTCAAGGCAGCTGGCTCTAGGCAACCTTGCCTCAGCAAGGAGTTGGACAAGATGACCTTCAGAAGCCCCTCTCAACCTCAATGATTCTGTAGTTCTTGCATGTCTCCAAGTACTCAGTGTGCAGCAACAAGACCCAAAAATTATTTCTCGACTGGGCTACCTGCTCTTTTTTGTCTCCAAGGCAGGTAAGATGGTAGGGTAAGACTAGAACTACTGGATTCTCTTGTTTGTCTTCAGCTCAAACAGATCCAAACCCAAGGAAATGCCTTAATGTTAAGAGCTTCATTAAACAACAAGAGCAATTAAAATAAATAACTTATCCTATGAAGACTGAGGCTCCTGAACTGCTCTATTTGATATTTCCAGTTCATTTGCTACCTGCTAGAAACATGAAGGGCAAAGTCTCTGCAGACATGTGTACTCACCAGCTATTACAGATCCATAAGCAGTTCACTGTATGATGCCTTAGAGATTTCACAGACCCAAGATGCACCAGCAATGTATCCTCAAATCAGCAAAATGCAGAAGGCCATTTACAGATCAAGCTATGCAGTGTATCTGCTCAGACATGAAATGTCCCAGCATGCAAACACAACCAAGACCTAGCAGCAAAGTGGCAGCACAGGTTTCACAGGACATCTGCTGCATGGCTGAAGTCATCCTTTAAAACCCTGAATTTACCTTTATACGGCAAATTTCATAGTAAACTGTTTGTTCATCACACAGAACTCATTACACATTCAGATCTTTTCTAATTAACCCTTTAATGAAAGAGCATGAGAGATTTTGAAACAAATAAATGGCAACTGAATGCCTACATGTCATACATCACTGAAAAATTTGCTACTGCAGACAACTGTAGAAGAAACAGATAGACACTGAGGAGGTCAAAAAGTAAAACTTAATCAACAAGTCATGAAGGATTTATAATGAAATGTCAAACTTCCATTCCTCTTGTATTTGTGTACCAGACAAACTATGTCAAAATAATTCAACGGAACTAATAAAATGAACTCAAGCTTCTGTTCTCTCATCCTGCAGAGATTTCTAACAAAGACAAGAGGGGGAGGCACCGTTCCCAGAAGTTCTACCAAGGGATTAACCAACAAGAGCAAGCTCTTCAATTTCCTGTGATAAACCAGTAAAGAAACCAAACCTCAAAATGAGTTCTGTTGCTCTCCAGCCCATTTTACACCTCTGTTTGTACAAAAATGCACTTTTATGTACAGTTTCAGAGACGAACATGAGTGGCATTAGAATTGAATACAGGTGCTCCAAGCAGTCATTTAAGAAACAGTAAATGTTCTCAGCTTTCCTGCTCGGCTGCCAGTACCGGTAAGTCTGATCACCACATGCACTTGTAACAGACTTTACTTGAATCAGATTGTGAAAACTTATTGTCCTATTCCAAGAGGAGAATGGATAAACAGACTACATTAAATTACTTTCCTGAAATCACAAAGGAACTGGGAATTGTCCATAGTTTCCCAAGTCTGTCCTGTGGCTCACGCTCACTGTCGCAGTGCTCTGGGGGCATAGAGTTCATCCCCATGCCACTATACAGCCTCAAGAAAGAGGACCAGGGCTTCAGGAATTTCCTCTTGGCATATGTCTCAGGTTTTTATGTGATTTTCCAGCTTAGAATTAATCCGTTCTACCGTCAACAAAAAAAATCTGAATGTTATGATGGGAAAAATGCTATATAGATATTTTCAGTATTTTCTCCCTATAATCATGCTGCTATTTCCAGCTGCTCAGAAACAGAGAACTGATTCACACTGTAAGTGTTCTTCAGATAATTCTGTCTGTTCACTACAAAAACACCCTGAGATGGTTTACTATTTGAGCATTTGCCTTTTCTCCCTCACTAAAGGTATTTCTGAACAGCAAAGATTAGAAGAAAATTATATGTGCATCTACTGTGTCAGAAATGCTTTATGTGAGTGTTATACAATTTATCCATACTAGGATGAGTTTAAACAAGTGAACATGTCACTATTGATTTTAATATAGTAATTCTTTCACAATCTTTGTGTGTTCCAGGAAAACAACTACTGAAAACAATGAAAGAGAAATACCAAAAGTTACAGGAATCCAACCGCATGTCTTTAGAACATGAGTTTTCACTAACAGCATCGGAAACCAGTTCCATTAGTCCTTAACTGATGCTTCCTGACCTTGCATCTATTTAATGCAGTACATAGAACTCACATCAAGTGAAAAGTGAGGGGGAAAAGAAGAAGGAAAAAAAAAAAAAGATTCAACTGTTAATCGAATGCTACTCCATGGTCTAATCATTGGGATTAAAGATTGATAAATAAATAAACCACTTGCCACTTTATGATTAATGCCAGGCAAAACATTTTGTGACTCAACAGTCACAAATACAAGAATCTGAGATAACAGTCTGAAGACAAACCTGCACGCAGTGGACAAGAACAGATCTGCTGGCATCGCAGACCACACACAGGGGTACCATGTCGGTAATTCCACCAACTGCCTTTAAGTCCATATAGGTGACGACTTGAAAAAAAAGGCAAAAAATGAAAAAGGTTTCCAAGCATTCGTTTGCCTGTAATGGGATTTCTTTAAATACAGGCCACCACACATTCAACTTGGAATCTCAGTACACTGCAACAGATTTGTTTTCAAAGATTAACATTTTTTTCTGTAACTTGTCCTTTCTATTAGTGAGATTTTCTTCAGAACAGCCATAGACACAAAACCTGTTTTATTTTGGCACTGTTAGCTTTCTGTGGAATTCTTTTATTTACACAATAGGGGGAAACTATCATTGCCCTTGAGGCAAGGTTTGAGATAGTTTGCATTACGAAGACACATGGTATTATAAGGAAGGTGTACATCAGGATGGTCCTTTGAGTATATCTTTTCAAATACTGATAGCTGAATTCTGGTGTGATGTACAGAGAAACAGAATCTTGAAGAAATCATCATTTAGCAAAAATTCTAATGTTGCTTTTCTTTTCTTTTTCTCCTCAGAGGCTTTAATTACAAATACTTCTAAACATATATCCACTTACATTAAAATATATCATAAGCAGATGTCTTTTGAAGAAATCATGCTTCTCCAGGCAGACCACCCTCAGTACCAACTTAGAGTGGGAGGAAAAAAAGCTAGTCTGATAATACTAATAATATTCCATGTATTTACACTTCCAGTATTCCATTTTGTAGCATGTTTGACCAACTGCACAGCAGGGATCTGCACTGAGTGGTCACAAAAACAAATAAATTGTCTGCCTAAGGATTAGGCATGAGGGTATGAAAGTCTGAACCAACCCGAAATGGCCTGGAGACTTCCTGAGCCAAAGGTCAGGAGCAGCACAGTGCAACACAAAGCCAGGGAATGTTTAGTTGGGCAGGATGCACAGCCTATTGCTTTACAGCAAACTTACATGTCAGTAGTGCTCCTGATGGGCTCCAAAACACAAGCATTGGACTAAATTTTAAAGACGTGAAGATGAAATAATGGAAATTTGCACAAGAGAATACAGCAGAACTTCTAGGAAGGAGGCAGGAAAGTAAAGAAAAATGCTTCAGAAATTTACATCTCTGGTACAGTTACATATTTTCCTCTCCTCCTAAGAGGGGAAATAAAGACCATCACAATCATTAACTATTTTTACAGGATATAATATGTACCTCAAGATATACTGTAAATATATTTTGATAATAAATCCTTTACAGTTTATACTTAGTGTTAAAATCTGGAATAATATGTTCACAGTATTGCACATCTTTAGCCTTTGCTGATGAAAATTATTTTGGTTTTGTCTGCTTTTGCTGACTAAGATCACAGTTTCAAATTCTGGCAATTACATAGAGGCAGGCTTTGATTGAGAAGTAGTGCCAAAAACTAAAATGAATGCTAGTACTGATACCCATTTTGAAGTGACTGATTGCACATGCAGATGACAGAATAACTTTTGCTTATTACAAGGTCCTTTGCCCTCCAAATAGACTAGAAAATTCAAGTGTCTTTCTTCTGTACATGGATATACATGGTCTTTCCTTCTCCTCAATCTAGCCTTCAGGCAAGCAAGTAAATTTGAAATCTGTTTTTTTTCCTTGCTCACTTTCTAACACAGTGTTGTGGGCTGATCAAGGCTACCAGCACTGATGAAGACACCAGCCTTTTCCTGTTTTCTTCAACAGTCCTCTGGTGTCTTGGTGTTTCAGTTTCATTCTGAAGAACCAGTGGTCTGCTAGCACTAAATAAGCGCAACAGAGCCAGATTACGTGGCAGCTGTATCGAGTCATGCTGTGCATAAGGTTCATACTCTGCTTCACTCAGGCGCTGCTGCCTCAGACTGCTTTGGTACATAGTCTATGGCTTCCACTGGGCCCCACCTGGGACCAGCTGACCCTCTTGGCACAGCCTTACTGCCCTTGGCTACCAACACATGCTCCACTTCCGGCCTTACATTAGTGTTATACACCTCTGCCCGGATGCATCCACCATACCAGGAATTTCACTAACTGGAATTAATGTAAATAGAGATGTATGGAGAGGCCAAAAAGTAAATCATCATCTCAAATTCTGTACTGAAGGCCTTGTTCTCCTTTTACCCAAATTTACTCTCAAACGAAGTATTGCCTTAGAAGAACCCAGCTTACGCAAGAGAAGCCACGCAGCAAAGAACCAGGATGGAAGAGATTTATTGCTAGCAGCTGACAAATGATGTACTTCCAAACACTGCCAGATTTTATGAAAAAATACCCAAGCTTACTGCCAATAAACTGTGTCATTGCCTTATTTCTACAACTTTTGAAATGTTTCTGAGGACCACCAGACCACTTTGCAGTGCAAACCTCACCCAAACCAGACATTACCACAGATGCAAAATTTTATCCATCTAGTACAAGCATAAGACACAGTGGCAAGAAAGCTAGCAACACCTGTGTTTTAGGTCAAAATTCAAGACTGTCAAGTGAATTTGAACAGTTAATACTGCTTTACATCAAGAGGCTGAGCATTTTTCAGCTGATATGGAAAGAGATTCGAGCTGAATCTGTAATACGGTTATTGACTCAGCCAGGGTCAGAGAAGGACAAATTGCAGAATTAAACCCAAGTGTCCCAAAGTCTCAACTATGGCCATAACAAGTTGACCTTTGACTACCTTTACTGGGGCCACTAATCAGAGCTTCTCCCACCTTACAATATCTCCTCCACAATGTACACAACTAAACAAGAAAAAGAATCTACCTCTCACAGTGATTCAGCATTTTCCTTAACATTGTTGTACAGCTGTGTTCAGCAGGTACATAGTTAGGACATTTATTTTTATTGTATAAGTGTGTGTAGTTCAGCAGGTTTCTTACTCCCATCTTCTTCCCCCCTCTGCTAAACTCCCACTGACTTTTAAAAAGACAGTATTAAAGCAAAAGGCACATACCAAAAAGGTAGTGAAAAGATTATCAATCTGACCAATATAAAATTCCTAAATATATCACCTGCTAGCTGAGGAAAAAAACCCTCTGGCATGTTAAAAAAAAATGTAACAGTATCTTAGTTCAGTGATTACACGGGACTGATAACATTTTATCACATAACTTGGCACTTAGAAATAGTTAAAGGCTTTACAGCAAGAGACTGCAGCAGGTTTTTTGGTGCTGTAAAAATAGTAGAATGTCATGGCATTTTAGCATTCACTTTGTTAAGCTTTAAAATACCGATCTTTGTCATCAGACTTCAACTTAGAGCCATTTTCAAAAACTTTCCATTTCATATTAAAGCAAAATCAAGTCAGTGTGTTCTATATGGAAATGCAAGGGTCCAAGCATGTTCAAAAAGTTTTTTGAAAAAGCTGTTAAGCTCAAATACTTGAAAGTAGAAGCAAATTAGCAAAAAACATGATTAAACCATTGAATACCATAAAAGTGTCAAATCATAGAATATTTTGACACTCGTTTAATGGGAAAACCTAATCGAAACACATTAGTGGAGGACAAAGCGTAAGAAAACCCTACCCTCAACTCCAAATGCTTCTTTCAAAATAATCTTAGAGTTTCCAAATAAAGTTGTAGATTATGATTTTCTGTAAGGATTCACATGGCAAAAAGCATCCCTGTGGCTTCAAATCACATTGACTGGTTTGCACTGTCTTCTTGTCTCAAGATGAAACAATTGCTTATTTTACGCCATGAGCAAACAGGAATTCCAGTCTTTACACACAGTTGAATCAGCTCAGAGAGAATCTACTCAGACTCACAAAAGAAAAATTTTCAACAAAAAGTAATTTGCAAGCCATTTAACGTATACCTTCCACTTTATTTAAGAATTAGTCCAATGCACACTAAAGGCCATTTAAACCCAGATTTCTGGAAAAGCACAGGGAAGGAAGTAGCTGGCCTTCACTGATTCAGCAGGATTTTAAACATCCAACTTCTCAAGGTCTCCTGGAAAAATCCCAGTCTACATTTAGTCTGAAAGAGTGACTAAATTACAGGATTTAAACAAGTCTAGCATTTTACCAATTATTTTTTTATGCATTTTTCAATTCCTAAATGACTGTGTCTCCATTCAAAGAAAAAATAAGTCAGCTCATGTTACTGTTTAGCAATTATGCCAGAATATAAATCACTACAGCCTTAGTCACACATAATCTTTTCCAGTGTCCAGTGCCTATTCATGGAACTGAAAAAGCCTGAATTCTTTATCTTTGCTCTAGACTGGAGTTCAGGGATTTTTTTCTGGGTATGAGCGTCTGGCTTTTGTTTATCTGGGCTGTCAAAGTAAAGTATCTGCATGGAATAACACAGGAAACTCTGCAGCAAAAGCACCAGTAAAGCAAACTAATGATGTGGTATTTATCCCCCGAACTCAGATGCAAAAGACTTCCCACAGCAAAATTGCTTATTTCAGAATCTGCTTTACATTCCCTCTAAAAAAGATCTGCTACTTGGTAATCCCCTCACACATCTCATTCATTTTTCTACCTAGCAGGGATGCCATTTTTACTGCAGATATTACTGAAAGACTTTCTGGAGAACTTTTCAGTAGCTTACATCTGGAGAAAAATAGTACCCATACAGCCTGTCTCTTATAGCATATTACAAAAATTTTTCCTATAAACATTTTTAGGAAGCTTACACTACTGGCAATATGCTGAAACATTTGAAAACTTGTAAACACTCTTTGACCGGAAGCTATAAGGAAATTTAGCTCCAGAATCATAATCACATTTTGCCCTCAGAGGGAAGCATAACCTATTTGGCTTTGAAATCTTAAACCCTGAAGAAAATGACAAGAGCAGCAAAAGGCAGAAACTAGCTTTTCCCCTGACATGCTTTATTGAGGGTATGAAGCTTCTCACCTTTCCAGAATTCCTCAGAGAATATATATTTAAGTTCAAAAACATCACCAGTCTTTTTCTTCAAGGCATTTATTAGTATGCCACAAAATAATCCACAAATCATTGCTATCTTGAGTCAAGAGCATGGTCAACATGACAGCTCCCTAGGCACCTTAACGCGGCCAGTGCAAGGTGAAACCCAACTCACGCAGAGGACAGACTATTATCAGGGTCCAGTAAGAGACTGTGGGCTGCTACAGGAACTTGGACCTACTTCAAACACTCCTACTCTGTGTTCTTTAACTGAGAGCAGGAATGGAAAGAATTGGTGTTTGTTGAACTGGTCAAAACCAGAAAATACTAACTTTTGCTTCTGTTAAGACTTCAAGGTTATCAGCCCATTGAACAGAGGTCACTGTTCATATATTTCTTGATGTTACAGTGGTTAAATTGTTAGAAATTTATGGGGACAGCACTGAACTATTTAAAATCAACTCATACATTTTCTTTATGCATTTATTCTTTTCCATTTAAATCTTTGTTGTACCAAACCCAACTTCACTGGCTAGCAAGGTGATACAGGCAAACTTTTGCAGACTTTGTATAGCCAGAAAAAAATCAGTGTCTAGTCAAGACAAGCTCTTCATTAACTTCTGATCTCTAAACTTAGGCAGTTAAAAAGGGCATGGTTGGTACATGCAGACAAACCCAGATTACTGAACACACTTGTTTCAAGGACTGGCTTTCATGTACTGAGGTACAGTATGTCACACCAAGGAAACAAACTTCTGGGGACAAGGAACCAAAAACCAGAACATTTTGAACAGAAGAAGACTGTTTTTAGTTATCTTTGTTGATGATAATGACAGGAAACATGGAAAAGGGCACTCCCAAAATAGACACTCAAGGAGAAGACTGTGATCAACTTGCTTAATGTTTTGCGTTGCACACCTGAGGATGATGGCTTGGAGCTACATGGCTCCACTGTGACAGTCTTTTGGCATTCTTCAGCCTGTGACCTGGCCTCCACACTTCCAAGATTTTTTGCCCTGATTCATTTCACTGTGTCTTCATCCTGATTATTAATAAACTGATACAAGATCCAACTCAGGCTTTCATCCAAATATATATCAAAAACATTAAAATAAGAAAGATTAACTCCTCACCCTATATATATACCTCAGGTAGCACAGGCTAAAATATTTCACAAGATACAGCAGCAGTGTGAGCAGAACACATCAGGTTCTTTAGGTCACAAGCCAGTCTAACCCACCAAGCAGCTGCTGCAGGGGTGAGCACAGAGCCAGACTGTGTGGGGGCTTCCCACACACAGTGCAGCTCTCTACCACAGGGACAGACAAGATCAGCATTTCAGTCCAGGAGAGTTTGAACCTTTTCTGATTCAGACCTACTTAAAGGGCAGGAAATAAGCACAAACAGCATCTTGGCATTTGGGACTAGGAAAAAAGGAACAACGTGAAATCTCATTATGACAACCAAAAAAATTGCAAAAGTGTAGAAGCTTTACAATGGCAGAAGTTACCAGTAAAGAGGTGGTTTCTTCTGTTTTCACTTTTTTGGAAAGACTTTAGTCTTTCAACACCACAAGACGGTTATATACATTTATTATAGAGAGACTGAACAAATATGATTTAGTTGATTTGGTGTCTTTTGAAATAAAACTATGATCAAACACTTTGTTAGCCATTACTGAGAACATTTTCAGTTATGACTGGGGATACAGTTTAGTGGTGAACATGCAGGTACTGGGTTAATGGTTAGACTAATTAATCTTAGAGGCCTTTTCCAACCTTAATAATCCTATGATTCTATGAACTGATAACTTTTTCTCTTTAATTTGAATTAGAAACATAAGAAAGCAATATAACTTGCAGCAAACATTTAAATAGCAGCTTTAAATAAATTCAGATCAGGTTTGTTAACTCACGTACTTATTTCCTAGCAAACTGGCTCTAATTTATGAAAATTAAAGTGTAACACTGAAAAATACTCATGTTTGCACACGCATTAAGTTAACTTTCTTTATAAAAAATACATGGTTGTACAGAATACTGCATATTTTAAGTAATCCATATGTACTTACAAAGTAGGTTTTCTATTCTTTTTAACGGATTTGTATAAAGGGAAATTTACTTGCAATCTCTCTGTAAATAAGTGATCCTGATCAGAGCCCAAATTACTTGACAGGGTGATAAGCCAGATAAGGAGAATTGCTAGTGATTAAAATACAAATCCTTCCAGTGTTAAATGAATTTAAGTTCAATATTTTGCTAAGCAGTTTTAGGAAAAACATGCTTTTTTCTTTTTACCCTTTAAATATAAACATACTTATCAGAAAAGGAAAAAACCCAGAACATACACAACTCATAACCCGAATGTGTGTTTTTAGAGTATTAAGGCAAGATATAATTCATTCTACAATATTCACTAAACACATTTACAGGATCAGACAGGTTTTTAGAATCTCTGAGACAAACTAATACTGCAATCAAAGGATTAGCAAACCAGCTGCCTATGTGCCATTACAGCTGATTATCGTAACTGTAGACAGCTAGCTTACTTGGGAAGTGCTTTCAGGAATACTCCATTGTTGCAAGAGAGAAGGGTATAGCAGGATAATGTGATAATAACTCATTATTTTATTTATTATACATAAAAAGGGAACTTACGTAGTATGAATTGCAGGAGGTTTTAGAAAATCTTGTTATATACTACATTTACAGTAAACCTGACAAAAGAGTGGAGGCTTAATAAACACTGCCATTTAGAGCTAAGGTGCCATGCAGCAAAGGTTTCACTTTTCAATCTTTCCCCCCCAATCTCACTACAAACGAAAACAATGCCAAAATTCATCTTACCATGACACCTTATTATCTTATATATGATAGAAAAAAATCATGTGAAGAGAAAAAAACTGAACAATTTGGAAGTTACAGGTTTATCTTCAAAATGTTTTCAAGAATCTTTTCAGTTCACATGTAGAAAAAATTGTGAAATAGAAACTTCCAATAGTCCTCAATAAAAAACGGCTCTTGTTATTAAATAGTCCTCTAACAGTTTGTTTTGTCCAAATACTTTTCCCTCCCTAGGGCTATGAGAAAGAATTATTGTTCTTATTGGAGACTGAGCTACTACCAGACAGGAAAGCAGCAGAACTCAGCATAATTGTCTTTAGTTTTCTGCTAACACTAGTAACCAACTTACTTCATCCCTCAGGCAGTTGGTAAAAGAAATAATGTTAGCAGAGTAAAGCTGTGTATCTCTATCAGAAGTATGGGCATGGCATTCTTTTTGCTGCATATGGTTTTCTTTGACTAATGCTGGCTTTAGTCTATGTAATGTGAAATTATATATTAAATCCCAAGATTCCTGTATGGGGAGAAAAACAGAATAATCTTGATCACAGTATCTAGCTATTGATAGGGCTTCTGTATCTCAGAAGAGGAAGCCAAAGTCAGAATTTCACAGCCAGTCAAGAGAGGACAGGCTACCTAGGGGGAACCACAGAAGTACAAATATGCACAAGTTATTCAAAGCACAGCTTTCCAGAAAGCTTTCAGATTAAATAGATTATTCCCTCCTACTTGCTTCTTCTCTAGTTTGTCTTTTCTCCCTCACCTTCTGGGGATTTAAAGGTCTTTGAACACCCTGTGTCGGAGATGAGATGAAACAACAGCCATTCACAGTTTTTAAATGCTCTGTCTGAATAAGGCAGAGTAGTTAAAGAAAAGCAGCTTACCATAGTTTTATCTTCAGCTTCTTTGTTTACAACATGCTTACTCTCCAAATCTTGCTTCCTCTATCTCATAATGAACAGTAAACCTCGCAGGTTTGCAAGCCTTTTTCACTCTTACATAAAATCTCTTGAAATCCTCCTCCCTATCCCTTCATCCAGGTAAAGATGTCTAAGAAGGTCTAAACATAAGTTCATCCACACTGCCTTTGTCTCCTTTATTTTTAAAAGCTGTATTTTCCATTACACCTTGGTTTTTTTCTAAATCACAGTTGCATGTCATCGAGGACAAAGAGGATGAAGAAACAGGAAATACTTTGATTGAAGTGGAGTTCAGTGTTACCCAGTCACCATATTATTCAGGGACCAGAAGATACCAACAGAAATTAAAGTGAAGAAGATCACAACAACAGAATCAGTTGGATCTCACAGAGGAAACACAAAAGGAGCTCATGCTCAGCTTCATTAAATCCTTTCCCCTTGGCCCCCGCCTCTAATTAGTATGTTGTAAGTGCTTTCTGAGAACACTGGACCATAAGGACGTAAAACACAGGTATCAATGCTAAATTGAAAGTAAAATAGTAAAAATGGTGGCAGATAAATAAGTCTCTTCTCTGTAAAGATAATAGAACACAAAAAACAAAAACAAAAATCCAGGCCAGGTTATCTTTGTAGAATAATAGGAAAGGAAAATGAAGAAAGCCCAACAAAGGTAATGTGCAACCATCACCATCTGACAATAAACCAGTGACCACCAGTTTACAGAGGAAAAGGAGCATTCCATGGATCAAAAAAAATTCAATCATGTCTGATCTTTCTCTACCTAATAAACAGAAAGACACCATTCTCTTCAGCTAAAGCTCTCTTGGTTCAATACAAAGCCAAACGAGGAAGCAAAGGACAAACATAAATAAAGTTCTAAACAAAAATAACTGTTTTTTTCTCTATATGAAAATCAAGTTTCAGGGTATTTTCAACATTACAGAAAAATGTTAACAGGACCCGACAGTTCTCAAGCTTTGCAAAAATACTAACTAGTAACTGAAAACACAGATAAGTACAATGAAATTCAGCAATTTCTGAACACACTGAGTAGCTTACTCATTAAATACCATCATTACAATAGTAGTATTTGGACTTTAAAAGCTACTGGAAGAGTGAGTGTAGAATCTATCCCATGACATTTAAAGTTCCAGGTAGGTTTTACACAACCACAGAAGTCATCATTATGTACTCTTCCACCTCCCTGTTGCACCGCTCAAGCAGTACGGTTCTCTCTTGCTATTCCTCCCCTTGATCCTTGATGCTTAACCTCACTGAACTTCCACCTTACCTGTCAAAGTCTCACCACATTCAGATCCCCATTGATTTTTTTTTTCAATCTGCTTATCATTTCCATGCCTGCTCCTACCCTGATGCATTTGATAGCAGATGCCAGTTTCTCTCTTAAGCACCACTACACCTTTTCTGGGTCACTCTATCCATACAGCACAGTTCCTGTTAGCAGCTGCAAAGTCACTGTCTCACCTAATTTTATCCAAGCTTGTGCAGAAATTGATTTCTACCACAATGTAAGTCCACAATGAAGGAATTAGTTCCTCTTTTTAAACCATTAAAAAAATATCAGCAAAACCCTCCAAACTAACAGAGGCATTACGTTGACACAACACATGGCTCCACTGTGACAGCCTTTGGCATTCTTCAGCCTGTGACCTGGCCTCCACACTTCCAAGATTTTTTTTCCCTGATTCATTTCACTGTGTCTTTATCCTTATTATTAATAAACTGATACAAGATCCAACTCAGGCTTTCATCCAAATACATATCAAAAACATTAAAATAAGAAAGATGAAATCCATCGTGGTTACTATCAGGTTGCCACAAAGTGCTTATAAAAGTCCCTATTCAGGAGAAGCAATTTTGTTCTCTCATTTTATGGGATAACACATGTAACTTCAGAATCTGAGGACATTCTAGCAACCTCTGTGGGCTCTGGTAAAGTGACTGGCACAGGCAACCACTGTGGAAGATTTTCTTGGTGATCCCAGGTGAGCTTGCCAGCCAAATCTAACTAACTGACCCGCAGGAGCTCACACTGATAAGCATTCACCAGTGGATGGGCACAGCACTGCAGTAAGAATGACAGCAGGGGAGATTTCTTCCACTGGATTTGTTTCTACCCACAGAAAAAGTCCCTTTCTTAACCCTAAGTCTGCTCTATAACCTAAAGAAACCAGATGCTAAGACAAGAGAAGTTCTTTTTTTCAGACTCTGCCCTCCTCTCCTGCCCATCGTAAAATACTGCTTACTTGCAATTTCCAATCCAATTTGACAGAAAAGTAAAGACCTCATGGATATGCATTTCTCCAGAGTTCAATGAAATCATGCTGGGTGGAGGCAAGTGGCACCAGAACCACTCCAACAGAAAGAAAAGATGCTTATTAGGTACAAGAGATTTTACAGCCCAAGGAAAGATCACTTAGAAGTGCCTCCTACTTAATCCCAGCACAGCAGCTCTCAGAGGACCTCTGGCAAACACAACGATCCCGATTTGGCCAGAACTTTTCCCATTATCACATCTAATCCACATTTCTCACTTCCATTTTAGCATACACATATAACCACTTACACTTTACTTAAATTGTACTGAAGTTGTTAAGTTCTGGTCAAGTGCCAAATGGCAGCGCTAGAGGCAAATAAGAAGGTCAGGATGGAAAGTGAGAAACACTGCAGAGGTCTCTCTGCTCCTTCTCTGCAGAGCAAATGGCTTCCCAACCAAGATCAGTTGCAATGGAACAGGAGAGGAAATGGAAGAAGAGCCACAATGCACATTGCATTCAATTCAATGCATTGTCTTGCTGTGTTTTAATCTAAGCTCAGCCATACGCTCCTCACAGCAGTGTCCAATTTTAAAGCATTACAAACAACTGAATCCTATGGGATCTACACCCCCCCCTCCACCTTCTGCTGAAGCACACACATTAATCCTACACTGGCACAAGCAAGCATCTTAAAAGAATCAAGAATTTTGTCTACTAAAACATAAAACTTACACTTGGCAGTAGGATGAACAGAGCAGACATTATTTTTATTTTATACAGTTTACTTGACATGAATAAATTCATTTAAGAGATTCCATTCCAGACACCATTTAAAGCTAAATTAATCTGAGGCTGACAATTTTTATTTTCTCAAGCTTTACTTTTTCTATGTGTTCAAAGAAAACAAGGACTGAAAAACATCACTGCAAGCATTGCTATGGCAACTGCAGCTCTTGAAACTTCCTTGATGCAATACACTCAGATTCCAGATGGAACAAAATGCCACGTCTACCTTGCTTTTCTAAGGAGCCTCTCTTTCTTACAAAGTGTCCAAAGACTATCAGGGTCATCTGGTGCAGAAGTTGTTCTTGAAAAGACCACACAGATTTGGACAAATTCACCTATTTTCACAGCTCTGAAAAGAAATAAAGCAATCAATATCTGCACCCAAATGCCTGCATGAAATGTCACTAGAACAAGAGTTATGCAAGGTATTTATTTGAGTCCCTTTACTGCCCAAGGGTTGACCTCATTAAAGTCAGAGGCAGTTTTGCCACATGTTTCAGCAGACCCAGAACTCCACACTTAGGGGATATTTCTCTGGTAGCCCAGCTCTTTGACTCACCACACTGCACCCATAGTACTTTGTAACATTTCACTACATCTGCTGCCAATCAATTCTGCCAAACTACCTGAATGCAATTTACAGAAAAGGTTGTTTAGCCTTGAATCAAAACCTTAGAAAACACTAACAGCAATAATAATGTTTTTTTGGTTTGTTGTTTTTTAAGTACTATGGAGATTGCAAACAAATCCAGGGTTGTTTTAGCTCTAGGAAAAGATAGAAGACTGGAGTAAAGGCACTATTGGCTTATACATTTTATGCAGCCATCCAGGGATGAAGAGCAGACAATTGTCTATTTCGTTCATTGGTTCCACTGTTCTGCATCAAATTCAGTGTTATGGAAGCAAGAAAAACCTAAAGATCCTTTCAGGTGCCACTACAAACTATAACTGCCATTATAATATTCAAGTAAAAATTTAAACACCATCAGAATACATCAGTTCTCCACTATATTCCCATTGCCAAAAATGGAATGAATGGAATTCACATGGAATTAATGAAAATTCTGACAGATTATCTGGTTTGGCTCCTATTCTGAAAAATAATTATCAAGACATTCATCTGGGTCTTGTCTAATCCCTTTTTGAGCTTGCAGAAGTAACCCCTCAGTTCCACAGTGAACTTCTGACATCTATTGCACCTTCTGGGCCGAATGAAGGCCCTGGGCAGGACTGTGGTGCCAGGAAAGACAAGTAACTCATCACTGCTAATGGCAGGCACAGCTGCCAGCATTTACAGGGCTCACTGATTTCAACTGGCAATATGGTTGTGTACAAGGAACATCATCATGCCCTGGAGATTCAGCCCTTTGTCCTCCCGTTCACATAAATGAAAACAAGTGTGTTAATACATCAAAGAATACTGTCTGTAGTTCTTATCACAAGTTTCTGCTAGAGCTGACAGATGGCTCGGTTCTTATGAGTGGAAGAAAAAACATTTCCTAGCAGACATCAAATATTTGTGCTTCCTTGGCACGCCTCTCAAGAATTCAAGAACAGGAAAATGGGGACAGTATGAATTCTCCTTCTGAAAGGAAAATTAATAATGGAGGGAAATGAAATTAATTAATATTGTGCAGGCCATATTTGAAAAATACTACATAGAACAAATATCTATACTTCTCTTCCAGAGCCCTGGGAATAGCACTCAAACCACCTCAGCTGCCAATGAACCAGAGTCCCTATAAAATCCACCTCTCACAGTGAGGAATCTGACAGTCACTAGTGGGGAAAGTACAAAATAAAGGTTTACGTTACCATTGTCATTTGACAAATGTGTAAGTAGTAACTTTAATTATTTTCCTTCAATAACAGCTTTTCATTTTTAAAATCATAAGTGAGGGAATGTCTACGATTTCTGATGGATATCTTATGTATGGAGTTCAGGTCTGAGAATAAGTTCAGGGAGTATCAATATCTAACCTGCAAGCAATGATGAGAAACTATCATCAACAGTAATAGCAACTGAAAACACTTCTTAAATGGCTGTCTAAATTCTTAAACCAAATATCTAACAAGAACATATTTTCTAAATTACATACATGAAGCGTTAGGTACTAAACGCAAACCCAGACATACAAATTCGATTACACATTTCTGGCATACTATCAAGGCACAGAAAACACCACATATATCTGCTTATCTTTAACTAGAGATGGTTCTGCTCATTATTATTCAAAATCTTTAAAACTTCTTTTTTTTTTGGTGAGCTAAACAAGTTCAAGGAAATCACCTCTCACTTGTGCATATTTTGTGGGGGAAAAAAGTAAAACTTCAATGAAATTACTTCCTTATAACTATCTCAGCTACTTCTAAGCACAAAGACGGCATGAAAGATCTATGGCTGTAGAGTTCTCACATCACAAAATATGGCTCTAAGTATACAGCATTATTTAGATCGCGTCAAGGGAAGCTACAACCGTTTAAACTACCGAACAGATATATCTTTCACATCTGTCTCAAAATATGTCATTGTCAAGCTTATCAGGGGAAAAAAGACAACAACAAAAGCTTCTGTGAGTGTTTTTAAGTTTGTCCTTCACCCATTCTAGAATTGCTAAACAAATAAGCTGCAGTGGTCAGTTACACTTTTCCTACATACTATTATCAATAGCTGCATACTATTAACATAGTTCAACTTATTTTTTCCAACTGGGGTGGAAAACTTGAGTTTTCAGCTTAGTCAGCAGTATTTCCTATATTTTTAGCTTTTGACAAACTTTTAAATACTTGCAGAACTACCATTTCTTGAAAAAGAAATCTACAAAAAGTAATAGCTATTGGTATGTCCTCCTCTGTCTGAGGCTACATCCCCTAAAAATTAAATCAATATTTTATGAGAAATTGTAAATCAACTCCCTCTAGGCTCTACATGTCAATATTTGTGTATCAGCTCAGTGCTCACTCCTCTCTCCACACTTAAGACTTAGTAGCAAAAAGACTACTACACTGACTCAGTATCAGTTCATGCAACCCTTGCAGTAATTCTAAATCCCTGTGAAAAAGCAAACCAAAAAAACCCCAGTACATTTTCTTTCAGACAACTTATCTGCACTGTAAAACAAACGTTGGTTTAAAAGCCAACTCTAACCACTCAGAAGCACTGGCCCTTGCACTGCCCTGCTCCAAGGAAAATTATTAACACCACCATATGCGACAGGCTGCTTCACTCCTCCATAATCAACCCTGCTAAGTTTTCAGACAATACAGAACTATTCAGATCCCCATCCTGACCTGCTTCTTTATGCCTCTATTAACTGACCTGCAGCTGTACAAACAGCAGCGTTTCACCAGCATAGTCTCCTTTACTACAATTTTTTCTCATTCAATAGCACTTCCTTAAGCTTAAATAAGTCCAGTGTCTGAAAACCAGTAACAAATACCTTCAAGACATACTCCCTAGTCAACAAAAAGATACATACCAGGTCTCAAACAGTAAATTGCAAGGCAGTCTGACTACTGCATCCCCACAAAGGGGTTTTGCTGAAACCGCTCAAGTCCTGGGGAGTCTGAAGAGCCATGGGTTAGTTTTATGAATATTCGGACTCATTATCAGGTTCCATTCTCAAAACACAAAACAGCACTGTATATGCTTTGCCAGTACAACCATCAACAAAACCATCATTTATTTTTTCAGGCAGAGAAGGTTTCCCCAGCTGTGCTAAGAATGCTATCATCTTCCCAAATAAACTATTAAACTGATGAGGGGACTGTAATTTCTAAAGAAAAGTCTGGAAAGAGTTGTTTTTTCAAATTTGCAAAACAAGTCGGCTAACATGAGCAAACAGTCCCTCTCACAGCTGACAGCCCTGGGTGGCAGCAGGTTGTAACTCATTTTCATGCTTCCTGCTGCTCCCCCTGCAATCTTTTTGGGCACTTCTGAGTAAAAGAGAAAGACTGAAAAGAGATTCAGACACATCCATGTAACACACATCCAATCCACTGTTAAAAGCAATCCACATTACAATGGCTAAGCTACACTAAATTATTCTGGATTGTCTTTGCACAGACATCTCAGGACACAGTTTTTCATCTTGGTTGTTCAAAACATTCAGCAGGGGAGCACTTAATTGAAAAGCTTTTTATATTGGTGCTGCTCAGAGCTACCGTGTTTTTTAGAAAACCTTAAATCTTACCCAGATCAAAATCATAGGTTCAATACAGAAGGACAAACTTGGCATCAGAGTTGAAAATCCTTCTGTCAGGCAGAACTTCTTCTCAGAACGTGTTCTTTCTTGATCTCTTATAACAATTCCCTCAGTTACTGAGTATTTTAGAGAAGTTACAAATTACCTGAAGTTTTCACCATAACATAGAGAATATACTTTTAATATTAACCAAAAGCCAGCTTATAGAAATATTACAGAAAATATTATTTCAATCATTAACAGTTTAAGAAAATGGATTTAAATACATTTTTTTAAAAATTATTTACAGATTGCAAAGAATGGGACACGTGAAAACAAGATCGTATTTTTCTACGGTGGTGATGTTTATGTCTTTAACACATTCTTTCTCATTTGATTTAGAGTACAGCACAAGAGCAGAAAATCTAACCAAGAGTATGAGAAAACCTTTTAATGTCCTGTTACAGCTATTGTGTCTCACTAATGCCAAGGAAAAAGGTGAGGGACAGGAGGGGCCACATTCAAATTTTACAAGAGCCAGCAGAAGTTACAGCCTGGAGTCGATTTCCAAGAACTCAGCTAACCCCTTCAGCGCAATAAAACACAGCAGTTGATGGGGGAAGCAGTATTTTCTTTCTTCCCCTCCCTTTCTGAACTGCGTCTCTTCGCTGGGAGAGTAAGCGCTGAGGCTCCCCTGCCCTGAATGTCTGGCTCTGCTCCAAGCTGCGCTTAATGAGGTCCTGGCAACTCCCTGGCACTGCAGCCGTCTCTCAGCGCCACAAACAGCCTTCATCAAACAGACAAGGACCGCGGGCCAAGCCGCGCCTGACAGCAGGGCTTTTACTTCCAAAATAAAGAGACAGACATTCTAGAATATCGGATACCCCGGACTTTATCTGAGCTAATCCGATGTCACGTCAACCCTCCTCCAAGAAAAGGGGGCGCTAACACCTTATAACAACTAACGAAGTTTACATATAGTGCTGTTCAAGTCAGCCAACATTTGATGCAAAAGAAACCCTTCACTCTTCTAATTTCAATTGTTAGAAACACAGTTATATATTCGATATTTGAGGGAAAAAATAAATCATTCGTAGTCAAGTTCTGATTTCTTTTCTAAGCATCACTGATAAGGCAAATAACTACAACAGGAACCAAATTCTACAAAGCAGGAGATTCATTCTTTAAGCAAGTATCAACCTGTTTAAAAAACACCTCAATAATACATTAGTGACACTACTTACTGTAATTTGCTCAAGAACGTAATGCTCACTCATACTTCCCCTTTTTTAAAATTACAGTAATTTTTATGCTTCATATCCATATTTTAGATGATCTCCTTTTCTGACTGACTACAAGCTTGGTTTAAAACAAAAAAGATTACAATACAACCTAACTATACAATAAAGAGCAGTTTGTCTGCTTCCAAGATGATCTATATTAAGTTTCAAGTGAAAAAACAATTAGCCAGAATATAATGAATTGTACACAGAAAGTGATGTCTCTTACCCATTTATGGAGTAGGATTTTCTTGTTTGGCCTAGGGGTTTATTTACTTGGAAAGAAATGCTACTTTTCTCTACAACAATTTCCAAACTTTATTAAAACTGTAATTTAATTGAGTTTGACCAACTATCATATTACAGGGCATAACCCAAATCCTTGCTAACAAAACACGTCCTTTCAAAAAGGTCACTTGTGCACAGGAGAGACACCCTGTGAAAAACCACATATTCAGATCCTACTGGCAGTCAAGTTCCAGCAGAAAAGGGTAACTTTCATAAATTACCAGCAGTGAATCAATAAAGAATCCCATCTCCCCAGGCTCAGTGCAAACACTGCCCAAGCTCAAAACAAACACATAGGAAATTTACTCACATTACCATCTTGTGCTGAGAGCAGTTCTCAGCCCTGGTCTTTTGTTTTAAACACAAAAATTACATACATTATACACAGTATTTAGCAAAGGTATTTATTCTGCAAATCTTACATTAAAGACATTCTGTTTGTAGTATCTAATGGACACACCAAGTAAATCATAGGTTACAACCAGCACCAGCTCTCTCTACCCATGCCAGCCTTGCTGGAGTGGAACAAGCTTTTCCCAAAGGTAAGGGAGAAGGTTACTTCTTGATTGTGTATGACTGAACAAGGAGTTAGGAACAGCAAGAGACTGTACCTAATAAAAAAAACGGATAAGCTTTAATGAGCACAAAGTGAAGTTGTAATAAATGCTACAGATAAAACCTAATGCCTCCCTACTGCTGAGAGGAAGAAGGTGGTGCAGGTCTCTCCAGATGACACTTGGCAACAAGACATTGCTCTGTATGAAAGGTGTTTCGTAGCATGTTGCTCAGTAAAGCACTGCATTTGGATAATTTTGCAAAGGCAAACCATTTAATTAAAATACAGTAGTAACAGCGCACACAGGATATGGGAAATACAAACAGCAAACAAGAAGTACAAATAAGGAAGGCTAAGGGTACAAGAGAAAAAATGCCAGAAGACAGCAGGTAAGTCCGTCTGCCCAAGAGTGGCAAAGCACTGACTGGGTTACCTTTGCTGTGACAATCCATTCCCACATTAATCACAATTCATATATCCATTGGTCATAACACTGCTATCAGCTGAAATGGAAAACCACTTTTATATCTAAATAATGATTTAGTGTATTAAGATATAATTTAATTTTTAAATGAATTAGCAACCCACGGTATGGTATTGAAGAGGAGGGTTGCAACATCATCCTCTTACTTTGTTAATTTCAGATTGTGAAATACATATGATTTGAGAAGAGACACTGATTCTGCATAATTAACAGGATGAAAGAGATGAAAATGTTTGTTCTTCTTAACAATATTTAGCAAGCTACTATCATGAAAAACCTGTTATTACATTTATCATTTTCTCACCAAACTGGACTAAAATTTCAGTCTGGATTCCATTTAAATCTTTGAAACAGTGCAGCTGAACATAGTTCCAAAATCACACCAGAATACTTACTAAGTAGGCTATATTTTGAGAGAGAAGGAGGTGTATCCTTTAGATACACTAAAGTAGCCTTTGAATCAGACTGAGGGACAGAGTGAAAAGGCATCAACAATGCCCACATCAAGGTAATGAAGGAGAAAAGCAGCAGGATCAGCAGCAGCAGAGCAAAGGAGCTGCGAGGACACTGGACTGTTGCAGTGAGGGGAACACACTGGACCTCCCCTACTGCCGGCAAGATGGCACCAGTGCCTACGTGACAACACGGTGACAAAGCACACCACAAAGTACGGGTGAAGCTTTCAGATTAAGGCCATGCACCTTCCATGTACTCCTTCTTCAGGGGGCAGCTGTGTGCTTTGCAAAACCGCACTTACTTGCGTATTGTACCACCACTGGTGAGCGGCACAAATCCCCTGTGTGATGCTTAACAAGAAGGAGACAGGAAAATGCATGACTGGCCTCTCGTCATTCTTAATGTATGGGCGAAATGATCAGAAGACATTTATTTTCAGTATGAGACAAAAGGTTTTTCCCAATGACTCAATGTACATCATTTACAAGGATTATCCTGCTGGTTAAAAGGCATTTCAGCAAGCTCACTGCTCAGGGTATGAAAAGGTTTTAGGTTTTAGTTTACCCTCCAGCTATTCACTTGGTGCTAGTAACAGTACAGTATTTTTGAAATCCTACACTTACATGGCATATGTTTTTTGGATGATTTCCAATTCTGACCAGTTTCAGATGTTAGGCACACAAGTATAAAATATTTTCCAGTACACTTTTCTGGTTTCTAAGCAGGAATATCTTAAGACTCGCCAAGTCAGATTATGGCATTTTGTGTAAAAAAAACAAAACCAAAACCCTCTAGAAATTTTTCTTTCACAGATATGAAATGAGTATTTCTCTTTTTCATCATCCTGTTCTATGCTGCACATGTGCCAACAGATTTTAGAAAGAAATCAACTGTATCAAATCACACCTTCCCTTCCATAAAAAATCAACAATGGGCCTTACCCAACTAAAACGCAAATATGGATGTCAAGCAGTTCGAATTTTTAAATGCAATTCAATACCCTTTAATGTCATTAATCAATACTGTTTTCAGGAAGGTAATGGCACAAAACAGCTTGCATTAAAAACAGCAACAAAACATTTTGCTAGCAATGACCTCCTTCAATCTTAGTAAGATTGATATCTTTTTCTAGAGTTGGAATAGACAATTATAACCTTAGTACATGTAAGCTCACATTTAAAATGTCCATAATTGTCTACCAAAACCATTTGTTTACCAGGTCACATAAAAAAATGAATTATTCAGTTGTGTAAAAGTCCATTGTAAAGGATTACTTTATAAAAAAGCACTTAAGCACCAAGAAAAATCTGACTTTATGCAAATCCAAGCTGTTTACTATGAACACAAGATAAATGTCTTTCTTTGGCTTATCATTCAAGACAAGCATTGAGTAGAACATAAATGCATCCTTAACTTTGTGCTTATCATTAAAGATCTGTTAATTTTCTGTTGTATATGCCCCAAGAAATTGTGATTTTGAACCTGGTATTTAGCGAGTTTGCAATAGATCATAAATACAGTAACAAAATCAGTAATCATATCCTTTTTTTCTCGCTTATGCTAGTATCTCTAAAAATCATAGAGCTGTCTAACACCAGATAAGTTTGTATCAGGCCTGTGTTTTCTTCAAAAATGAAAATGACTTTCTTAAAATCTCATCTGAGATACACATTGCACATTCTTCTGCATGTAATGCTTACAGCTTATCCAAATATGATGCAGAACCACACAGTAATAGCTTATGTCCATAATTCAGCTATTACTTTACCAAATAATCCAAAACGGAGCAACAGATGAAATGGGAGAAGAAAAAAAAACCAAAAAAAACCAGTCACAATCAACTCTTTAGTATGAAATATTTAAATTATAAATAGTTCAAGTATAAGCTTATGTACAATTGTACTGATGATTTATTTAAACAACTCACTTTTCAGAGCAGCAACAATATTATTTTAAAATACATCAATTATGATACAGTACCAGAGCTAGAAACATTTTGTCAGAGCTCGGCAAGTTTTCTGTTCCAATGTCTCTCATCTCTTACTATTTCTCCCACTTTAGGAGTCTCTCAAAAGCCACCTATATCTGCAGCATAATTTTCAGACAATAATATCCACACCATTTACATATCTTTATTATTTACATTTTTTATTATCTTAAGTAAACAAAGGCCACAAACCTAAAAAGTTTATAAAGCCTTTACCCTCCTGCTGGCAGGGATTAGCGTATTTAAGCATTCTAGGGAGGCCCTCATGAAACAAAAGGTAAGGGCTGGGAAGTACCACAAAGAAATGCTTCTCAAGTACAAATGGGTGCTTTAAAATAAAAGGGAAAAATAAAAAAGGAAAAACCCCCAACACTTAAGCATTCACACCACTTGCTACTTACCCAGTGACAAAAACCGAGGTTAAAAAAAAAATCACTGCAGAAATTCAAAGGATGATAACAAAAGTCGGTGTATCATACACAACCAGCTCAAAGTTATTCAGTTCCTTTTTCCTTGCAGCAAAGGTCTGCCCCAAAGCTCACTAAAAAGCACAATATAGCCAAGCCCCAAAACAAGCCTCTTTCTTCTATAAATCAAGTAAACTACCACAGGGAATAGCAGATGAAAAAAAAAAATCTCTCTTCATGCAAGAAGTTCCCAAAACATCAACACTTAAGCCAAGATTTTCATTGAGACAATCAGTTTTAAATTGTCTGATGTGTTTTTTTACACATCAGTAGTGAACTACTGGGTCTTTTGTGCTCCATGGACCAATTGTGGTGAGACAGATTTTTCTCCTAATCAGCCACTCAATAACTCTAGACAACCCTGTTATTCAGTAATCCAGGAATAATTCTCTCTTTCTCTCCCGGGGCCATTACACTGCCTCTTAACCCAAACTGAAGTAGGATTAGCACCATTTTGCCTCTTCCTCTCCCCTACTTACTGCTGTTTCTCTTGAGCTAGAGCTGACACTCATGGAATCACACAGTGAACCAATTTGGAGAGATGCTCTGGGGAAAAAACAAACTGGGAGCAGGGGGAGGGTAAAGTCTGCTCTCAGAAAGGTCTCACTGAAGCCCTAGTGCCAGTAGGGAGGAGAAGGCAAGGCAAGCTGGCTACCAGTGCATACTTGACACAGGTGGAAATCCACAAAGGTAGTCCCTGCCAGGTCAAGGTTCAGCCCAAATTCAATTGCCACAGAACTGCACCCCAGGCTTCACTGCTTCCTTCAAAAGCAAACCAAACATTTAACAATTCTACAAATGCAAAGAAACCAGTAATTTTAGCCAATGGTCATATGACTGAAATAGAAACTTGTACTCATCAAATGCTGGCTGGAGGCACGTTAGAAAACTGTCATTGTTGTCTGATTGTTTCAGTAGTCCACTGTGTGATTTAATCCACACACCCATGAATTAAAATCAAGAACGTTTTCATGGGGAAATTATGTTTTAAATCTTTGCCTTGTCATAATGCCTTTGTGGGAATTTTACAGAAGTTTAAGCTGCAACCTTGTCCTGCACTGAGTAATTAACAGTATAGAATTATACAAAGAACAGTAAAACAGTAAACCCTTGCAGTCTAAATGCCACTGCACTTCATTCTTTGACCTCTGTGGAGCTAAAATATAACACCTCTATTTCACAGCAACCTATTACCAAGTACATCAACCAGTTGATGAAGAAATTTCAAATTTCTTTGTGAAGAAATAAGAAAAACAAAGACTCTGTTATGTTACTAATAACACTTCAGGATCACTTGGTTCAATTTTTTTTAAGTGCTTTAATATATTTTTGATAGCTCTGTGAATGGACTTCTGGGTAGTCAATTTGCATATATTTTGACAGAATACGCAAAGAGGTTCTCTGAAGATCCCTTTAAATAAACTACAGAGAAGACATTATTTCAGTAACTACAAATGATCACTTTCTCTGTCCCAGAGAAATCAGATACCCATATATTCTCTGCATTAAAATGTAATTGGATTATTTACTAACAATGTGATTTCCTTCCTGAAAACCATTTTATACTCATCTCCAACAAGCCTCTAGAGACACCTAGAAGCCAAGCAAAAAGTTGAAAAATTTACCATAATTATATATTTAAAAACCTTTTTTTTTTTTTAAATAACAAGAAAAAAATCCACATCGAAATACCCAAAAGCAGATTGCTGGGCAACTATCCCTCAAGTTGAAGAGAAAAATCAGCAATGAGCCTGCTAATCACAGGTGCCTGGACTCTCCCCAAATTTTATAACTCAACAGTTTGGGCCTTTTCAGACTTCCTATTCCCATACAGTTTCCTGCGCGTAATACGTCCCCACAGACACTTCCGAACCATCTCTGAGCAGTAAATCTGTTACTTCCTTCTTTGTGCTGACCCTGAGTAACTTCACTCCTGGACAAATAGCAGTGTACTTTGGAAGTTCAAGTGTTGCAAATAATCAGACTTGCCTTTCCTTACACACAAGTATTCATGAAATTCAAGACTACTTGTCCAATGCAAATGTGTCAGGTCTTCCTCTAGGATAAGGTAAAGGCACTGGGAAGAGGGAGTGTTTCAAAGAGAGATGGTGTACGAAGACAGATTAACCAAGCAAGACAACTGCACTGTATCACAACAAAAATGACCTTAAATTAGTTTTATGAGAATAAACTTTGATAATAAGGAAAGATAAAAAGGTGTCTGATTACTCAGAACATCTTTTCAATCTCCTTAATGTAAATGGTTACTTAAAATAAGGAAAGATAAGCAGGCAAGTATTTCATCTTGGAAGGCAGGTGAATCTATCTGCAGGTGAAAGAAATTCAAAGATTTGCTGTTAGAAGAAAAATACACAGCAATGGAGGCACGTTTTCCTTCAAGTCTTAAAAATTTGTATCTTATGAACTTAATTAGTTAATCACCTGGATCTTGCATAATGAAGCATTTCTTTTAATTGCTTATACCTTGTAAGCCATTTTATACAGAACATAAATACTGTATTATTCTGCAAAATTCCATGGCAAATTCCACATTTTGAAGTGTTGTTGTAATATCATAATATTTTATGTTGTTACAATCATTCATCTCCTATGCAGAAGAATCATGCTTCACCAAGAGACATGAATTACACTATCAGTCTGATACATGCTTAAAGGGTAAGTTTAGATAGCTAGCTATGAAATTTTGCTCCAGTAACATAAAAGAAGAAATATAGACCATTCTGTGCCAGAGGGAAGTGCCACAGGCTCTTCAAATTTACATATACAATAGGATATAGATGTGTGTTATTAAGAAACCCAGCAACTCACAGAATTTAAGTGCATATACAGATCGCGTTTCACCATCTAACAGCCCTAAATTCCTGAATAAATACAGTGAGCATGCAGAGCTAAATTTCTTTCTCAGAATAATTGCCAGAAACATTGAAAATTTCAAAGCAGGGTACAAAAGCACTGCACATTCCCACTATTTAACAAGTGTTGGAACTGACCCACAGCAGGAGTCCCACGAGCTGCTGTAACTCACCAGTCTGGTAGAAAACTAGGTCAGTAGCCCCACAAAAACACTGCTTAAATTTCTGCCAGTTAGAGACTTAAAGCTGCTTAATGAGGGGTTCCAGATGAGTACAAGTGAGAGGAAGGAGTACATAGCTAGGAGCATGAGAGAAGCTGGGAGAGATTGCTGCGGTAGAAGGATGACTAAATCATCAGCTTCAGGAGCTGCAGTCTCCTGCCTGGTTCCTGAAGGCCTTTGCCAGAAGGAGCCATATGGGACACAGGTAAGCAAAGAACTCCAAGTACCCCTCTGCCTCTCCCTACCTCAAAGGGCACTCACTCACCAAACCTCACCTACTGTTAATTGGAGACACATCTTAAAAAGCAATGCTGTACAAACCTCAAATTCAGTATTCAGAGTTACAAATTTATACATCATCTTTAAAAACACATTAAATACCATCTCTACAGAGAAATTACTTCTGTTTGCCCTGAAATGAAAAAGGAAAAAAAAGAAGGGTGGTGGGGGAAGGGATACAGCAGAGAGAAATCTATTTATTGGTAAAACTATCTACACAAAAGAAGTGCAGCTAGAAATTTATATCAAAACATTTTAGAATCTAATAGCTTATTATCTCATGGGTTACTTATTTTCAAGGTAATCAACTGCTCCCTAACCAAAAATCACATGAATGGTGACACTGTAGCACCATTTACAAATGCAGATGCGCTGACCCTGGGAAGCACCATTCTGCACCAAACTAATGACAAGTTAATACTACCCTTTAGCTCCCAGCTGCCTAGCTTACACACCAGTCCTGAAGTTTTCACTTTGTCCTACCTGCTCCAACATTTCCAAACTACTGAAATGCAGAGTCTGTCCCACCATATGGCTATCTGCAGCTGCAAGGATTTGAGATATTGTCTAGCTATGGAGCACTACTTCTGTATACATTCAATGAACACTGCTCAGTTGCAGCTGTTAAGAACAGATAAATCATTCATTCATGAAAGGGGAAGTTACTCAGAATTCTTCAAAAACTGACTATCTAGCCTTACCTTAAACAGGAACCATGATGTGTCCAAAAAAACCCCTTATTTCTTACAGTGGCATATATCAGCTCTAAAACCATTTCCTGTGGGATAATGGGTTACTTCTAATGAAATCATAAATCACAGGGAAGAGTTAAAAATTAGAAAAACAAGGCAAGATATCTATTACTGTTTACGAACAATATTTAGAAAGGTTCAGAGAATTTCTCTACAAGCTTTAGTGGCTGTTAGGGGTGTGTATGGGGGGGAATCTACCTTCAAAACTCCTTTTTCTCAGTTCCACATAACTGTTGAAAATGTATCAATCATACCTGCTGCGGCACATACCCACAGTCACTGTAAACCCTGTAAAATTAGGCAAGTAAGATATAGTAATAAATATTGTAATGTTGGTTAATATTTGATACTGGAGTTAACATCAAATACACACCTAAAAACTCCCACAGACTGCTTTTAAAGATGTGCTGACATAACCTAAAGCCTGTAATGATAGTACTAAAATCAAGTTTGGTAACAATATTTGAAAGCAGCAAGAATCCATGAGATACTGAAATGTAAGGTGTTCTTAAAGTTCCCTTAAAATCCAGCTACTTATTTCTACTGAATTCTGCCCTTACGCCCATCCAAGACAGCCAGCTCCCTCTGTCCCATGTTCTGTTCAGATGAGGCTATGGACCTGGGAGGCCTCTGTAGTCCCTAATGAATGGTCACAACAGGAGTTTACCATCTGCTTAACAAGTGTGTTCTCAGTCAGGTTTTTGCCTGGGATGTGGAGGGTGGGAGTAATTTTGGAAGTAGAGAGAAAGAAGTATAATTTTGTTGTTTTAAATATACTATTTCAGCCATACCAAGAGTGGTCAGCATACTCTTCTAAACAAGCTTGAACTGATCTTGTCTCCCCAGTCTTGCTAATAATACCTGAGAAGAGGATCTGTGAATCCCTTACAAGTTCTTGATGAGCAAAGCCATAGTAGCTTATCAGAAGATGCTGATAAACACACATTTTCATCACCTTATAAACAAAACCAGAAAGTTCTACACACTTCCACGGCTGCAGAATCAGATTACAGAGACAAACCCAGCCAGTATTTCAGAAAACCCGATCTGACCTTCTGACTGGCTGCCATTAAATCTTTATTTAAATTCTGCTCCAATTCTACTGTCTATTGTTTCATTGCTTTAGGGAGCTTTCACTTCACAATGAGGGCACCTGTGCCAATGCAGCCCTGCCTCTGTAAATAATTTACTAGTTACATGATTTCATCATAAGCAGTGACTGGAACTGCAGCATTGGGGAATTTAAAACATGAGTGACAAAACATGCACTTACCAGAATCCCCCCCTACAGTCAGTGCCCTATCATCTGCAATGCCTGGCAGACCTGGAGCAGGTGTCTCCTTGCTGCAGGAAGCACCAAATATGTTTCATCAAGATGGGGATGAAAATTCCCTCCAAGAAGGGTAGCTACTTCAACACAGCCACTGTAAGCTTCACCTGGAGTACATAAAAGGAATGAGTACTCTACAGTGATCCCAGTGACTATACCTTTCTGACAGTCTTTCATATTCCTTTTAAGATTTGACACATCTCCTGGCCACAGAAAACAGTCTTGAGTCAATTAAGAAACATCAAACCTCTTGCTGGCTCCATTAGAATACTACACTGCCTCATACAGGCTCTCAAAAATATGGAGAGTGCAGTAAGGTGCCTCATGCACAGCAGCCAGCTATACACCTTCACCTCCGCAGCCCTTACAACACTGTCTTCACAAGAGGGACCATGACAAACATTTATTTCTTCTTTAAAGGCCTTTAAAACAATCTTTAATATGTAAAACTAGTTGTCAGACACACAGTTTGTGCCACTGGGACTGTCCTAGAGACAGAACACAAAAATTTTTCTCCACTGGGACATAAGGTTTTGTTATTTGAAAGCCCAATTTTAGAAAACAGAGCATGGGCAGCTGTGAGGAGTTTTATGCTCTTGTGAAGAGATCCATTAAAAACACTCACCTGAAAACACATTCTTCTGCTTACAAAGCAGAAAACAAGCTTGAGCTGTCACTAGAATACTGTCCTCCACAGATGGTAGACTGTTTGAGAAGCACCAGGAGTGGGGACAAGCTGCAGAATAGCAGTGACATCAATTCTCCGTCATTAGATAATGGAGTGCTTGCCTATCTTCAAAAAATTTTGCCAGCAGTTACAGATTTCTCCATGCAAACTCCATGAAATTACTGAGTACTGCATTAATTTTTTAAAAAAATTTGTTAATAATGTCACAAGACAAATTCAAGCAGAAGGGAAGTTTTCATCAAAATTGCAAAACAGTGGAAGACAGAATCGTAATTCAGGTCAAATAGGTTAAAAATATTTGCATTAACACACTAGGTATGTTTTGTCATTGGCTTTTTATCATGATTCGGTTTTGTTAAACTGACCACCACAAGTATTCCTGTTCCAGTTTATCTTCACATTATTTCACCTCAGTATATACATATACACCTCATGATATACATATCCTGAAATTCAAGTTTTAGGAACTCTTTTAAAAACTAATTGCACTGTTAGCCACCTTTTCAATGTTAGCCAATTGAGGACAGCATTGAGGGACAGTTGGGTTGACATAATTTATATTTACTTACTTTTGATTTAAATTGACTGGGGAGGGAATAATTACATTTATTATAAACCAGCCTGGAATTCTGCCTGTAATTAAGGAGCTGACACATCTTAGAAGAACTCCATTTTCAGTTGCTTAAGACATTTGCCAAACTCTAAGTGAGGTCACAGATTTCATACAGCAAGCGTTTTTCCACCTTTTTTACTTAGACGTTAAAAGAGACTCTGTTAAAACGATGTTGTCATGCCTGCAAGTAAGACTAGAAAAAATAGGTTGTGACGTCCATATTAAAATACTTTTTTAAAGTATTCTGTTGACAAATTCTAAAAGTGGAAGAAGCTGAATTTATGCTGTGGCAGACAGGCTGCCTCATACCAAGGGTGTGGCTCCTGGTTGGTTTGCAGCGAGGTTTGGGGTTTTTTTTTCTTGTGGGGAAGTGGAAGAGGAACAGAGAGAGGATTGCTCATTTTCTTGACAAAGTACCAAAATTATAAACCTCTGAAAAACTTCAGAAGAGGTTGTTAGTTTGGAAACTCAATTCTTCACAGACCAGCAGCACTGGACATGCTCTGCAGTCTCTCTAGGACATGGGATTGTAGCACACGCTGCTTCCATAGGCAGGTAAATATCTGCTGCTTTATGGATAAGCTGAGGTGAACTTCAGCTCCTCACCCAGCAGCCAAGCAGCTACTCTGGTAAAGCTCTCTTCTAATCTCCTTGCTCTTGGCCATGGAAACACACAAAATAGAAAAAAACCCCAAAAATATTAAGAAAGCCGGTATGTGAAAAACGGTGAAAAGACAACACAGGTCAGTGGAGAAAGCAGCAGTGATGCCACTGCTCAGAAAGCAGATAAAAAGGAGGTCAAAACCAAATGAAGAGACTAAATCTCAAGGAGAAGATGCAGCTGAAACACAGAAAAGAAAGAATGGAAATGCTTGTGATCTCCAATAAAGAGCAACTCTGCTTAGTAGAGGCAGTTTTTTATTCTTCCACTTCCCCTGCTCACCCTTTAGGTCCTGGCATTTATTCTGCGATTCACAATGTTGTGCTTAGGAGAAAAATATTATTGTAGCAAACAGTAGGAAATAAACTGCTCAGTTCAAAGCATACAAGAGATCTTTTTAATAACATCTTGTTTTCACTATATGAAGTTTTGAGTTTGTGGCTCACTTTTTTTTTCTCTTTTTAAATTAATTTCTTCCATAACCCTACAGCAGAAAACTCTCACCAGGATATCTGGATACAAGACTGCATTTTGTATTCCATAGTATTTAGAGAATTACATCAACAAATAAAAATTGTAAGACATCACATATTTTTAATTGGTTCGCTGCAGATTCCTGTTCAGTACCAACAAGATCACATACTACAGACCTGAAAGAAGGAACATGTTCATACTATGAGAGACAGGTAACTAGGCACAAACTGTGTGCATGTGCCATCATCAAAAATCTACCCTTTACTTTATTTACAAAGAAATCTACAAAGACTTTAAGCATAGAACAATTCCTCTCTGTCCAATCTTTTCTGGTGAGTAACTCAAATATGTTTTTTTTTCTCCATACACTTAAACAGATCTTTATTCCATGGCCCCTGTGAAGAGAACTCATTCTTCACACTAGCCTCATGCCTACCTGGCAATTCAGCCATTCAGTCACAGGGGAAAATCAAGACAGAAGAACGTTAATCTCCAATTATGTTATCAGCATTCTTGCACCTAGCTAAATTTGCATGTACTTCCAAGTAGTAAATCATTGAAATAACTTTTTCTGCTAGAGATGTCTAATCTTTTTATCTGTTAACCAATACTCTACCCTACATTCATTGGTATGCCACAACAGATTGTGGTGCTTTTAATTCTACTGTACTTTTTCATTAATATAGTTTGAAATCTGTGTTTCTCCCACAGTCAAGAAACTACAGCTCAGTGTCCACATCCACTGTCATAATGGTTTTCATATGGCCATAACATAAGGTTTGGCAACTAGAGCATTTTAACTGGAGAATCTAATAACACAACATGGTTCATTTCAGAATTTGGATGCTTAAAGTTCCAGCTGTCCAAAGATGACTTAAAATGTTGTCTCCTAATTCCAAAGTCAGTAACTTTAATTAAGACCAAAATCATCCTGAGCTTACTCTCTCTCACACACAAAAAGCCTTAAGAAAAATTATAAAGCTCACCATTAGCAAAAATAATGGCTGTTACCGAATAGGAAGGGATTGGAAATCAGATGATTACAAGAAAAAATAGCCACAACTACATTAAAGTTTCACCACAGTATGTATATCTTAAAATTCATCAGACTGCACTGAGAAGTTGGAAATATCAATATAATATGGAGTAAATCCATACAATCAGTTTTTATTGATTCTCAGACAGTAGCTCACTGGACTCCCTCACACTAAACCTACTGCTTGCAATGTGAAAAATTGATAGCTTCAGAGAAGGTGAAAAGAAAACACTTTTAGGCTTTCATATGTTCATTTTAATGTCCTTTGGGTCTTAGAGTTTCTTGGTATCTACAGAGAAAGCAGGACTCAGAATAATTCTGCATGTACTAGTATTAGACACCAAAGCATTCCAGCAATGTAACTGGATAATGCTAAGGCTCAAATTACCTCTTCTCTCTTCTACATAGGCAGAACAAGCACTTGAAGAACACTGGGCAGAAGAGAGATAAAAAAGTGAAAAAAAAAACGCAAAAGAAATACACAAATATGAAAAAAAGGAAATAAAGTAATGAAATTCTAGCAATGTGCTCATCTCTACAATTTGTTTTTCTGTGCAGTAGAAAACCCAACTATACTCATTGTCAAAAGGAAAGGAAGAAAATAAGTTACATAGGGAACATTCTAGTTTCCTGTTGCTTCTAAGAAAAGCAGTGAAAGCATGTCAGAGTACAGACACTTGGAACTGCTAATTTAGATGCAACTTAAGATTAGAAATTCACTTTCATCTAAAATAAGGAACATCCACCATGCATCTAACAAATAAACACTTTTTGCTGAATCATTAAAATATATTTAAGTAGCTGAGCAATTGTACACACTACCTCTTTAGTCATCTGTTTGGCTTTTTTAGCTGTTTTATTAAACATCTCAGAAGCAGCTCAATCAAAAAGACAAAGAGCATGCTTGGATGATACAAAAGAACAGATATTTGGAATCTGTGGCATGCTTGGCATAACAAGTTAAAGAAATGTAGTGGTCAGGAATGACTATAAAAAATCAGTTTAACTATTCAGAATTCAAACAGCAATAGGGTAAGATGCAAAGTAAAACACTCCAAAATATATTTGAAATGACAGTGTTTTCTCCTGTAAATTTTTTGTATAAAACTGAAACAGAGCAGTTAACACTGATGAGAAAGTAATAAATGTGTTCCTAAACCTTCCAAAACAAAAATTTCCTTTTAAAATTGGTGTTTCTAATAGTTGTATGTTTTGCAATAAAGCTGCCACTTTTCGTAATTTTTCTCTGTGAGAGCAGCTTTACTTAGTACAAAGCTATCACAACCAGCTTTCTACTATGATATATCTCAAAAAACCCATCACTTTGGGATTGTTATGAATGGATGGTGAGGTAGATGACAATGGACTCGGAGGCAGCAAACCAGGTATCTGCTCCTCTTTACTGGTGGCACACTAAACAACAGCAAGATACTTCATCTCACTGCGGTCCTCCTCTCATCCACTGTCAATAAATTTTTTAAGCTCTGTCATGAGTTTGCTCATTACGATCACAGGTAGGCCTCAATGATTGCTTTTTCCTTTTAAACATCTGTACTGCAATAATCAATGTGCACAGAGCAAGTTCTCAAAACACAACTGGTGTTTCAGAACAAAACACCCAGGGAATGAGACTTGTCTCCACGTCAAAAAACAAGATTTATGGCAACTTAGGCAATTGTTTAGAGGGGAAAAGCAGCTATTTTTAACTATCCTTCTTAGTGGCTGCACTTAAGGGAGGCTCCCATTTCCTTTCTTCATCTTACACAGCAGCCGTAACTTCTATTTCCTTTTCTCTCAGCTGTTTTTACAAAATATCTGGGCTTGCAGCTTGTAACTATGGACTGTCTTCAATACTGTCACAGGTTCAAAGCAAAAGCCAAATACTGCTTCCAAACCAACTTCTGCCCTGAAGGGCAGTAGGCAACTCCACCTTTGAGTGCATCTATTTCTATTCCACACAGAAATAGCAAGCCTGAATTAGGTAGGACCCTGAGGCTAGCCAGGGGATCCAGATTTAAGCTGCTGGTCTACAAGTACAGGTAAAAGGGGATGCAGACCTCACACAATCAAATTCTGATTATGCTGCTTAAGCTTTGCTACTTGGTGTGATTATTTGCACTTGGGACAACTAAACTCAAGTACAGGAATTTGTAGAGATCACTGTATGAATTGTCAGCTCCTGATGGCCAAAAGCAAACATTTGGTGGATCACTGAAGAGGAATTTAAGAGCTTCTCTCTTGGCAAACCATTGCCAAAATCCTAGTTAACTCTGACTCTCATTTAATTCTGTTTATTTTAAGCTATGAGAGGTTTATTGTCATATGCTAGAACAAGTCTTCTGCAGTCCGTAATAGAACTAGATAAATGCTACCATATGCCAAGTATGGGACATGAGAAAGGAACTCTATCTTTTTCCTCAGATGGAGACATTTGAGATGAAGACAGTATTTTTGTTCACATCTGTATACATTTGGTGAATAAAAACCGGAAGGATAGGAAGGGCCAAACAAGCAAAGGCTACAGCAGTTCTAAGCTAACTTCTAAAGCCTTATCTCATCAGTCTTGCACAATACAATTCCAAACACAAAGATGAGAATTCAAAATAAATCTAGCAGAACTACAAGGTATCCACTATCACACTAATGACTAGATACAGATCTCCAAGAGAGCATGATCATTTTGTTTTGAACTGTCACACCCTGCCACACAGGAGTTGACAATGCTGAGAATAATTTTGGTTTTTGTCTATGCAGTGACAAATTATATTACCAGCTTGCCTTTCAAAAGTCCTGGAACCTTTTAATAAAATGCACCATAAGAGAAATAGTTCAGAAATCTGTGGCCTGGAACCTGTATGTTTCCCAACAACTGGAATAGCCCTTCACACAATTTTACCTTAACTGCCCCCTCTCCCCAGATCTTAACCAAAGCTTCATATGATTCTTCTGAAAGCATTATTTAAATGCATATCTGAAATCACTTCCTTAATTACTCAAGCTCATGCATGTTTAAAAGTTTACTAGATGAGCCACCTCTAGGGGGCTAAAATGAGCCAAGTTTAGGTAGGCAACGACAATCCTACACTACCTCTAATCTCACCCCACTGCATCTCCCCCAGTACAAATTATACTTCCATAGTGGATCTGTCAGTTAAGATTCTCTGAGTTTGTGTTCTGCAAGACAATGAAAGTAGAAAAATAAAGGAGCCTTACTTTTTGAAAGGATACCAGAAGAGACAGAGAAGCTAAGCATTCCTCTAGGGAAGAATAAACTTCAGTCTCTTGCACTTCCTTTATCCACCCAAGCTGATCTGAGCACTTATCAAAGATCTCCTTTTAGTAACATGATACAACTCATTTATTTTCATTACAGAGAATAAATGCATAAAACAGCAATGTTCAAGTGGAAATAAAAATGTCTTTCTACAATAACTGAAATAAGGGCAGTAAGTGAAATTTAAGAAGGGGTAGTATCAAGAAAGAAGCACACATGAAGAACCACCTCTAAACTGGGGGATATAACATCCAAGGGGAAGAGAGAAGCAGGAGAGTGTGCAACTGCAAAAGTCTATTCTCTGCAAGACCTTGAAATTACCCCTTTTCCACCAAATGAGGCAAATACCCTGCAGAGAAAAATATTTTATAAAAACTATCACAGTTATGTAGAAAGCATCTGAATTAAGGTCAGATAGTTGTTACAATGATAGGTTAGGGATTTATAAAACTAATTTCATGTTTATTTATAATGCTCTGTTTTTAGGTAATTCTGATTTTGTGAGTGTAAACAAAACTACAGAATCGTGCTCATTCTCTGCTAAATACATTTGCAACTTTCCTTCTTTAAATCCTCCAACTTGGATCTTAATCTGCAGGATTATAATCTCCTGCTCAAGCAGAAGAATTGACAAGGGAGAAGGAAGGATATCCACAAAACCAGATAACATAAAACATGAAATTACAGTGGTAATTTACTTCATTTATCCTACAGCAACTTGGCATCTGCATACTCACAACTTCTTTCCAAGAGCTATTTTAACACTGAAGGTTAGGAGCATGCACAGAGTCAATCTAAACACAGCAGTTGGCAAACTAGTTACCATCTGAACTCATCCTCTTCCTATCCATCTCTTTGTTAGGAGTTCTTAGCATTTATCCTCAAGCTGTCATGGTGCATCTTTCTTTTTGTGCCTCCTGTGCTATTAGGGGCATCTGCTGTTAACTGTTTGTCCTCACATAACCAAAAAAACTTGAAAATACCTTTCCACATTTTCCTCAACAGCTCCCATATTCTTCCACTCCTAAATCCTCTACAACTAATTCTGGTAGTGTCTGTGTAGAGATTAGGCTACCAAATCCAGCAGAAATATTTAAACAGGCTCACTTTATGCTACATCACACATACCTCTTAATTTTGCTATGTCTTAGAAGTAGACATCATCCACTTTCATAAAATAAAATACAGTAAAAAAGCTTTTTTCCTGTAAATGCTGTTCGACAAAGTCAACACTCATTTGATTACTGTTCAATTAAAGCGAGTTGGGTTCCTACTAGTGCTTCTTAATACTTATTGCTATAAAAGTGCACTTCAAGCTTCCTCCCACCTCAACTAGATAATGAGCTTTTCCTTCAATCAAACATAATCAACTGCATAGCAATTCACTAAACCATTTCTTTCAAAAACCACCATCCCTATAAAATGAGACAGAACCAGCATTCTGCAATTCAGATCACATCCTTTCAGGTGAGACCCATAACTCCAGGACCTGTGTTGCTGGTGATGGCACTGAGCTCTCTACTTGCCTGTGTGCCCACCACAGCACGTTCTTTAGCTGCAAGGTCACTTTTAAGAAGGTGATTAGCCTTCCTTGTTTGCTACAGGATGAATGATGCTCTTGTGCCTGTCTAGACTGAGACTTGATGGAATGCAGTTACCTCTGCAACTGGTATTCCCACACCTCACGGAAGTGAAGCAAGCCTCAGTGTTATCAATTAAGCACTGAAACTAACTGCTTTATGTAATTGCCACAAAGGAATTTACTATCAGATTCCATCGCATACGTCATCCTCCTGTGCTCTTAAATATTTCAGCTAAATGTAATAACTGTTTGTTTGTGGTATTCTAGCTTTTAAACTATTCAGTTGCAGTTACATGTTGAAAGCACATGTGGGTAACACAAAGGTAAATTCATGACATGCTTATTCTAACTATCCTAAAAGGAATAACAAAACCAAGGGTGGAGAGGATAGACAAATCTAGGAAAGAATCAAGACACAAATACCTTCTTCTGTAATAACACTGGTAAACATCCAGCCAGGATGTCTAGATTTATCTGGAGAAGGCAGGATATTGCAATAGGCTTACTTCTCAGTGTTTCTTGGCAGTCTCACCAAAATACCTGATCTCCATAATCTCTGTCAAGTTCAAAGAACTAAACATAAATCTGTACAAATGAATAAAGTATTCAGAACACAGGAATACTAAAAAAGGCTTGTGGGATTACACCAGCATCTTGCATAATAAGCATCTGGAAATAGAATATAATTGTACTGAACTTCATTGTCCCAAAGTGTTTCTGGGTTTAAGCTTATAGCATGAACACAAAAACATGAAAAAAGCAACACTGAGAGGCTCAGAAATGGCATCACATCAGCATAGAAAAGGAAAAGTGACTTTTTTAGATTTACATTTAAATACAGAACATTCACATAAATGTTCATTTTCCCCTCAGTAATCAGATATAGAATATGAATTAGTTGATACAGTAAAAAAGTTCAGTATTTAGGATTATCTTGATTTATTTTCAATTAGAAGCCTGTCTAAAGGCTGTTGATGTATTGGGGTTTTTCTTTTTCATGATATGCATGAACATATTGCAGGAAAACTGGAGTGATATACAACATCATTAAATGCACGTTGAATTCTGATGTCTGAAAACTATGGATTTAACTACATCTTAAGATTTGAATTTGGCAGAAAAGATACCACATGCACAACAAATACATGAAACCAGCACCAAAGAGAAGCCATGTCTTATCTTGCTGTAGTAAAGTAACACTAAAACATACAGACTGTATGTAAAACTCCATAGCCATTCAATCATTTAAGCACTAATTTTCACGAATATGTAACAACAAATTTATGGAGGATTAATCATAACCAAATACAAAGAGGTAAAGTCATAAAAAGGATTGAGATTCTAAGAAAATTCTTATTTCAGTCAGTACAGTGGATTATTCAGGATCTCTGTAAAAAGAGGCTCTGCAAAGTTTTGCATTATATGCCACATAAAAACTTTTTAAAAATGTTTTTTAAAACTTAAAATTTTTGTTTTCATCTGTTTCTTTGCAGTTCAAACAAAAACCTGTTGCAGCTATTACCATGAGCACTGGCCATACACAGTGCAGTTCAGACAGAATTCTGGGGCACATTCTGGATTTACTGGCAATTTCAGATGCTTTCTCACTTAAGCTAGTGCAAGCTTCATTCTGAAACAAGGCATAGAGGAGTAAGAGTACAATGCACACTGCCCTGTGTGCTACACACAATTCACTATTCTTCACCACGGGTCCCCTGGTTTTTAATGAGAACCTTCATTAACTGCAGAGCTTTTTTTTTTCCCCACCTATCTTCTTCTCTTGTTACTTGATCAGCAAATCTTTTACTAGTTTTGTTTATACCGTGTTAAAAGCCCATTCTTTATTTTTCTGCATGCCTTATTTTGCCCTCAGCTCAGCTCTTCTGTTACTAACACTTCTCCTACTCTTCCAAAAACCAGTCAAGAAATCTGGCCATGATATCACTGGGACAATATTTGCTTTCTTTTACAGACCTTCATTTCTTCAAGATGAAAGATTTTGTTTTGATGACTGCTTCAAAGTACAGAACATCTGAATAGTTGTTTCCACATTTAACTCTTCCATTCCTCAACAGAACTCCATTCAACACCCCTTTCAGCACATTCCCTCTTAAATGCCTCTAGATTTCCTCCGTGAAGTGACTCCTGCTCACGGCATTCACACCAGTATCATATATTATGGCACCACTTATTATTCAAGTGTCTTAGCACCTCACTGATTTTCTTCCCCTGCACATTGGAAAGTGAGAAGAAAATATTCTTACATTCTCAAAGTAAAACCACAAAGCTGTGTGAGTTATTATATTATTACTGTATCACTAGTCTTCCTTAAATACAACCCCCTTCTCCCCGTTTTTAATTTACTGCGTGATGTCATATTTGGATTGTGTATTCCTGTGCCCAAAGCCACATCTTCAGTTTTAAATAGCTATATAGTCTACATACTGATTAGTAAAATAATAATTAAGGGTTATTTGCTTTGCACACAAACATACTGTTCCAGTATTTCTTAAAATAAGGGAAGCCAAATTTGCTGACAGCTTCCTTAATGGTACTACTTCTCTGACAGAAAACAATAAAAGCAAAGAAAGTCTCTCCATTTGCCACTTTAGATATTTCTAAGTCTGTATGGAAAAAATCAGGACAAATATTTACTAGTTTTAAAATTTTTGGCTAAAACAATGCAAAACAACTGTGACCAAATAATTGTGTTCTGCTGCAACAGCATTAACTACTACAGATTAAATTTAACTAAAATTTAATCAGGTCACATTCATCTTAGCATAACTAAAAGAGAAATTATTTAACAGATCTTGATAGAATCTGGATGTAATTAATAAGTGTAAAGTTTACCCATCATGCAAAATAAGCCATTTTTAAGGACTTTTTGGAAATTAAGAACACCATGCAAACACCAAATTTGCTAATACTAAGATACTAGGTTTTAGCAGTAGAGCATATTGGTAGGCTTGAATTTTGGTAACATACTGAGTATGTAAGGATACATACAGACATGTACATATATACATGTGTGTTTTACAACTCATCTCCACTGCATCTATGCAATACACATTAGAAGTGAGAATTTGCACATATTCTATTTTTGAAAAGTTTACAGAGATCCAAATACTGCTGCAGTGGGCATGAGGAATCATTTATCCTACTGTTTCCACATCTTTTTTCACTCATTTAAATTCACTGAGTCATTCATCCCTGCCTGCAGAGCCAAGTAAGAATAGCACAGAACGCTGGAACGAGTTCTTCCACTTCTCAGCCGAGTCCTTCTCCAATAGCCAGGGAGGCAGGAGCTTGTGCCCCGGGCTCCTGTTACAGCTGCAGAGCCCAGGCCTGGCTGGGTACTTCAGTCATGGCAGCTGCTCGGGCTGCAGCTCTCTGGCCTGGGCCATTACAGCCAGAAATAAAGGAAAAAAACTTCAAACATGCAAACATAAGAAACCAACAACGTGGTGGCATCCAGACAAACTTCATTACAGGGCTCCTTTTATGCTTCTCTGATTGCAACTGAAATTACTTTAATACAGAAAGCTTCTTCTTGGGCTAAGTGCCTGTTTTGCATATATATGGCAGTGCCACTGTCTAACTAAAAAGACAGGTGCTACAATTGTCCTACTACAACCTTAGTTTTCTTCAACTTCCTATATTGGTTGTACATATCATTCATACCTCAGACAGGTGAATATAACAAAAAATTATATTTAAGAACTGGTAATCATTTTTTAAAAATCCTAATTTTCAGCTAAGTCCCTTCTCTCTGAAAATAAATACAGAAAAACAATTTCTAGTGTTTAGGTTTTAAACAAATAAAAGGACTGACAAAAATTCACAGCATGTAGCACATTATCTTCTGCATAAAATATATCCACACCATGATTTTTGCAGCTTGGAAGGTATAGGAACACTAAGCCTCCCAATGAAATCAGCTTTACTGACTTCTCTCTGAAGGACAGCATCAGAAGGAAGGACTAATTTTCAAGTAAGTTCAGCAACAAACTAATTACAACAGAACCACTCCATCACTAACAAAAGCAAGCATTTTTTACAGTGGATAACTAAGGATACTGCTGAGATAATGTATTTAATACAATCATTGCTAGAGAAAATAGCCTTAATAGTAACACAACCCACTATTTCTACTGATACAAGTTTGTCAAGTCTAACAAAGGATTGTGGATTAACTTTAATTCTTAGAAAAATCTAATTAAGGTTCTTTAACATGGATGGTCTAGGAGTCTTGTATCAGGTATCTGCTGCTTTGGTTGTAGAAATAAAATGGGGTTTCTTTTAACAGAAACCAAACCATACTGAGGAAGTCTCATAAGGCAAAAGCAAGAGCAGCAGAGCATGTTTAGTCAGTCATTCTTGTCACTGAAGTACGCTAAGGCTTCTCACACCAGGTAAACCTGACCTTTGTGACATATGCAGAGGGAAGTGCACTTCATGCCAAGAATGACAAGCTTGAGAGATGACACTGCCAACGCCCAACACTTTGATATTAATTAAGTGCTGCATTCTCTAGTGTATAAACTAAGGAGCCCAATTAACATACATGACCTATGATCATACTTACAGCCATCTTAACACTAAAAAAAAAAAAAAAAGCCTCTTACCCATTTTTTTCCTACACTCATCCTGCTTACAACTCAAAATAGTCAAAGGATATATAGTAGAACAAGGAGCATGAATCAGCATTTGGCTGGACATAATACTAGGACTGACTTCTGTACAGACTTGTTAGTGGCAGGTGGGCAAGGTTCCCTGTACCTATGTCACTCTCTGCCATTTACTCCAGCCCAGCAGGTAACAGTACCTACCTTCCCATTACTTCTGCTTAAACAAATAAAACTATTTTTCATACATGTCATGGATTGAAGCAAGTATAATATATTAGAAAAGCATTCAAAGGGACCACAGGAAAAGCCTGAGTTAGAGCACTGTTGAAAAGACGATCATAAGGAAGCTTGATGTGTGGGATATCTGAACTAGAGTGTATACACAGGACAGTCAGTTAAACCCAGTTTTGAAAATTTGAAAAACAATGCATACCATTTAAGTTACTCATACACACTGGGGAGTTCATAAATGGATGATAACCATTCAGTAAAGTGATTTGGGCATTGTTTTGCAAGTTCAGTAAAAAAAAATTGCCTACTACATTGTCTCAGAAACACCAGTTGTTCCACAAGCAGCAAACTAACTGCCTAGAAATGTGACTCTTCTCCCACACTTCTCAGCCAGCTCCCAGATCTCCCACAGAAGGGATCTTCCATTCTTCCCCAGATCTTGTACACAACACCAAGAGAAGATAAAACAAAATACACTGTGCGTAGTCCAGAACTGTATGCACCAACACACCGCCAGCATCCTTGCACTGACTGGGCAGCCATTTTTAAGCAAAGAGAATTACTTGGGCTGAGTTATGCTCCTCTTTTCCCTTGAAAAAGCTTTACCTTGGAACTGTTTCCTCTATTCAGTTTCTAATATTCATGAAAATGGTAGCAAATTAATGTCTTGAGATTTTTCTCATCTTTCACCTATGGTTGAAATTGGTTAGCAGATTAAGGAGTTAGAGGTGGAGACAGAAGGGTTCACAGATGTCGAAGACAGTCTTCTGTGTCCATAGTGCCTATTTTTCCTTCCTTCTCTCACAGAAATAATAAAAAAGAGAAAATACAGAGTACTGAGAAAGGCAAAAGGTAGACACATTTACAATTCAGAACAAAAAAACCCCATTATTTGATGCAACCTCAGGAAGGCAGCTGACAAAACTGACACATCCCAGTTACTTGAAACAAAATGCCATCACCACCCAAAAGCTTGTGGTTTCCAAATTTACAAGACTGAGGAAAAAAAGAGAAAGGCAAAGGCATCATCTGAATGACTAGGTCTCTCATTCATTCTCACAAGAAAGAACAGAAATATTCAAAACTGTGAACTACAAGTATGCTTTCTCTCTCTTCCCAGTGCAAAAGCTTCATTCCACTTAATTCCAAGCAAATCTGACAAATGTTCAGACACTATCTCTGTCTGGCTGTCTAATACACCTTGGTTCTCACCCAACAGCAAGCCAGACTGAATCCTCCATCTTTTCAAATCTCTCCTGTCCGGGTCTTTCTTCCTTCTCACCACACCCCCTGACCGACCTCTCCTATCAGATTCTCAGCTGCTCAACCCAGCTCCCAGCTCTGCAATTAACAGATTAACAGACATCTTGAGTCAGGAAGGCACCATCAGAAATCGAAAGAAGTTTTTTAAAACTGCAAAATTGCATTTTAAAACACTGATGGTCAACTCAAGGTTTCCATCACAAATTACTGTAGCCAAGCTCCTCAAGACATTAAGCTTCAACATGGGAACTTACCTAAACTGATATTCCCTGGCAATTGTCTACACTACATTTTCAGGTGGATTGCCACATATTAATTAAGGCATATCTTAAACAATCTTGCATTATAAAAGGGACACAAAAATCTACTGTTGCATTATGAAAAACATGATAATTAAGCACTGCAACAGGCCAGACTACCTAGACAGGCTGTGAAATCCCTCTTCACTGGAGATTTTAGAGATGTTAGAGAGACATTATTATCTGTACTTATACAACCAGACCATGGAGGAAACAGAAATCACTTCCAGCCTTACACTTCTGTGAACTTGCGCTTCACAGAAAAAAAAAAAAAAAAAGAGGAAAAAAGCCACAAAAAACACCACACCACCAAAAACTCCAAACAAGTAAAAAACAACCAACCAAAAAAAACCCCACAACAAAACACCATAAAACCCACATTGGAGAAAATCAGTTTGCATTCTAAAATGTTAGTTTTTTTGGGAACAGTTCTTATATTTCACTTACTCTTGAAATCAAAATCAAGCAATGAGTAGCTTCATTAAGTCTACAGTCTGAATAAAATTAATAGTTACTGCCTGTAAGCTATGCACAGATTCCAGTCCTACCCAACATAAAGCATCACCCAGCCTGTTTTATTCAAGGCACAAACATTTTGTTCCAAGTGAAACTTTACACTCATCTCACAGCCCTGGTTATAAAGTTAGCTTCTGCCCAGAAAATGACAGCACATATTCATGGCACAGCCAGACTGAGCACAATGCAGCTCCAGTACCAGGCACTCTGTTGTTAGCAATCAAACATTTCTGAAGAACCCAACACAACTTTCTCATCTCTCCAGTGAGAAAAGCAGAAGAAGATGGTATCTGCAAAGGAAACAATGCCACTGACTATACAAACTCCTGAGAAATACTTAATGAAATATAAAAAGGAAGGGGAACAATGTAAAAGTCAACAAAAAAAAATTTACAGATGTTTGTAATAAGTGCTAGGGAGATGCCATCAAAATAACCACTTCAAATAAATTTCACTCTAAGAAAAATTTTAAGACATACAGTTATGCTTCCCTCTTTGTCCAGGGTGAAGTGAGGTTGGCCTGCCATCATCAGAGGATAGACAGTTGAGCCAACCTTTTACACATGGCTCCTTTGAGGGTAAAGACATTCACACTGAAGCAAGGTATCTGTATAATGTCTCAGGGCTTGAAATTTGGGCTCCTTGGCCATCAGATGAGCACAGCTTCCATTTCCTCAGGCGGTGCCTACACTGCACAGTGCAGTACCCAAGTACTGAAGTTTGCTTGGAAACTGGAAGCACCTTAGCTGAAATATCAAATGGTTCACACAGGCTGATTTACCTAATGGAAAAAAGGCTCTTCCCAGGGGGGTAAATGGCTCTGTGCAGAACCCTGGGCTTTCACAGCTACAATATTTCTTTGCACAAGCAGACGGCCCATGAAGCCCTAGTCTGGTATCCAGGCTGTGCTTGTGCATGTGGTTATCCATCAGGCATACCAGTGTGCTCCTCAAGCAAACAGCCTGGTTTGCATCTCCTAGGCTAATATCATAGAGTCAGTTACTAATTCAAAACACAAAATTAGAAGAACTGAGTTGAATATCCAAAAGAGACTTTTCCTTGTGTCACCCAATTCACATTTCAAACCAATTATGTTGAGATACTAAAGTAACTCTAACCAGCAAGATAGAATTATATTAAGACGCTTCAGTTCACTCATTTTAATTAATAATTTAAATTATAATTTAAAAAAAAAATCAATCTCTATCCAATTCCTTCCACACTTTAATTTTTGCAACCCTGTTGAACCACACAGATACAGAATTATGAAAATATTCCCAAAGATAAAAGAATATTCTGTTTGCTTTAATTTTAACCTTCTATTTTCTGCAAATAATTTACACATTAGACAATGAAATGCTGTTTACCCTGGACATGTATACAGAAGGAAAAGTGGTTCAGTATTGCACATCACGGAACATAAGCAAGTGAAATGAGGAAAGATTGTATCTTTACTATCTGGTCAAAATGAACACCCAAACAAAATTCTTTCGCAATACTGGGGAACAGCTCAAAGGTTCACCAACCACCTCTTCAGGCACAAACCCTCATGATTAACACAGAAGAATCCTCTACAATATGAAGGCATATAAGTGTGTTTAATAGCTCTAAACAAAAGATTTAGAAAAGGGTATTTGAAATAATTTGAGAAATAAAGAACAAAGTGTTGCAAACTATTTTTGCCCAATACTGCTTTTTAAACCTCTGCCCAGACTGTTGTCAGTAAAACGTCCTCACTGTAGCATTTCTCTTTACAAGGACACATGATTTAAATACAGACTTACCAGATAATTGTTAAGATCTGTATTATATGGAGGAAGATAGTAATATTTTCCTCCTAATTATCAGCAAATAATTCTGAATCTAGAGCTAGTTCTTTATTATATCTTCAATTACAAAAGGGAAGGAAGAACCACATTCATATCCCAGATTATGAGTGGAACTATCATCTACAGCCCCATGTAAGATTTCTTTTTTTGTCATCTTCTTCATTCATCTTTTTATCTTCCCTTTACTGTCAATACTAAGCCCAGGTCTTTGTGGAGCTCTCCCCAGAGAGGTCCAGATATTCTCCTGCAGACAGAAACTTAAAAACCTGTTATCAAAATACTTTCCCTCTGATGTCATGATTTTGCATTTATAGGCACTCAATTCTACACACTGCTGAGATATAATATCTCTTCACTAATAAGAAGAAAGAATTAATAGGGGTTTCAAAGCCACAAAGGCAGCATTTTCACTCTGATGGGAGCGTACAGTTCATACTTAGGGGGAGGAGAAGAGAAAAAAGAGTGTTGGCTCTTTCATGAACATAAAAGGGCAGAATTACACATTAGTGTAGCTTCCCCATGTATAGACATTTTTTTCTGAAATGCAGTGTAAACTAAAAATCAACCATTAACTTCTTTAACTAAAGCTCAAATCAACCATGTAATTATTTTACAGAGGATTATGACCAAGGTTTTTTTTTTTTTTGTGAATTGTTAAAATTTCACAATTAAAAAATAAATCACAATGGGAAAATAGGTTCCTATTCACAAAACAACCAACCAAGCTGAAATCGTCAATACCCTTTTAACAAGGCAGAACTGATATACTGGGAATGCTGTTGCCATGTCAGAATTGAAGTGAATTGGGTAAACTGTGGAAATGGGATCTTACAGCACCTGCCCTTGGCCTGGCACAAAAACGTATCTGCTCCTTCAGTAAGCCTTCTTCACCAAAGCACAGAAATTACCAACTCACTAAAGTTTTCACAAAGAAAAAAAAAATACAACTGAAAGAAAAGTTGAGATGCTGGACATTCTTGATTCATATGTGCTTTAATACTAAGATTTTTGACCTTCAGAAGTCCCTTCTCCCGGGAAAAAAAAAAAGGGGGGGGGGGGAAATTTTTCAAAACGTTTCCTCAGAAACAACCACAGAGAGACGCTGCAGACATCCATCTAAAATAATGGTAGTCAAAGGTCAGAATGATATAGGGAACATCAAGCTTTTCATTTATGAATCTTCCTGAAAGAGATCTCTTAGTAAGTAGATGCAAGAAAATCAGGGACTAGCAAGTCAGACCAATGGAGAAACTGCCTCAATGTGTCATTTACAGCATTTTCCTAATAATGACACCAAGTATCTTCAACTTTGACAAATTAATTTTAAGACCTCACTGAAATATAACATGGAAACTACCATCAGTTTGTTGGGTCATCTTAACAAGATGCAGCAATTTTCTTACAAAGATTTACTTATGAACTATACCCAGCAGATTATAAAATAACACAAAGAAAAGCAAGCATTACAGATTGAATCCCGATCAGTAAAACAACAGAAAAGTCGTAGGAATCTTCCAAAAGTGCTGGAAAATGCATACTGCAAGAACAATTGGTATTACTGCCTAACAAAACTGGGTTACACTCGAAGGCTCCAACACACTGTCACCATGACAGAAAAGCAAAGGCTGCCAGACCAACACACATCTCTATTCCAAAACCCTACATATCTAACACTGAGCTTCCTAACACAATTAAAAATAGGGCTAGTGTCCAAATATACGACTAAGGATGCTCTTAGCATTTCTGCTTCCAACTTCTTGTTATAAAAAAGAGCACTCTCCAAGATCGTTCAGCATTCCTTAATAGTGGTTTTTTTGTGCTCTATGATCACAAGTGACAAAAAAAATAGCTCCATATTTGCTTCGTTCCTCTCCAAGAAAAAAAAATACACATTACAGCAATTCTGTTAGAAAACTACAGCACATGTCTAAGGCCCCGAGAAGCACCGATGCTGATAAAATTAAAAATGGCTGTGCCCGAAGATCCCACAGCAAAACAAGCACAGCTCTGCTGACGATTAAAATATATATTAAAAATTCCTGCATTACCTTACAAAGGGCGAGGTATGCAAAACAAAAAGATTATATATTTTTTCAAAACTGAAGTAAGTTATTAGACAAGAGATGCAGATCTAAGCAAAGCATTCTTACTGAGTGCAGGTCGCGCTCATTTACACAATAAAGCAGATTTTATTCCCCAAGACACTTAACGTATCAGGATTTCAAAACTTTTATCAAGCTTCGCCGCTGAAATTGATGCACGCCACTTTGAAAGGAGGCACAGATGTGCCCAAATACCAAAGGACCCCACCCCCTTCCCGCTGCCAAAATGGCCAGTTCGTTACACCCAGTGGCTACTCACCAGCCGCAGTGCCGAGCAGCAGAGTGGCACTGGAGAGCAGAAGCACCAGCACAAGGTGCTGCAGTGAGGCAGGCATACCTGGGCAAGCCACGGTTCGGCCGGGAGGAGAAAAAAAAAAGAGGGTAAAAAAAGAGAAAAAAACCAAACCCCAAAGAGAGGAAAATCCTCCTGCTTTCGCTTAGCCTTCCTTAAATCTCTCGGTTTACAATCCCGTCTGGAAGGGCAAATGGCAGATGAGAGCAGCCGTCTTCGCTCTTACTCCATTACAGCCGCCTGCCTTCATGTCTCGGGAGCCGGCAGCGTTCAGCGGACACGGGGGAAGCGCCTGGCTCTGCCTCCCAGCCCCGAGGCATCTCCCCCGCCAGGGAGGACGGCGGCACGCTCCCGACCCCGCTGGGAACCGGGCTATTTCCCACGCAGCTTCACGACGTCGAAGAAAACGCCCGGTTGGGAAGGGAACATATCCAGACGCGCCCAGAGCGGTGTCAGTCAGCGCGGGCCCTGCAGGCTAGGCTGGCCGGGGCACGGAGAGCGAGCTACGGGCTCACGGCGGCGTCGCGTCCCATCCCGGCAAAGGTCTCTGTCCTCTGGCCGCCCCTCCTCGCTGTCTCACGATCCGGGGAAGGCGGCGGCGAGGCCCCTTGCTCTCACGGCGAGGGCTGCGGCTGCATCTCGGCCCATCTGCCTCCCGCGCCGGGCGGGCTCCTCCGCGCTGCCCCGGCCCCCGCCGCAGCACCGACGCCACCCCCGGCCACCCCGACAAAGGTGGGGCCCGGGACGGCGAGGCGCCTTCTCGGTGGCTCCAGCTGCGAGCGCACTCGGCCGCTCTCCGCGGGCGAAGGCCCTTCCCCTCCTCCGCCTCCTACCCCGAGTTTCCACAGCGCTGGGCAGCCTGGCCCGGCCTCTTCACGCCGGTCTCCACTCAGCCCCTCCGCGCTCCCAGCGCCTTCCTCCCCCCACGCCGGGCTCGCCGGCGCGGGGCCGCTCCGCCTCCTTCCCGTGCCCGCCGCCGGCTGCGGGCGGGAGCCGAGCGAGGGCCGGAGCTCCGCCGCCCGCGCCCCCTCTCGCCCGCCCGCCCCAACAGCACGGGCGGCACCAGACACAAAGGGCAGTCGCTGCAGCCGCCGGCCCGGGCGCCCGTCCCGCCACCCCACCCCCGCCGCCCGGCCCCGCCCCACACCATAGAGGTGGCTCCAGGTAGGCAGAGCGAGGGCCGCCGGGCGGAGCTCCGCTGGCTGAGGGAGGGGGCGCGGGACCGAGGCGTAGGGTAGGGAGCTGAGGGCCAGGGGCGGCTCCGTAAGAAGGGAAGGCTCCACTGGGTGTTCCTGGGAGGGCCGCGGCAATGTGGCGAACGCCCCCCCCCCCCCGGCAGCCTGTCTGTCAGAGAGGCTGTCAGCAGGGAGGCGTGAGCTCAGGATTCACAAAAAACGCCTGTAACAACAAGAAAGAAATGTTTAGCCGTCTCTGAGATTGCGTCACGTTTGAACTCCGTGGCCTGCCTGTCAGGCACCCCGTTGCTTCTGCCTCGTCCTCTGGTTCAAGCCCCCGTTATCTCTGTCCCTGTGAGGAGCAGGGAGTACTGGCCATACCACCTACTGCTCTTCCTCGGTGAGCCCTGGCAAGTCCCACAACCACAAGAATCAATTAGGTTGGAAGAGACTTCTGAGATCATCAAATCCAACCTGTGACCAAACACCACCCTGTCAGCTAGACCGTGGCACTAAGTGCCATGTCCAGTCTTTCCTTAAACACCCTCAGGGACAGTGACTCCACCACCTCTCTGGGCAGTCCATTCCAATATCTAATGTGAAGAATTTCTTCTTAATGTCCAATCTGAAGTCTACCCAGCTCGTATGGCTTCAGCCACCTGACTCTCCCAAGCATTATCTACCTCTTAAATTAAAGAGATTTTATGATTTCAAAACAAAGATGAAGTGAGCCCACTCTGTTGTTTGTATGCTTTAATCTTTGCTATATTGCACAGGACCAAAGAGATAAATTGAGGGCAGCAGCTGATGGGAGAACTGTGATTGGAATGTAGTATCTGATGTTGTGGCCTAGCAAGGCTCTTCCAAACAAGTTTTGCTGGCTGTAGCATAGAAAAAAATTCTTAAGAACACCCTGCACACTGAAAGGCACCTTCATATCTGGGCATCACAAAGGATTGATTATGGGAAATGCTTCACTGTGAGACAAAATTCCTATACAAGTTTCAAGAATGGAATACAAATGCAGAAATACAATTCCACACCTCAAAATATTAAATAATTTGACATAAAATGGTGTGGTTGCAAATCAGAGTTACACTTTTAGTGATAATAAAAGTTTTCTGCATAATTCCATTTTTCTTCACAAACCATAACAGATGAAATACATGTCCTCTGATACTATGATCATCAAGAGAATTATTAAATAAATTGTAATAGAGTTTTCATCATTGTGATGCTTTGGCCAGGGTCATAGTTTGACGTTCCTAGGGTCAAGGTGAATTTATACTGATAGTTATAAAAATGGTTTTTAAGTTTACTACAATATTTTTACTTCCAATCTATGCAGATCTAACATGGATATTGGTGAGACAATAAAATATAGAATCACAGACTGTAATTTGTATTGCCACTTTCCAGAATTGCAACCACATTTTAACCACAGTATCCTTCCTGTTATTTATGGAATGTGAATTTCAAGAAATAACCTTTAGAAGCAACACCAACACTCCCCTACCCTAACAGCTAGAACAGTTTTACCTCCAAGAGAGGAAAAATAACCCAACACTGAGTTGGGGTTTTTTTGCAGGACTAAAATCCAGTTCTTTTCTGGTTCCACAGACACCAAACTATGCAACACACCTGCCCAGCTGTACCTACCAATACAAGAAGTGAGATCTACTTTGTTCAGAGAAAACAAGAACCTAGCCATGTGGGTCACACAGCACTTTCACTGTTTAGATGGTAAGTGAAAATTACTGTAATTGTTCATGACGTGTATGAAAACCTGCTCAGCCTGAAGTAAGTGACAGAAGTCTTACTTGTTTCAATGGTTGTAGTTTTGGCTCATTAAATAATACTAGGAATTCTTCTCCACAAGAAATTGTACAAAACATGTATTCTGCCTTAAAATACTTTTCTTTTTTTGCTCTCCACAAAATGGATTGTATTTTTGTTCTGTGTTTTCCTAAAATGAAGGAACAAGACGTCATTCTTAATACAATTATTTTCTTTTAGTTTCACAAAAAACCCAAACCCACTCAAGAAAACACCCTAGTGAAGACCATGGGGCTGTGAATCTGCTTTGCCTGAGTTTATGTCAGGCCCTTGGACTAATCTCACACAGTTGCAATTACAGCAGTTTGCAAGAATTTCCCCTCCTTCCCTAAGCTGTTTTGAGTGTAGTAGATCTTCTCTGCAAGGGCCAGGTCCCTCCTAGCCCGATGTGGCTGTGATGGCTGCAAAGGCCCCGGTCACACACAGATGCCAGGCAGCAGAGCAGGAGCTGCTGCACCCCTGTGTCCCTGGAGCTGGCAGAGCTGAGCAGGGGCTGACCCCCGCTTCCCCACACAGATGTAGAAAGCAATCGCTGCCGTCTAAGCACAGAAGCAGCTTCCTTTTCCCACGGTGGTGGGAGGAAACCAGAGATCAAAACTGTCACAATCAGGCTGGCTACTTGTTATGTGCTTGGACAAGAACATATTTATAATTGTTCCTGTGTTTTATCTGTAAGCTAGGATTTCGTTATCCTAATATTCAGCAATGTCAAGTAAGACCTACAGAAAAGTAGTCAGGATAAGGAAAACTTGCAGAGCTGCAGGATAGTAAATCTGTGGTCCAGGTTCAGGTAAAGGTAGGGGGGAGACAAGAGAAAATGTCAAATTTGCCAAGATTTAAAAGCCAATATTCTGACCAAATTCTGTATTTCCACCAGGAAGAACGCTGACAATTGAAACAACACTATTGAACTTAATGGAGACAAGACTTTTGAAAAAGTGATATCAGGAGGAAAGACCTTAGGAGGCAGATGGTCTTTTGCAGCTGCATTCACTATGGTCACAGCCAGGCAGAGGCAAGGCTGCCCCAGCAGCACAGTCAGGGGGCAAGGACAAGGAGGACAGTGACAGAGGAGCCGGGATCTGGTGGCTGGAAGCTCCCCAAGATGCAGGTCAGATACAGCAGGTTCGTGTATCTTGCCCTTGGGGGAGGGAGCTCGGAACAGCACAGGCACAAACAGCACGTGGGGTTGCCCTTTGCTTCAGTGAGACACCGAGAGGAGAAATGCTGCTGATAGGAGGCTCAAGAGTGTCCCGCTCTCGGTCAGACTGATGCAGATACAAACGTGTTGATATCACTTGCAAATTCAACACCGCTTGTAAGAAAAATTAAACATGTCCTTGTTAGCAGTATCTCCTTTAAACAACACACATGTTTATTTTTAATTAACTGGAATAAGGGAACTATTTTCATGCTACCAAGAGAGTATTCCAATCAGTGGAAAATAAAATGAACAAAGAATGAAGAAAACTGAAATGAACTATGAAACGATAGCTTTAGTTCAATTTCTTTTCAGAAAATCCAATGTTCAGACATTTTAAAAAGATTTCTCAGAATATGTTCACTGTTATCCAAGAGTTTTTCAGCGCTGATGCTGAAAATATAACTGTTATCATTGTTAGGACTCAGGGGACTGTTCTTTTTGACAGGGCCTTTCATGAAGTCAACAAATCAGTTTAAAACAAGCCATAAATTATATTTGGCTGCCCGTCAGCTTGGCCGGAGTGTTCTCCCAGTGCTGCCATAAGTGTTGGGGAAAGAATATAACAACACATCCAGATATTTAGCTTTTAGGGGATATTTTGTTCCTAATTTAAAAACAAAGCATCCCCCTAGCATTGAATCTGATGCATAAACATATGTTAGAACAGCCATCAAGATATTTACAGACTTTCCTACAAATAAATACATCCATTCTGGATCCTAAGAGATAGCTTAATAAATAATGGACTTGGTACAGATCTCCACAACGAATTCCTGCCACTCATTGCTAAATTAGGGAACTGTCAGCAAGATCATCTCCCCAGTCTTGCTCCTGTATGTGAAGAGAGAGGTGGCTCCTGATAGACAGGATCCAAGCCTCCTATAGCTCTCTAGATATTATTAACATCCTGAATTGCAGCCAGAGATCACTGAAGAGGCAGTAGTGTCTACTTACAGTCTGCTGAGTTAGCAGCTACAGCTCCAGCCAGTGCAGCCAAACAAGTAATCACACGCACAGGTGTGATTACCTTTGGAAGTGTTAGGTTACTTGTTTTATAGAGATTTTCCCATCAGTGTCCAATCCTGAGTGCTGCAGAGGGCCATTAACGCACCTCCATAAGTCTCCTTGGAGTCAGGGTAGGGAAGCTGTGGGAGCACCACAGTTACAGGGAAGCAGGCATATACGCATAAGGAAAAAACATGAAACCTCTGGTGACTTCAGCAGCAATCTGAACACAAAAGTACCTTTCTCAGTCATGGACTGGGAATAGGGAAAGGCACCCTCTCCTTCAGAGCCTTTTTGCAAACCACCAGCAGCATTTTCATCTTGTCTGAATTATTGTTGGGTTTTGGTCCTTTTCCAGGGCTTGGTATTATCCTGGGAAAACAGATTCTACAAAAGAGGGACAGAGGGACCCAAGCCATGACCAAAATCACAGGAAAGTCCTTTGTGGGATAAAGTTCATTTTTTTTCTGTTCTTTCTGACAGGCAGGAAAAGCCCTATCCAAAACAGCCACTCTGTCCTGCCAAGATGTGAAAGTGGCAAAACCTCCTGTGGCATCACATGCAAGACCAGGCTCTCATGCTTCCAATTCTACCAAAAGTCTTAAGGAAATAGTAAATCAAATTCCCTGCCTCAGAGGGAATTAATTTCCCCTATGGTCCAGTTAAATAATCTGTGCCAGACATTACTTTTGGCCTTTTAACTCATAAAAATCTGTCTGAGGGCTGTTATGACTTCATTTTTCTTTGTCTCTGAAGCACAGAAAAGAGCACCTACTGTTGAGTTTTTGAAAAAAAAAACCAAAACATTTGTGAGTATGAACTAGTAAGTGTTTTCAGACTTGAGTTTTTCTAACTCTACCAGGATGTTGTGTAATCTACTACAAGGTGAACCACACCATGCAATGAAGTCATGACAGTCTTTGACATCAACATCCTAAATCAGAAGAGAAATTTTGTGGCAGCTTTGTTTACCTTTTGATGGCAGACTTTTAATAAATTTAATGCAAAAATTATTTGAACCACTTTTGTGCAAGTCCCCAGAAAGATCTATTTTGATATTTAACTTCTTTTTTTATGCTGGTCTCACATTCCCTGATTTTTTTATAGCAGGTGGTTTCCTATGGGGAGCCCATAATTGCATGATCAAAGGTGTGAGGATCAAGCCTGGAAACATAAGCAGGTGAGTGTTGGACAGGTTGGCCTTGGGTATGCAGGGAGAAGCAGGAGGAAAATGCACACTGTGGGATAAACAAATGGAATATTTTGTCTCTAAAAGGATTAGCGGTGAAATATTTAATAGACATTTTTACATTTCATAATATGTGATATTTCTCTGTGATAATGAACTACCAACTGTGTTGGTAGCAGTTGTTGCCTTGTTTCAGAGATAACACTGCTTAGTCTGTAGAAATCTTATCTCCACTTTGGGGGTGGAGGTGAGAGAAACTTTCAAGTTAGCACTGAGAAGCACCTCTCACTTTGAATTAAGTCTGAAATCATATGTAGAAGGCCTTTTACAGCTTATCTGAACCTCTTGGCTTCTTCATCCCCACATAAAATGGGAAATTTGCTGCAGGGTTTTTATCAGTTCAAAACATCACTTATTCATTCAATCCAACAATGGATGTAGTCAGAAATAGAAATGTAATGAGCAGTGTCAGAATCATCTTCTTATGTCATCACCACAGACCTGCAGCATTTCATTCCTGAGAGCTACATGAGCCTTCTCAGACTCACGACAGGCAGCTGGGAACAAGCTCACGGAATCTCCAACACACTCTCCTGCTACTGTTACCTTCCCTTTGCCTTCTGGTTATGGGTTGTTGGGGTTTTTTTCTTTTTCAGTTGTTGGTTGGTGTTTTTTTGATCACTCACTACACAAGATAGTTAGCAGTGCAAGTCAGGTTGGTTTTCAAAACCCACCTTTTCCTTTTTGGTCTTTAATTTCTTATAAACAAGTAGGATTAGACCTAAAAATATTTCTCCCATCAGCTCAATATTTCTATCAGGAAGCTAATAAGAATGCTCTCTGAGAACAAAATGAAAGCCTCTGATAAAGTCCTGATAGACCTGCACTCGGTTTTCCATGGTGGAGGTCCAGAGGAAGCAGCCTCTCTTTTTGCTCATTGCTGGCCATCCCTGAACTCCACACCAGCTTGACAAGTGTCAGGCATTCATCTAAAGGACAGAAGTGGTGTCTACAACATGCATTTGTTGCTTGTTATTTTAAATGACAGTGTAGAGGGAACAGTTTTTGCTCAGACTTCTTTCAACAGTTCCCCTTTGCAATGAGAAATGAGACATCAAATACGAGCCCAACAGGAGAGCTTCTTCGGGTTTTGTCTTCTCTTGCAAAGATGAAAAAGAGTAAAACCAGAGTTGAATTAAAGCCCCTTTTAACTCAGATTTTGTTGCCACTGCAAGGACAATGTCAGAGGGCTGACCACTCTCAGAGCCATAGCTTCCAGAGGAAGGTGCTGCTGAGTGTGCCTGCCCAGTGTTCCTCTCCTGCCTGCAGCCAGCTCTGGGAATATCACCTGCAGGAACATAAAAGTGAAATTATTACCTTTCACTAAACCAAACCAGAAATTTCTACCCCTTCTTCTTCTGCCTGTAACATCACATCTGTTGCCTGACAATTCTGAGATATTTTTATCTGTGAAAAGTGTTCCTTCAAATCAAGAAATGAGTCATTACCTCTGTACACCCTGCTTGCCTCTCACAGATTGATTTGGAAGCATGAACCCAGCTAAGTGCTTCCCCAAAGCATCCATCGGGAACCGTCTCCTTGAGGACCAGGACACCGACTCCAGCCACCAGCATCCATCCTGCTTGCTGGGGCCTGCAGCAAGCATTGAGGGCACAGTCTCTCCCTACACTATCTATAGCCATTTGAAATTGCAGAAACCTTTCTGGTTATGAATAGCTGCTGGTACACTACTATTTTTGGCTAGCTTGCCTTTTATGTCTTGGAATATCTTAAACCATTTACAAATAGCTTAAAACCCCTGCAGCTTGGGCAGCTCCACATAAGCCAGTGCCAGCTGTTTGCTACTCACCAGAAGCAGAGCAAAGAGATGAAATATAGCTCAGACCCCGGCTATATTCTTAGAATCATTTATTCCCCATCCCGAGAGATGGGGTACATCTGATCAAGAGGGCTGCCAGGAAAAGAGGCAGAGCCTCTGTGTGAAGTTATTTTTGTCAGAGGGAGGGGGAAAGGGGATACCAGCGGGGGAGCTGGGATAAACAACCAACCAGATCAGAGCCCAGGCTGCTTGAATTCTGCAGCCTGCACTTAAAAAATGACCATCTCAGAGCCACATAGCCAGGACCCAGCTGGGGATCTGGGGGTCCACTGCAACAGACAGTAAAAAGCTTTAGTTCACAAACAAGAGCCAGCCTCCAGAGGCCGTTTCCACCACACAAAATAGGCTGTGCAAGCCTTGGGCGCGTGGTTTGGTGGGCACAAACAGCACTTGGACTCTGTGAAACCTCTGCCCCTTTGCTGTGGAGGTGCCTCTCCCCTGAAATCCCGGGGGGAGGGACCCTGCAGTGTATGGGTCTGTCCCCATCCTTGCTCCCATGTCACGTGTGCCCCATACCTGTTCCTGATTGGGTGGGTTTGGGATGCCCGGGAAGAGAGCAGGGTCCCGTGACTGGGGCTGCCTGGGAACTCCAGCCATGTGGCTGGAGGAATAAATCATCTCTGAACATCTAAAGAAATATCGCTTCATCTTTCCTTCCAAGTTCATCGCTGTCTTGTACTTGTTGTAAGGATTCCCCATTACAACAAATGGTGGAGAAATGCTGGCAAACGATCCCTGGAGAAAAGTGATTAGTGAGTGAACTCTGGATATCTCTTCTTGCTTTCATTTTGCTGTCCCATCTCTGAACAATGAAGGACTCATGGAAGGACTCATGGCTGTCTGAACCACAAAGAGACATTTACCGTAAACTTAAAAAGGTTCTTGAACAGCAATATGTAGATTTTAGCTTAATTCAAGCTCAGAAAGAACTAAGACACTTCCTGGCATGGTTGTTTAAAAACTTCTTTTATGTTTCTTGGGATTTGATTCTTACCAAGGACTTTTGGAAGAATGTTTGGACACAGTTAATTTCTGAATCAAAAAATATGCCGCTGCAAGACTATTTCCGTGAATATTACCTGATTTCAGAGACTGTTGAGCAATATCGATTGTGTCCCGCTGCTGTTTTAGCAGCGAACACGTGGTCGAGCAGCGCGCACGTTGCAGCGGGCTCCTCTGCCACCCCGGAGACCGCGTGGCCCCAGCCATGGGCACTGAGTGCATTGCGGGCGGCAGCGAGGGAGCTCCCGCGCGTGGGAGAGCCAGTGAGGCCAGGCATGGCGGGAGCGGGGCCGGCAGCGAGAGCGGCAGCGGTGGGAGTGGAGCCAGGAGTGGTGCAGCAGCACGGGCCTGGCGGTGTTCGCCCTGAGACACGCGAGCGGCGCGGTAGCACCGGCGAGGGGAAGCCGTGTGGGGCCGCTGGGGCAGCCCGGTTAACGGGACAGTGCAGTGCGGGGCCGCGCCGAGCACGGGCAGCCATGTGGGAGTCCGGCAGAGGCGGCGGCGCGTGGGCTGCAGCCAGAGGCGGCCGAGGAGCTGGCAGAGCGAAGCAGCATGGCCCGGCCCACGCAGCCCCAAAGGCAGCCCTGGGGAGCCAGGACCATGCGGCGGGAGTGCTCAGACCCCTACAGCGGCAGCCCTGACACGAAAGTGAGCAAAACTGAAAGTGAAAGCAAGAACACAGCAATGTGGAAAAAGAAAAAAGTTATCGCAGCTAGGGTTTTTGGAACTGTAAAGTGGTATAACGTAAAGAAAAACTACGGTTTCTTATTGAGAATTGATGCAGGAGAAAGTATTTTTGTCCATAAATCTGCTATTGTGAAAAGTAACCCCAAAAGTGATGTTCCAAGCTTAGAAGAAGGAGAAAGAGTAGAATTTAAAATTATGCAAGGAAGAAAGGGCCCTCAAGCAGTATGTGTTACAGGCCCTAGGGGTGTCCCTGTGAAAGGTAGTAGATATGCTAGACAATATCCCCATAATCCCTATCCTTTCCCCTATCCCACCTTCCCCTTTTATCCCATTCCCCTTTATCCCCCATATATGCCCAGCCCAAATTTCCCTTTCTGCCTCCCCTCACAAAACCAGGCTTTTCCATTTGCCATGAATCCCTTTGCAATGCTGATGGGGGGGGATGAAAAGGAGGGAGGGAAGAAATTAACTGTCATTTTCTAAGATTCCAACAGGTACAGAAAGGAAAAAACCCCTCTCCTGACTCAGTTTCCATCTGAAGTATGCTCAAGTCCTGTCTCCCTTCTGATACACCAAAGAAAGTCTGTTTGGACATTTGGGGACTCAAGATAGTGGCTTCTTTTCTTTTAAAATTATTTTGTTATGTTTATCCAACTGTTTCCAATGTTCTTTTATTTAAAAAGAAAGGGTGAATTGTGGAGGTGCCTCTCCCCTGAAGTCCCAGGTGAGGGACCCTGCAGGGTATGAGTCTGCCTCTGTCCCTGTCCCCATGTCACGTTTGCTCCATACCTGTTCCTGGTTGGTTGGTTTTGTGTTTCAGGACCCGGGAATAGAGGAGGGTCCCATGACTGGGGGCTGCCTGGGAACTCCAGCCATATGGCTGGAGGAATAAATCATCTCTGAACATCTACAAAAATATCGCTTCGTCTTTCCTTCCAAGTTCATCTCTGTCTTATACTTGTTGTAAGGATTCCCCATTACAACACTGCCTCTGATTGCAATTTCAGATTAAAAGGCAAAGATATAAATGAGGATGTAGGGATAAGTGGGAAGAGACTTCTACAGGAAAAATTGCCCTTTATCTCCCTTGTAAAGAGTTTACTTACAGATGAAAGCTATCAAAAGTGGAGGGGACCATCTCACAGAGATGCCACATGAGGTGCTTTACATTTCATAAGTTGGAAGGCATTTTTTCTTCTTTTCTTTCCCCCCACATTTCCCACAAAATAGTTGTGATGTTTTGCATATTCTTTTTCCTCTCCCTTTTCCCCATGCCCCTCTGAGTTCAGTAAAATCAGTGTCTGAGCAGGGTTTCTCCTCTAGCATTTTTGCCAGTTTCACTTTTGTATTTATTTACTTTCAACCATTCCCTCAACTTTGGAGAAGTTGCATTTAGCAAAAGGAAAAACTACCACCCCTATACCTCTGCTCTCATAACTGCTGAAGTTCTCACATTCCCAGCAACAGAAGGGTGGAAGGGGTGTGAAATGAGGGCAAAGAGAAGCATGGACCCTGAACTACATGTTGAACAGAAAGGGAAAGGAAGTTGTAGGCAGGAGAGAGAGGAGCTGAGGAGGGAAAGGAGGAGGGAAAAAGTTATAGGAGAGGGTTATGTTTGAATATGGATTTAAATCAAAATGCATTTTGATTTAACGAAAAGGAGGGTGTTAAACTCAGATCTCTGGTATGAGCCACACTGACAGGGACACTGGCTTGGAAGTTTCACAATGCTCATCTGCAGGAGTAGATCCCTGGGACAGGCTGGCAGATAGTCCTCCCCTCAGAAGGAAACTGCAAGTCTCACATTTCTCTTGGCTTAACCAAAAGCTGTAAAGCATATTTTTCCTGCCCTCCACTTGCATTCAGAGCTCCCCTGCATACTTTGTTGATGAAATCTCTCATCCCAGTTCAGGAGATAGCAGCGTTTGCTAAACATTCACTGCCTTGCTACCATAAGGGCTTCTGACCTTGTCCTGTCTTCTCCTTAGTGTTTGGCAAGTACTTATCTATACTCACAGTGACCTCCAGCCAGCTGGGTAAAAAGCTTTGGAGCCAAACATGTGCACAAATAATTCCAGGGGCAGCTGTTACTACTGGATTATCTATTCCTGTGGTTTCTACAGATAGAAATAGTTAATACATGCTGCAGTTTACAGCCCCTTTCCCTTTAGCAGACCAAAGACTATCTTCCTCCAACTCGGGGCCACTAAACCCATCTCAACAATGGGGGCCTTCAGTCTGGTACTACCCTGTGTTACCAGATGGATTCTATTGGATGAAACAGAGCCCACAACAGCCAAAATCACAGTTCACAGCCCTGCCATCTTTAGCCAAGAAGGTCACCATTTAATCACTCTCCTCAAGTTAGTGTAACAGAGGCCATTCTGTGTGTATCCAAACACAGCACCCCCTCTCTCCAACCCCTCCAGCCTCCCACAGCCCAGACATGAGGTGTTTTTTCACCCTGACACATTGAGGTCCACGCCTGATCAGAGTTCATTCAACCCGAAGAGCAGCAATTACTCGCTTCCAAAAAATGAGACTGTTATGGCTAGAGACCATTATGAAAGCCTGTGTGATGTGTGCTCAGCTCGCCCCAAATATTGCTTAGAGCAAAGCCCTGGATTGTTTTGGTTTTGTTTTTTAAACAAAACAGGATTGACAGAATCTCCTCTGTAACAAGACAGATTTTCTGATGTTTTTCTGCATTGCTGTTATAGACGTGTAGCTGGGCTGGGAGCTCACACCCACTGACAGTGGCTACAGCAGCTCTCAGAAGTGGATGAAGACATGGACGGAGCCCTTATGTGATGGGATGGAAGTGATGGGGTTGCCAGGCCATTTAAGTTCAGCTCCAAGAATCAGCTTGTGGCCATTGGGACTATGTTATTCTTTCAGTAGGATGCTCTGTACTAGCCCCTGGAAATGAGAGCGATAACATGCCTTTGATCACTTTTTGCCTTTACAGCAAACCTTTCATCAGAGGAACCTTAAAGCAACTTACCAGCAAGAATGAGCACAACCTCACACTGTGCCTGTGAGATAAGCGAAGGATGGAATAGATTAACTGCTTAAAAGCACACAGCAGCTCTGTGGGATGAAGGAAAAATAAGAAAATAAATTATATATATACATACACATTTGAAACCATACAGGGTTTTATGGAGAGGCAGCCTGGAAGGCTGCCAGGATACTGAAATTACCACCCCTACACAACCACGAATACCATGGAAACTAGTGGGGCACTGGCAGGCAGGAAAGGAAATCAGCTGAAAAATGGCTTTCCATGAAGCGCAGCCAGACTAGGACACTGCTTCCCTCCTGACTGAGAGAGGCCTACGTGCCTAACCACCAGTGTTGCTGCTGGTGGGAGCTGGGCTCCAGGAGGGAGTCATTCCCAGTAATTTCCCAGCCTGGGGTAACACTTTCCTGGCTGCGGCCAGTGGATGACAGCAAAAAGAGGGATGGCTGAAAACTGCTACATCATGTCAGCTGTGGTATGGAGTTAATGGAAACCCTGAATGCCAAGTAAAGCTTCAACACATGCTGAGAGGTATAGGAAGATCAAAATCAGTTGATAGCTGAATGAGGACAGGGAAGGAACACGTATATGCAAGTTCCTGCCTGCCCTGTCTGGTGAGACACGATTAAAAGGCACAAAACACTCATCAGGAATAGTAATTTTCCTTCAAAATACTAAGAAAGCTTAAAAAGGATTCCTTTAACCTGAACAAAAGTAAGTAAAGGAGAGAGTCCTGGAAAACAAAACCAAAAATAACAAATGAAACTGAATATAATAGGAATTACAGAAATAAACAAACACAGGCAAGCAGTGGAGGAGGAATGAACACACAGTTAATCTGTCAAGTACACTGTGCCCACCTCAAACCTCAGAGCAAGCTCAGAGAAATACCCAGCTCCTCTGCTGAGCATGGACACCTGCTTGTTACCAAACAGAACACATCCCTTAAAAAGTCATACTCCTGGTAAGCCAGGGGAGGAGGAATCCAAGCATAGAACAGCTGTACTCACTCAAAATGCTGCTAAGAGGAACAGCGGCATCTTTTGAGTAAGCTGGATATGGCACAACCAGCACCAGGCTTGAACAAAAATAGCCCAGTGGAGACGAGAGGCAAGTAGAGACACCAGCACTCAGCTCTCCCTCTGGCTGTCAGCAACTGAAGGATGCAGAATTGATCTCCTACAGACCCTAGCTTGAGCAGAGGTCAGGGGGACATTTCTACAGAAAAGCAAAGAGGACTAGAAAACTAGAGAAGCAGCAGAGTGGCATTTCTGCTAGGCTAAAATGCCTAACAGAGCTAACAGACCTTCCAGTAACCACGGGGAAGGACTGGAAGGGGATGGGAGCATTGCCATGGCTGGCCCTGATAAGGCTCTATCTAGGAACAGGCGAGGGCTGTGCTCATGGCCCAGCCGAGAAACAGGCCTGGAGGAGTGCGAGAACAACAGGATAACATCAAGCACTTCTCACACAGCTGAAGGACCGCCACTGGTCATCAGGAGACAAGTGCAGATGAGAGACTTTAAAGTGGTGCCAGAAAAAACAAGCTACAGCCAGGGTCGAGGAACATGGGATCCAACTCCTAGTTGTCAGCAGTTGTGATGTATACATTGCTGAAAACAGATATAGTGCCAGGAAAATCCAACTCCCAGCATGAAAAGAATAACTTAGGAATGATAATGAGAGAAGCCAAAGCAACTGTAACTGTGAATTAGTGATTACATAAAAGTTTTTATCTTAAAGTTATGTTAGGCCAAATTCTGAAGTAATTTTTTCAGCCAGAATGCTCCCTTGAGACCCTGTGATTTGGCCACAAATTGCTACATCTTAAAAAAAACCCAAAAACCAACACAACAAAACAAAGATTTCCTTTTATGCTAGCTGGAAATACATAGCAGCAATAGCCTTGACTGGCATCAAACACTTCTCCAGCAGGTAGCTGAAGTTCTCTGCTTCATGCCACCATCCAGCATCATCATAAGGAACAGGCCAGTCCTCAGGATTTGCTCCCTTATGTGGCTGCTACCCAGGGAAGTGGGAACTGTGGCTGTTCAGTATGAAGACAAGTACATGTTATTCAAGCTCCCTGAAACAAGTGAGGTACAATCCCCATCACAGTTCCTCCCACTTGGACCTATCCTGAAAAACTGAACGTACAGTAGCTTGGGTACTGCCATAAGGAAATGTAGCAATCATCACTGCCCACCATGTGCTGAACAGCAATAAAAATGTCTTTTCAAAATAGTTGATCTGGGTAAAAAACTACCAGTTTCTCAGCAGCAGGCTCACAAGAACAGCAAAAGGATCTTCTTTTATCCCATTCCCTGGGGCAGCTCTGGGCTTCACACCTGGAGTTTCAAATGGGGCATCTGCAAATCCCAGACCCCAAAGAGATACAGCCAGGATGAGATACCTCTCTCTTTCCAGAACCTCTCCCCATTCCAGTTGGAAACTCATCATACACACAAAACTTCCTTGCTCATTCTTTGGACTTGGCTTACCAGGAGTAATATGGTGCCAACCTGCAATTGCTAAAGAGGTATCACAAATAACATGAGAAAGTGAATATTTTGAGCAGGAGACACACCCTTCCCATGACAGATGACCCACTGTAAAAGCAAGGGAATGGGCTCAAATACCTGTCATAAAATCTGAAGCTCAAATGCTGTGCAGCCAAAAATCCTAGAAATAGTTCTTTCAAGTCATGCAAACACTTTGGAGATTCTGAGAGAAAAAAATAGCTGGAAATAGTTTTAGCTAAAAGAACCTTTCATGCCAGCTGGCAAAAGGCAAACAGATGGATCAGATAGATGGATAGTGGCTTAAAGCCACTTTTGTTTCAGCAGTGGGCTGGGATTTTGTATGCAATGTCTGAAGGCAGCATATCTCATTATCTGACCCTTAAATGTTAGCTTTATGAAATCATATCAGATGAAGCTGCAGCCTTCAAAAGTGTCTCTCAGCCTGGCAGGACTCACCTTCCTCCCAGCAGCACCTTCAGCAGGCCTTGGGCTGGCTTGGTGCTCATGCACATCCTTCAGGTTCTCCCCTGCTCAGGGCATCAGTCCAGGCTCTGCAAAGCTCAAGTAGGTTTGTTTTGGTGCAGGGCGTTTCACAAATACTTGGTCAAACTTCTTATGTTTCCATAGTGCAGCAGCAGCAGGATGACCACAGAGGGCAAGAAATGAAGGATGCTGTGAAGGCTGCAGAGAAATCCCCCAAACTGAGTTTGAGATGTTTAACAGAAAGTCACTGAAAATAGGTTATGATGCATCCAAAACAAACCAAGATAAGCATTCTGTATTTTTGGTAGCCTGTGCATCTTGAGAAAGGTGATGTTTAGTTTTAGCTGTGCTTTTGATGCATGAATCTAAAGAGGCCAAACTGACCCACCTCAGAAGGGGAATTACACCCTGTTTAATGGGGATAGGCCTGAGCCACAGGTTTGCACAACCCCTTGCAGTTTGCTTAGAGCCAGACACCTGCTCCTCACCCCTTAATGCTTTTCTCATAGGGTGGCTATGATGGGAGTTGGGCTGTCCCCAGTACTGGCAGTTCACTGGCCAGGATGTTTGTCACAAACTGCAAGGACCATGGTCTGGTCCCCATGGGCTCCCTCTGGCATCTCATCCCCTGGGACTTCAGTTCTGCTGGATCACCAGCCAAAGAAAACTAGGGTCTCTGCAGCATCTCAACTGGTGTGAAGAGATTATAGAAATCTGGAAAGACTAAAATAAGTACATTGACCAGGAACACTTTAAATTTCTTTTAGAAATGTGGGATTTTGCTGTATTTGAACTAAGCATCCCTGAAGATTTCATGTCAAAATGGAATTGTGTAATGAATATGAAATATTTATCAAGAAATTCACAGTTGAAAGTGGTCTGCAATTACAGATCAAAAAAGAAAATCACCTCTGCACCATTTCTATTCTCATTTTTTAATGGCACGTGAATTCATTTGCAAAGGACTTTAATACTCACCTTTAACGATATTTTTGCTTTTCACATCAGGCATTAAACTGCCATCTTGTTCAAGAAGACTCCGAGTTACCAAAGACATGGAAGGATTACACCATCAAAGTTGCAACAGCGAAGCCCTGGCATGACTAATCCCCACATATGTGGAAAAAGACCAAAGATGGGCAGTCTGTGCAGTGGGTAGGTGCAGAGCCAGACAGTCTCCTCCAGCCCACAGGTGCATGGGAATCATGTCCCATTCACACAGGAACAGCCTTGAGTCTCTGTCACCCTCTTCCTTGGGTGGCACAGTGGGACAGTGGCACATGTGGCCCTGTGGGCACAGTGGGACTTGCCTTGTGGTGGTCCCCCTGACATCAGGACAATGTGGCTTAGGGTAAGGGGGTTGTTCCCAGGAGGAATGCTGGACTCTTTGTTTGCTTTCATAAGCATGTTCATGGGAAAAATCCACCTTCGCAGAAAGCATAAAACCACTTTTTAACTGTGCTCTTTGAAAGACAAGCAAAACCCTACATAAACGGCACCTGAGAGAACATACAGACTTTGTGGTCCATTTTAGAGAAGTAGCTGCCAGAAGAAGACATCACCAAGCTGGCTTCTATTTCCTGTAGACATCTTCTTGTAATGATTCACACAGCCCAGCTGAAGGGCATTGGTGAGGTGTCTGCATGATGCAATGGCAGAGCTGTGTCAGATCCAACACCACAGCACTACTTGTCAGAGTAAGGACACTCAATTTTGCTTTGCAGAACTAGCCAAACACTTGTATAAAATTGGCCCAAACGCTTTCCTAGAACAGAGCACGGGGTGGCTGATATGGGCTCCCACAAGGGTCAGTGTGGGCCCCTGTCTCTCTCCATCTGAATTCATTAATTAAGGGGAAGAGGAGGGCACGACTTGCTGTTTCAAGGGACTTGCCCTCACAGGGCAGCACTTCCTGTGGTTTCTGCCACTGAGCTGACAGCATAGGGACCAGAAACAAGAGATGTGAATTAAAAATAGAAAAGAAGCAAGACTTGCATCTTTTGCAGGCATGAAACTCGACTGTGGGTAGGCATTACAGTTCATTGCAGCAATTTCTGGAGGTCAGAGCATCACGAGGGGATGGCAATCAACAGCTGACAGCCAAAGGAAACCCAGTTGTTTAAGTTGCATGTTGAGCAAATTTGTTTGAGAAATAAGAGAAAGCACAGATTTTGTTATTCTACATTCAGAAATTTTTTTAGGTTAAAAATGCACTTGAAGCTCTTTTTTGCAGATCTGACCTCAGCAAATGGCAGTTGTTCAACTGTCAGTGTTAGAGCTGTGAGCTCCAGTGATTTATTCAAGTCTCATGCTGACTGATATTTCTGACAGCTCAGAAACTCACGTGAATAAATCAGCATTTCACCTATTATCAGCCTAAGTTTCTACGCATTCTTCTAAAACAAAGGAAAATAAACTGGTCCTACAAATGTGTATACCAGGAGTCAGCCAAACCCCAGAGGCTGCTACCTGAAAAACCACTGTCTTTTTTTTTTTTTAGTTGATGATATGGCATGGGACATAACAAGTTTTCTCTCTTAACGCTTGGACTTATTTTTAGATTACAGCCTTGATTGTACCTTCAGATTGCACAGGTACATCTGGACTGTGCCAGTGCAGTCACAGGCTCTGGTACCCACAGTACCTGCCCTTGTGACTCACCACAACACCACAGGGCCTTGGAGGATCATCCACCACCACTGGCATCCAATCAAGCCTTGGGCAAAACTTTCACCAGGATTGGCAGGAGATGTGCCTGCTCTCACTGCCTGTTGCTGGAAATGGTCAGGAGTCTCCAGGAAATGCCAGTCAGAAAGGGCTGGAAGCAGCAAGAAAGTGAAAATAAATCCCAGCCTAGCGTAGAGGAAGATATTTAGTATGAAGGAATATTTCCAAGTCCTGTTTTGTGCTTTAGGCACAATATTTGATAAAAGTGGTCTTCTCAGCTTTTTTCATTGGCAAAAGAATGCCCATCAGTTGGACTCTAGAAACAAAACATGAACAGTCTGATAAAACAGATGCCTGGTTCCTGAACAAGTGTTATTTTATTTAATAAGAAAGGGTGAATTGTGGAGGTGCCTTCCCCTGAAATCCCCGGGGGAGGGACCCTGCAGGGTACGGGTCTGTCTCTGTCCCTGTCCCCATGGCACGTGTGCCCCATACCTGTTCCTGATTGGTTCGTTTGGGTGCCCAGGGCCCAGGAATAGAGGAGGGTCCCGTGACTGGGGGCTGCCTGGGAACTCCAGCCATGTGGCTGGAGGAATAAATAATCCCTGAACATCTAAAGAAATATCGCTTCATCTTTCCTTCCAAGTTCATCGCTGTCTTATACATGTTATAAACATTCCCTCATTACAACAAACAAGGATCTGACCCTCACTACAGCGCATCTTGAGCATCTGCCTGTAAGACTGAGGCCATTTATCAATGCCTTTCAAAGCCGACAGAAAGGTCACCAGTGACCACAATAAGATTTGGATCCAGATGAAATGCTGCTACCCAAACCCCCATTTTCTACTGTTTTTTCAAGAAATAATAAGTTTTTACAAACCTTTGGAGAATGAAGACTTTCACTTGCAGCTCCGCTGACTTCACCATCCTGCCCCAACAACATAAACAAAGCAACTTACCTGAGACTTGTAGACTGCCCTGGCCAGGACATCAGAGTCTTCCTGCTTCTGCATAAGAGGAAGTATTTCCTGGTTTGCAAGGTGTGGTTAGGCAAAAGGAACAGCTCCTTTTCTTTAATTAACTTTGGTGCTATTTGTATCTGCACTTTCTTTTATAGTTTCAGGTGCATTAGTTATCAGGAATATCTGCTTCAAGGCATAAGCAGTGAAAGTTCTCAATCTGCCTTCCCCTGACTCCTCTCCCAAAATAAGTGTGAGGCCAATTCCCATAGATGCTCCAGAGCAGATCTATTTTGATCACCAAAATATTAATCCCACAAACTCAGGGGAAGAAAGAAAAGTAAATAAAAAAAAAAAAGGCCTTTCAAATCAAGTGAATAAGCCAAGGGGGAAAAAATAGACTCAGTCATTTCTCCTACCCATTTAATTAATAGCATTCCACTTCAGAAACAGTACACACAGAGCAAACTTCTCCCAGTGCCTGTTTACAGCCGAGCTCCTGCAGCTGCTCCTCTCCTGCCCTCCCTGCTGGGCCGAGGCTCTGCTGTGCCCCTGCCAGAGGCCAGAGTTGGAGGTGCCCAAGGCAGGGCTGCATGCGGGGCCGCGCTCCCCACCCGGGCCTTGCTCCAGCCAAGTGTTTGAGCAGGCACATACTCCAGTGAAAGGAGCAGGACTGGTTGTGCTTCAAGATAAGACTGTCTGCCAGAGCTTTGTTGGAGGCAGCCTTGCAGATGCAAGAAGGAAAACAAGCTGTAAAGATGGCAAAAGGAGAAGAAAAAAAAATGCCCCAAGGGAAGCAGCATTGGCAGGAGACAAAGAGCTCCTCATCAGTGAAGGGCACAGTAAGACAGACAAACTTGCACAGCACAAGTCACGTCCTGCATTAAGAACCCCCATAGCCCCACTCACTTGTGTGTTCTGCACCTCCCTGGGCAGCCAGTTCTGGGGCAGGGTGCCAGGGACCTTGGCAGGAGGTGGGACAGTCCACCCACACCCCACGTTGCCTGCAAACTGTCCTGAACAAGCATCTGGGACGCTGGCTGTGAGGCCACCTGCTTTGCTCTTGGTGACACAACCTACCTAGGAAACAAGCTGGGGGGCTACTGACCTGTGAACAGTGGCAGCAGGAGAAGCATTTGGTGGCACAGTTTGGAGGAGGATGATCAAATGCTGCTCCTGCAGGAGAGGTGGCAGGTGAAGGACAGCAAGTACAGCAGACCCAGCCCAGCAGCCCCTGCTGCTCACAACTGAGCAGAGCACTCATGTCATGACTGCTTATCTTGGTTGCTTGGTTGTTTTTCCAGGTTTAATCTCCTGTTGCATCCAGGGGTAAGGCCCTGTGTTAAGTCTGTCCCATGGATGCAGAAGAACAAGGACATTCACAGAGGGAAAGCCCACCAATTCTTACAGATGAAGCTTTTACTGCTTGAATATCTTGCCTCAAGCAAGACAAAGATTCAAGGGGAAATCCTAGCTCCAGTTTAGCTCAAGCTAGTCCTTCACAGCCCAGCCTTTTGCATCCACCTGGCCTTATTTGTTTCCTGGTTTGCACCTCTCCACTTGCTTATGGGTCTTTCTCCATTGGTCTAATCCATGACAACAGGAGGATGGAGTCTCCAGCTGGACAGTGAGGATGGGGTGAGGGCAAGGAAGCCAAGGGCAGCTGAGTTTTGCATGTTGAGGTGGGAAACAGCACTGTGCAGCATGTGGTTTTGGTTCTCCATGGTCTGGAGGCTAAGACCAGCACCTGCAGCCCCACAGGAGCCTGGCCGGGAACACAGGGAGGAGCTGTGGGGTTGGGACCAGCGCTGCCCTGCTGGAATTTAACTGACTGGTGATAAACTCAGTGAGCCAGACAAGACCTGGGACAAGATAATCCACAGAGCTTCCTGCTGCGTTTTTTGGCCTGATGCATCTCCAAGTTAAACCAGCACCTTGTCCTCACAAGTGGCGGGGCTGTGGTTCCTGGCACGCGCTGGGCCTCGAGCACAGGAGCAGCAGGATCCGGCCAGAGGGTCCACAGCTGTGCCAGAGCACCCATGGGCAGTTGCACAGCCCCAGCAACCCGGGAGTGGCAGGGTACTTACAGGGAAAGCAGGGCTGCTGCTTTGTGCCCTGAGGCTCAAGGTCTTTTCTTTTTCCAGAACAAGGAAAAGAGACTTGTGCTTAGTACCTCAGTTTGTTTAATCCACCGTACAGAAACAAAAGCCTGAGATGTTCAAAGCTCCAGTGTTTATTCTATCAGGCTTATTTCTGGGCTAAATAAACCATCAAAATCTAAGTCTCCACTGAAAACATCAAAACATGCTAGCTGAAGCTAATGAATAGTTAGTGTTTGGCAAAGACAAAGCATGAATCCATAATTATTGTTAAGATGAGTCACCTGGAGAAACCAGAGCAGTAGCCAACAAAAAAAACCCCTTTGAATAACTCAGTGGGAATGAAGAAGCCTAGAAACGTGCACATCAGCAACACTTCAGAAACATTCTCAGCCCTAGTGAGGCCAGAGGGGGGCAGCTCTGTAGAGGATGTTTCAGCTCCCATTGGTCACTGAGCAAGGACCCCATGCCAGTCTCACCAGAAGCCCATCCCTGCATACAAGAGCAGTCTGACATCCACATTCCCCCTGTGACTCACAGGACTAGACAAGTCAGGCTTTTGCAGACAACAAAAAAGATAAAAATCATATTGCTTGGGGGAGTGCCAAGCTATTATTTCACCCAATTAGAGTTTTGAACTGCTGAAAGTTAAAAGGATTTCCTCTGGAAAGAGAACATTCCCCAGCCAGAAAGTCTCCAGAAAGGTACGGGAGCAATAACTCCTGGCATTTGGTGTTAGGAAACAAACGTCTAGACAAAGCCGCCTTCTTCTGATTTGTTTTTGATGACATTTCTAAAAGACGCTGCAGTACAGATCCTAGAACTTGAATTTCTGTTTTTACACTCTGAGTATCTGTGACAGCTTCACACATCCAGAATATGCCAGAAATGATTTCCACATCTTTGGTTGTTTTATTTAACCACTGCAGTCTAGAAGCACTATACCCCCTAATGGATGGATATCACTATTTGCATGGATGCGCTGTCAGGCAGGAACAAGAGCTGGCTGCACTGATCCCTGCAGGTGAAACTGCCTCTTGGGGACACCAAGTGTGGGTCTGGCCTCATGTCAGTCCTGCTTCAGAAGCCTCGGTTGATCTGAGGAGCACAAGGGGCTCTTGCACAAGGGTCTCACTGGAAAGCACCCGACACCCTGATGCCAAGGTTCAAACACCCCTCATGCTCTGCATGTGGCACACCTGGGTCTGGGCACAGGAGCCCTCTGTTGGCATTCCTCACCCTGCCTGGCACCTCCTTGCTGTGAACCAAGCAAAGTCATGGAGAATTGTACTAAGGGGAAAGTTCTTACCTCGTCCTGCCGTTCCCAGGTGGGCACGGGCAAGCTGGCCATGGGGAGGAAGTACCTTCTCCTGCTGCAGCACTGGCCATGATTGCTTCAGCATGTTGCAATACATTGATTGAGCAACTGGCAATTATATGGCATTTATCTCTATCTGCAGTGTTACGCTCACAGCTGTCTGAACAGGAGCCTGTCTCCCATCCATGGTAGCTCCCATTTTGCATGGCCTTGCTGATTCTGCAGCAGACAGCAGCACTAAAAACTCAGTTCAGGTTTTGGTGCTGCCCCACACCCAATCAACCAGTGCCAGGCCACTTTTTAAAAAGGCATTTTGAATGTGCTCCTACATTGCTACAAAAGCAGCCTTTTTGCCATCCTGCAAAAGGAAATGTTTTGTGTTTTGGCACAGCAAGATTTAGTTCCTTTTCAAGAAGAGGGAATTTAGTGTGGCTGCCCTGAAATTGGCTGCAGCTTTATCAAGAGAGATTTCATGGACTTAGACAACCTCACTCGCAGCCATTGTGCTGCCAAACAGGTTTCCTTCCTCTTCTTCACAACACTTCTACATCACATCCTATTTAGAGCTCTTATAGTGCTTCATAAATAATGCGATGAGAGCTCTGTACACTTGTGGGATTTGGGAGGCATTATCTCAGTTTTTAAGAGGTGGAATATGAAGATCAGAGATTAAAGGCAGCAAGTCCAATGGGCTGTGATCCAAACAAGTTTTTTCTAATTCATTTCCCTTATATTTGGAGCCCTTTCCTGGCTTACACAGTCAGCCCAACTTTCCCACTTCTTCATGCTAGCACTTCAGTCCTGCCCCATCCTTTCTGTCCAGGGTAGCTCACAAATTTTGCAGAAGAACATCACAATCTGCCACTCACTGTATTTCGCTTGAGGTCTGTAGAGACAAAGTTGCTGTTTCCATTGGCCAGTAACTGGGATGAGAAATTAAACATCAGAAAATCTGTTGCAGATTAATACTGCTGAAAACTTGGGAGTTGTTGAACACAGAGATGCTCAATGCTGTAGGGAGGAATAGCCTTTGCTTAAGAAATACAACAGAGTGCAAAGGATATGAAAAGAAAACAAAAGCTCGGAGCTACGGCTCTCCCTTGGAGGGCAGGTACTCACTGCAGAAGCTCCTGGACTTCCAGCTGGGGCTAATTAAGCACAAGGAAGTGCAAGCATGGATGGAGCACTTGGCAGCACTCCATGCTAGCCAGAGGAGACAGCCTCCAGCTCAGGGCATCACCAGCTCTGTGGGGGCAAGGCTGACGGATGCCGAGGGCTGCACATCACATGCTGTGGACGAGAGGCACAGAGGCTGACCCTGACAACTCAGACTGCAAGATTTCTATTCAAAATTTTAAGCTAGTCCAAAAGACAACATGCTGCTGTGCCCCTCCCTGAGAAAGACAGGAAACTACTGCTGAGCTGTCTGTAGTTTATAATAAAATTATTATTTTTTCCAGCAAAAGTGAAGCCTCGCTGAAGGGCCACACAGGCACCAGGATGTGGCACAGACAGCAGAAGGCAACTTGGGGGATTTTCCGTGTGAAGAAATAGCTTGAGAGGGATGAGTGAGCTTAAGTTTTACCTGAAAAACAGCAGTGGTTCTGTCCCTCCACAGCAGGCAGGCTTTGTGACCCCTGAGCAGTTACCTCTGTGTCTCTACATCAGTCTCAGCAGGCACCTCTCATTGCAGGGACACAAAATCCCGGGATAGCTCTGGAGAACTCTGCTCCAGAGCAGAAGGGCTAGTGCCTGGAGTGGTACATGGCACCTGCCCATCTCATTCCATGGCCAAGGAAAACAGGGTCCCTCTAATTGGCTTCTGATGCCCAACAACAGCTGCTGCACATAGGCAAGGACACAGGGAAGACATGCAGAGGATGTGTGTCTGTGGGTGGGAGAAACAATTTCAGGATGGCTGGAGCAAGCAGGATGCCTGCAGGCAGCAGGAGATGCTTGAAAGGAAGTGCACATCTATGGCCTGTAGGCACTGGGGTGAGGGGCTGCTGCAGGGCAGGGTTGCAGCAGTGCCCCACAATGTTCCCACAAAAACAACTCCTCATGCACAGGGAATGCTACCAGGCAAATTCCCAAGCAACAAACAAACAACCCTCCCTCCAACATCTGTTTTCCAAAAGACTACAGTCTTAGCCTGAAGAAAACACGCATTTTCCTGACAAGGGCTTTCACAGTAGCAACTCAAAAAGCTGGATGATATCTCTGGTGAGAGGGTGCCCAGGCAGAAGCAGACGGTGAGCAGCCCCTGCACTCACTCATTCTGCAGTGCATGGATGGGAGCACAATTCACAGCTGCTCAATTCCAAAGGAAAAGAAAAAAAAAGCAGAAGGTTCCACTCAAAAAACCACAACCCCAAAAAAAAAAAACCCCAAACCAAAAAAGTCCCCACCAAAATTCAAACCACTAATTTTGCCAGGCGCTTTGCAGCTAACAGCCAGCATGGCTTTCCTTTTGGTCAGTGTGAGTGACAAGGAGAAGCAGGTAGGAAACCTCCAGGACCTCAGCCCAGAAGCTGCCAGGCCCATGCACTTCACAGAACTGGTCCCCTCAGAGGGAACACGAGGTGTTGTCACCAGCAGACACAGAAAGCCTGCACTGTTACTAGGTGAGCACCTGGCAGCTCCCAGAAGGCTGGGCTGGTGGTTGTGTCCCTGGCAGTGAAGTGGAAGCTGCATGGAACCCCTTCCCCGGTAGAAGCCGTAACTGCACAGTCCAGGGGACTGTCTGCTATGAATCAAAACTTTACTGTGGGCTGTGAAGGAAGGCTGCCTGCCCATCCAGCTCTCAGTCAACAGAATAATTTTCAAAAGCTGAATGAGCATAGGCTATATTATATCCCTTTCAAACTGCCAACCATCCCTTTAAAACACCCTCATTGACCCTGTTCTAGGCTTAGCCCTAGTTCATCAACCATCTTCCACTGCTAGCTTTGGCTTAGAGTAACCTCTATTGGTAAAATGCTTTAAGGATCATATCATTTTAAATCCTTCTGTTCCACAAGTCTTGCTGTTTTGCTTTAAATGTCATCATCAGCCTAGCTAACTCTTCTTTCTGAATTCAAAATACTCAAAAGCCTCTATCCTTACTCTAACGTTAGTTCTGGGATTTTGCTTTTGCTTTTTATCAATAGACAAAAGTAAAAGATCCATTTTCAGATGAATCACTTCCCTTACAAAAACTAGTGACCCATGGTCCAGGCTCTACATACATATCTTTAATGCACAATTACTCCTTACAGGAGAGGCTGTACAAGCCTCAAATCTATTGTAAAAAGATAAAAGGTTTGGGTCTCAATTAAAGGCCTGTCACACTTCTTAGGTAAGAATCACCACTTCCTTGTCCAAAGAGGTTGTAGTATGTCCCAGCAATAACTGTAGGCTTTATTATTACTTTAAGGTGCAAGACAGTACACAAATGCCCAGACCATCGTTTGTGGAAAACCATGCGTGAGCAGACCAATCTTATCTGCTTGAACTGATAAGCAACCTGAAATGCAGTGACCTGGCTTACAGTGACTGCAGTCTATCACCACTGGTAATTTTCACCGATCACATTTAGCACTTGAGCTGAATACACTTACCAGTGTTTCAGCAGCAGGCCTGACATGCGGCTCATTGTTTTGAAGATGAGGAGTTTAACAGTTCCAACTAGAACCCAGAGTACTTAATTTACTGGCTTAAAAGAGGTGATGGCAGATAATTGTATGGTCTATCCAACACTGAAAAACTTAAAATTTGCTTCCTCTTCTCCACCCAGTATTTCTGGGTCACACACATTTTGAAAGAGAATAGAGTAGAAGCTCTAGTTAATTGGATATTAAAAATCAACATTCCTAGCAAAGGAGCAGGAGAGGGAAAGAAATGCTGCTTCATGACTGAGCTCCAATGGACTGCCCTTTGAGATGGAAGCCCGCACTGGACATTGGCTTGCAATGATAAACCACATAAATATGCTACATAAGGCAAGAGGTGAATCTAATTGCCTTGTTATCAAAGGAATAAGGAAAAGGAAGGAAAAAGTGGCCATGCAAAAATAACTTCTCTCCATTTTGATCCCACTGATTAGACTTAGGAAACTGATGTTCACATAAATTTGCTGATTAGAGTAAATTATAAAGGACAATTTCTGAACAGCACATACATAATTTATCTGATACCTTTGAAGAAGCAAGTACATTATTAGTTCAGAGGAAATTGAACTACATGTCTGGTAAGGACTTCTGTTTGAAAATGCATTTACAATAAAAAAACCTAAAGGCACTAACAGTCAACTCTTCTATTTCATTATGAATACGTTTTAATACCTTTGCTTCGCATTTAAACATTTCAGCTTAAATTCATCTTACTTGTCTAGCAAAAAGCAAATTAACTGGAATGGTCTCAGTATTCCCAGGCAATCTCAATTAGAGCAGTTAAACTCACTGCAACCTTCCTGAGGGGAGAAAAAGGCAGTTCATGTTCTTGACACTGACAGAACAGTGCATTAGTAACTTGTTACCTATCTCATCAGGGATGCACTTGCACTAACAGGCCACAAACCATGGGCAGTAGTTCAGTACCAAAGAGCTGCTCAGTAAGCCATATTCCAGAGAAAAACACCACCTACACGGGCTGCAGTTACCAAATGTTATCCAGCTGAAGAAACTGCTTTTTCTTTAGGTAATACTCTACCACTACACCTAGAAAAAACAAACTTCATGTTAATTAATAAACTGAGTGCTAAGCATAGTTTTTAAAAATTATCTCCTTTTCCACCATAAGAGCTTTAGAGTCTTGATCACATGATACTACTTCAGTGCATCTGTATTCCCTCAAGAATGGCAGAATTAGCAAATGGCTGATTTCTGCTACTAATAAAACACTTGTGTTTTCTGCTTCATTATCAGATAGCTGAATAAGGAATTTTGCCTTGGGTTTGGTTGGTAGGGGCTTTTTTTGCTGTTGAGTTTTTGGGTTTTTTTTTGGGGGGGGGAGGGCTTGGTTGGTTGGGTTTTTTTGTTTTGTTTTGAAATCAAGTGAGGGAAGTTGCTACAATCACCATGAAGCAATTTGAAAGCTACCTCATATTTGTTCAAAACATGCATCTGAATTTTATTGGCCCGTGCAGCAAAACTAAAACATCTGGAAGATGCTTAGAAAAGGCTTTATCAAGAGAACTACACTGCTGACTCAGTAACACACCTCAGCTGTTCAAAGCATCTTTGATATTATGCACAGATATTTGTATCCATTTTATAGAGAATTTAAGAATATTACAGCCTTTAAAATCTTTAGAGAATAAACTGCAACAGAACATTTACACATTTAGAACTGATCAGTCATTTAAAACAATACATCTTAGAAAGAGTCCTGATAATGGCTAGAAAACCAGCAAACAAGTTAAAAAACAGAGGCATAAAATCTCCATAAAAATGTTTTTATTCCTTATCAGTGGAGACTGGTTGTGAACAGAGGATCTATTGTGAACTTTTAAACAACAGAAACCAGTAATCCTCCTAATTAGCAAAGACACCAGTGTATCCTGTTCCAGGGAGAAGGCAGCTACCAAACCCATCTCCTTGCCCTCTTGCAACACAGGGAAGTTAGTTTTCAGCAAGAGGGTAAACAGATTAGGTTGAGAAATGCTACTCCGAAGCAGCTGTCCAAGGGCCAGTGTTTTCCCCTGCTCCTCATCAGTCTTCACCCTCATTTTTCATTTTCTTTTTTTTCTTCTTCTTTTTCTCTGTATTCTGCAAACAAATACATGTTGCCATGAACAAAGCATCATGGAAAAGCAAAGCAACACGTGTAGCTAGGCAACAGGGCTCACACCCAAAGCATCACTCCAGCTGCCATGCTCAGCAGAGCACAACCCAAGAGATGTCCTTCCTCAGTTGCTAAGTGCACCGGCTGGTTCACAGGGGCATGGAGGCTGTGCCACACAGCCACAGCTCAGCACTGCCCCCAGGCCCTGCAGCTGACATACACAAAGGGCAGAAAATTAAACCCTGTGTTAAGAACAGACTTCAAAACTGAGCAAAAAGTTGGCTTTGGTCCCTTCTGCTCTACTGTTACTACAAGACATCAAATCAGCAGGTACAGCCTCTCCTCCCCAGAAGTCCCAAAGATGAGAGAGATGCCTGTGGATTGGTACCAAGGGACACTCCCCACTAGAAAAAAGGCAAAGAGAAAGAAGACTAGAGCCGAGGGTGGGCAGAGGACAGGAGGGGAATGGAGGCACTGCAGTCACAAACTTCCCAGATCTTACTTTGCAATGCAAATCCTCTTGGACATTACAGTGGTGGATATCACAAAATCTAGAGCAAAACTATTTGCATGTCATAGATTATACATACATGAATTTCTCCCCACACCTCACTCTACATTCTATGTTTTGGAGAGAACACATCCCCAAAAAGGATCAGGTAGCTGTGCAATTCTGCCTCACCTCAATTACGGGGCAAGTGGGGAGTTCCTCACTCAGTGCCTCCTCTTCTTCAGCTTGCTTTTCCTTATCCTTTTTCTTTTTCTTCTTTTTGACAGGCTCACCATCTTCTACAGCTGTCCCTTCTGTACCACAGAAAGGACAAAAATGAAAGGCAGGCTGTCAGTTATTAAGAGTGCAAAAGGAAAAGCTATGAGACATCAGAGGATGCAATGACTCGTATTTACCCTCTGCCTTGCCCTTACCTGCAGGACTACTCCCTGCTATAATCAAAATCTATGACTACTTTAGACATGAGTGACAGTGTTCAGACAGCACTATTCACATCTCCTAGTGAATTCACATCACACTATTCCCGTGTGCTGCTCCCAGAGTTTAAAACAATCTTGCATATTTTCATATGTTTGCCAAGTTACCTTCAAGTACTCCATTAGAAAAGAAGTTTGTCCATAGTTTGGCAAGTATTTTTATCAGCAACACAAGAGCAGCAAAAGGACTCTAAATCCCACCTCAGAAATGCATTTAGCCAGCAATAGCTTGTTCACAACTGATTTCTCTATCTTGATGTTGGAAATTTGTTAAGAAGCAGACAAGTTTTTTTTACTGTTTACACTGGCAAACACAAAGATCTCAAGGCAATGTAAAGCATTTAATGTAGAAATGCTCTCCTGTCCTAGATTACAGAAATTATTTATAATATTATTTATACAAGCTGAGAGGAATGTCAACCCAAGGAAAGATTTACTAATGACCTTACAGTTACTTGTCAGAACTATTCATCAACAGCTGCCTTATTTAATCACAGTGGTAATGGAACTGTGATTTACCACTCCCTTCCTAGAATACATTCTACAGTCTTAGGAATCTTTAGGTAAAGAAACCAAGCAGAAGTCATTACCAGGCTGACAGCCTATGCAACAGCCAGGCTGTTACTGGAGCATAGCCAAGTTAAATTTCTTTGCACAGCTGAGTCAGTGCTGGATACCAAGTTTCACATGGGTACTCATAACTAAGTTCATGACGTAGCAACCACTGTCCTTCAGCAGCTATAAAACTGATGCTGAAACCAGTGGTATTTGTGGTATGTACAATTGCTACTTGGAGGTATGACTCAAGACAAGATTTTCTCACCATATGTCCCCCAAGGAAAGAATCAATTTCATTTTCAAGAATACTCACTCATCACTTACAGAAAGAACAAATTCAATTACAAAAAAAGACCCAAACCACATAACCTCCTAACATCTTGATTGTACTTTGTCACAAGTTTAGTTCCTCAAGCCAGAAGAAGGATTACATGAGCCAAAAATACAATTCAAACTTTGCCTCTAACAGCTTCAGACAAAAAAAGTGGCTCCAGGGTAAAAACATTCTAGACATTTCTACAAAAGAACACAGCCAGCTAACACATGCAGTTTTCTAACATTAAAAAACATACCAGAAGCAAAACAGCAAAAGATTCCAGATAAAAACCCTGGTAAATATAATTTGGAGTAGATTATGCCATACACAAGTCACAGAGAACAATGTGCGAGCATAAGGCATTTGAAACAGGTATAAAAATAGATGTCCTCATGTCCCTATGTATATCATGGGGAAATAAAAAGTTGCTGGAAAATAAGCAAAAACTACATTGAAGCCATACAGTGTAACAGGAGCATACACATCGTATTTTGCTATGCAGCATGTTTTTACTCAGCTGGATGGGTAAGATATGTATTTCCAAGAAAAATGTTGGGTGATAACCTTGAAAAAATGATTTCTTGTTATTACCCTATGTGTCATCAAGTCTGACACACCAGGCAGTGGAGCCTGTAACAATTTAACAGTGCAGCTGATGCACCGGGTACTCACAGGCACTGTCACTTCTCACAGCAAGCAGCAGAGCCCTCCCTGAAGATTTCAGCTGCTGCCTTTCAGCAAAGCTCATCACAAGACTTCACATATTTGTACCTACCCAGAATGAGGATAAAAGCTCCAGGAGTGCTCGCTTTCTCCCTCTAGGTGCAATACTTCTAAGTCAATCAAGGCCAGTGGGGTTTCTTTGTGATATACAGCAGCTGACAAGGAAACCAATCGCTCTATCTAGGCACAGAAAGCAGCACCCTGAAGAGCAGTTTGACTGACAGGCCTGGGAGTGCTGGACATCACCAGCAGTAGTTCCACTCATCCATTTTCCACCATTTTTGTCTAAGCTTTTACACACAAGCCTGGTATCCTGATGTACTCTCCCTCCTCCAGATGATGCTACACATGTACAGAATGAAGTCACACTGCCTATCAATGAAGACATCCTGTCAAGCTGTTGCTATTATTTAAGGCTTTGTATCTTGCAGGGTTCACTCCATTAACTCAATTAATTTAAGAAATTTCTCTTTTTAAGAGATACCTTTCCAAGTCACTAACTGCTACTATATCCTGATGCCAAATGAAAGCTGAAGGCTTCACGGGGGGCACTGGTGAGCCCTGCTGGTGGTATGGATTTTGTCTGGCCACATCCAACTTCAGAGACCACAGTCACAAAAACACCTGCCCTATTTCCCTCACCAATACGAAAACAGGTTTTAACAGACAGCTCCTTAAGCGGATTATAACTTGTTTCAGGCACTATCCTTCCACTTGGTTTCCTGACAGGTATAAAAGGTGAATGTGGTTTGAAGTCATATCTTAACCCTCAACCCCCTGCCAGTTCCCACAAAGAACTGCCATTCATGCACCCCAAATAGGGAGACAGAAAACATCACACATCTCATCTTGCAGTAATATTTACACTTTAGGCTAGCATAATGCAATGAACCATCCCCATTTACAATAGATATAAAAAGCAATGGTTTGACCAACACTTTTCAATGGCAGCTTCCCAGCTCCCTCCTATCCTTTACCTTTGTCTTGTAATACGAACCAAAAAAAAAATTTCTGGCTGAAGAATGCCTTTTTTTATTGGGACTACTTTTCCACCAGCCCCATTCATCATGCAGCTGCACAAACAGCATGAGGATGGAGGGGGCAGAGATTTCTTTCACAATGCACTGTCTGGATCTGTTATCTCTGACCAGGCAGAAGCTGAATAGAGCATTGCAGCAAAAAGCCATAGAGCCAAAACCAGCAGATGTTTAAGGCTCATATGCATAGTCAAGTGGACATGCAACATGCTGGGACCTCCTCTGCACTCTTCTATGAATTATCTTCAAGGTTGAGTAGTTTGCTGAACTACTCGAACTTCTACGATCACCAAGCCCTCTCTAGGACACTGTGCAATCATAAAAATCATGTTGGAAAATAGCAAGGCTATGGTCTGTCTAGCAGGTGTCAGGGAAATCCATATACTCATGCTGGGTGCTCGAATACAATTTGCAAACATGAGGCAGTGCTATTTCTAAGGGTAAAAGAGGACAGGCTGAAGGGATTAGTTCTGCATAGAGGTGAAACAAGATAAATAAACTCTCTGAAAACATTTATTCTATAGTCTGAAGCAGCTGGCACAGTTAGCACTAATGGCCAGGTAGACAAAGAAAATGATCCAGTAGATACAAAGAGCAGGGAAAAAGCAGGTGCCTATTAACCATACATGTGAAGAATGACCTATCTTTTCAGGAAGAAGAGCAACACATCTGAAGACTGTATTTCAGGTTTGGGGAAATTTGAAAAACAACCAGCCAAACAGCACAGGTTTCAGTAGTGCATGAGTATTCTGGACACCAACTCCAGCTCAAGGATACCTTCTATGCTCCACCCAAGCCCTAAACCTGGAAAGATCAGTGCTCAATAAAGCAAATGAAGCAAACACAAGCAGATTTGTGTACAAAAGCACTAACCATTGAATAATATAACTATAGACAAATATCCTCCTCAAACTACCAGAGCGGGCTGGGAAATCAACCTAATATTTCACCTGCAATGAGCTCCTGCCTGTGAGATGTCAACACTTGTTTTGATAATGCAAGGGAAGCCCAAGGGAACAATTCTGGCTATACCAAAGAAGAAGTTAGTTCAAAAGATAATCAAAAGCAGTAGCTGTGAGAACACCCACATTCTCCAAAAGCAAATGGGCAAAGTTCAAGCCTCCTAAGTACTCATGTCCTTTTCTCATTATGGTAAGTTTAAGAGAACAAGCTTGGGCACAGATCTCAGCTTTACAGCACAAAGGATTCTCCCTCCAGTGTAACTTTCCTTCTCAGCTAAGTTTAGGTTCCTGCAAGCTGCTCCCTCCATGTACAGAGACACCAGGAGGTAACTGGTGACTGGAACGATCACACCTCCACATCACCTGAGCATGAAGAGGTATTGAACCAGCAGATCTACACTCTGATCCCCTAGAACAGAGCAGCAGAGAAGGTAGAAAGGGAAGGCTCTGAAAGCCCTTACCTGCTGCAAGCACGGGTAGTTGGTAAAATTTGTGAGTAGTTCATGCCCAGATCTGGCTCTGGATCTCACAGGAGTAATTTAAAATCATCTTCTTTTTCCCCCCTCCCAAGTTACACACTGGTGAGAACAGAATGTTTCTTAAAATGAACCATAATGTTAAACTAGATTATTTTGCAGTCGCAGTTCAAAATCTTTTTTCCACAGTAACTTATCAGAGAAGGAAAGAACTATGGCCATAGTTCAGTTTTAGCTCCCCAGAGAATAACAATTGTTCACATTTTACATAAATGGGACAGAAATTTCCAACTGTCATTTCACGACAAATTCTGACCTTTTTATATGTTGAAACATGCCAGAAAACATTTCTAGATAGAATAAAATAGTATTCTTAAAAGAAAATAGGGCAAGTTCTGGTTTTACAGAGAGCAGCTTTTCTGTCTTCAAGATACTAAATACAAACCTGCTGAGCAAGAAATTCTCCAAGAACATGAGTAGAGTTTTGTTTTTAAACATTCTTATATGTTTACAGCTGTTTGTGAATTGACTGCAGTCTGGCGTCAGTCTATAAGGGATCATTTCCTTTTTTAAATACACTGTCATACTCAAGGAGAATACCCAGGCACTGTGGCTGCCTGTAAATGCTAAGCCCCACTGCGTGATGCAAATGGTGGCATACCAGCAGCACAGGCACACCAACCAACCTTTCTCTGCTTTGAACTTCTTTGCTTTCACTGCAACCTCTGTGTCCGGTTCATCCACCTCCTGAATTTTGCGCTTCTTGGAAACAACAGGAAGTGTAGAGTCACCAGAAGGGTCGAATATTTTTATTTCACTGTAATGAAGAAAAAAAGTGAGTTTATGTATTAAGAAGAGCAAACCTTCAGTTAAGATCCTGCAGTTGAACATAAAACTTTCCAACACAACCTACCAAGAATACATGAAAATCAATCTTGCTGAGCTAACAAAGCATCTACAGGTAGTGAGGCCCTCCCTCCAAGACACAGTGAGTTTATCAGCAATAACGACTACAGAAGAGATACCCCAAAAAAGTACAACTGTCTGATCTGAAAAGAAGATCCTGGTTTGATCCTGGTTTATACCCATTCAAGGCTCTACAGAGTACTTGAATTACCCATTAAATTGATTTCTCTGATGCTGAAAGCCTATCCAGCATATCTACATGGACAGAAGCACACAGCTCCCCACTACTTGGTATATTACTGTATTCTATTTAGTATATCACCCTATAACTGTACCCTAGGGGTAATAACACATACACACAGAGCACTAGAAAGTAGCTTTACTTCTACTTTTTCTACACTGCCTCTCCACCATTACACTGAGAGGGCAAACTCACAAAGCAGGATAATGTTATGGCTCATTGCTGTACCACCTGTATCACTGACTTTATGGGACATTAAAATATCTAATCTATGTCTGAAACTGCCTCCTCTCAGTTATTGTATGCTCGTTTGTTCAGTTCTAAACTCTTCTGTAGAGAACTGGCCACCCTGAAATCTAGCGCTCTTTAACTGGAACTTGTAAGGAGCAACTGAATCATCAAACAGCAATAAAGAAGTTTTTTTCTTCTTCAGAACACATTTCCTACTGGAGAAAAAAGGCATTCTAACAACACCCAAGCTGAAAATATTTCCTCCCCAATGAACATCTGAACTTTTCTCAAATAGGAATGTGAAGTAGCTACGTTGCACATGCTATAAAAGCAACTGAGGTGGAGTGACTGGGCTGGGAAGCATGTGGTAATGCCAGCAGTCAGTACCATCAACTCATCCTCTAAGCATGGGAAATTATTCTTATGGGTATTAACACTGCATATTCATTTAAAGAAATTCATTACACAGCCTAGTGCAAACAGTGGACTCTGCTTCAGTTAAACCCAAGTGAGAGCCCACTGGCTTCCTTGTCATTGCCATAATATTGCTGCTAATTAAAAACAAAAATCAAAACCATAAATAAGACAAATACAGCATCTTTTACATCTTTTTTGGAAAGCATACAGAAATGTTTCACTTGAACCTCATCTCTAAAAACTACCTTGCATTTAAGTTCTGATACATTAATTTGATTTAGCTAATTCATACAAAATCCATGGTTCCATACAAGACTAACATTCTTGCCAATCTCCTTAAAACATTATTTTAGCCCTTCTAACATCTCCATAGAGCAGTACTGCCATTTTTGTACTACAAGGACAATTTGACAAGTACTGAGTTAGTTTCCCTTTTAGGCAGCCAGACTATGCCAAACAGCCAGGAACTATCTTCAGATTCTCCCCAAGCCTAGACATGTTTGCAAAGCATGTCTAACAGCAGAAATATGTTCTGGCAGGAGTTCATGATTCGTCATTTCAAGAGGTCAAACCCCAGCATCTATGCTGCCTCTGTAACACCCTCCTCCCTCAGCTCCTGCCTCCTGACACGCCCTGATGCTTCATTTACTGACTGACACTGTCTGCAAAAGCTGCTCCAGAAAACACAGCCGTCACTACACTTGGAGATGCCTGGCATATGCAAATGAAAGTTACAGCTAGGCTCCAAAAAGATGTTTGGGGGCTGCAGATGGGTGCAATAGTGCTATTCTTTCCTCACAGAATGAGAACCGAGCCCTGGCTTTGATGAGCTCTTCCCCTCTCTACACCAAAGACTCAGCAAAATAAGCAGGTCAAGCTAAGCAAGAAGCCTGTAACCAAATTCGGTGATAAATCCTGATGTCACAGCGCAGACTAATAATACCCTGTTCAAATTCTCAGATGTTCAGCTGTCCCAGTTGCAATTTACAGCATCACTCTGGGCACCAGAAACTGTTCTAATAGTGTCCAGAGTACATACAGACCTTATTTATTGCTTAAGATGTGGTACTTATTACATGCAAGACCTAAACAAGGAGATGAAGCTTTGCTCAAAACAAGTGGTGCCTATTTTTTCCCTTTCTTTAAGAATGAGATGGCTAAATAGGCCTCTAGGACAGCTTCCATGTCAATGAGATTAATTTAAACTCTGATTTTCTCCAATTTATTTCATTCAGAATTGTAATAAATAAAGCTGCTATATATGAACACCCAGCTTTTTGGGGTGTTGGTAGTAGCACCTAAAGTTCTTGCTATCTGATGATGTCAGTAATTTATTACTAGAAAACCTGGGAAAAAGGAAATTCTTATTAGCACCAGAACTTACTATCAACGTTTAAAAAGCACAGAAACTGTTTTCTGCATCTTGAGTCAACTCAGTCCACAACCAAAAAGCTTTTCAGAAATAAAAACATGGAGAGTTATTTTTACTCAGCCAAGCTGAAAGGAAAAACTATTCACCTCTTGTTTTGATACTTGTCTGTCTTGGCCAAGGCTTTTCCAGTGCCACTTATTCTTCTTATCTACAAGAAAAATTTAGATATGGAAAATAAATTACTTATAATGAAAAGAATTCACAACACAAGTTCTACAGCTCTTGAAAGGAATTAAAAATGGAAAGACAGACATATATTATAGGTCAGGCTCTTGTGTACCTGCACCAGTTTTACACCTTGAGTGCAGAGTAGAGACAGGGAGTGTAGCTGAGAGAAAGGCTGAGTGACAATGGCCTTCCCAATGCTGCTCTTTAAGAGCCCAATTCCAGTAAAGAGCATCCACTACTGGATCAAATATACCACAGACACATGACATAACACTGTACCTCCAAATTCCCAAAAGCAGCTCAATTTTGTGCACTTTTTTCTTTGGCAAGAATAACTGCATGTCAGGGCAGGTGTCACCTTATAGTTGGCATACAGCCAACCTTAAAACCACAACACAGGCCCCAAACTAAATTAAATGTGTACTTCTCAGGTGACTGGTTTGTCTTTTGGTGTTAACGTCTCTCCTTGCCTCTGTTCCATCTCTCCTTGCCTCTGTTCCGATGGGAAGTTTCCCCTCCCATGAAGAGAGCGGGCAGGTTTTTCTGGATTTTTCTTTTCTGTTTTAGTGATGCCAGTACTAGAGCACAGGCATCAGATCTAGCTTGGTAGGCTGAACCTAGTTGTCATTTACAAGACCAGATGCAGCAGGTATGACACCTAAAAGAGGAAAGGGACCCTACATTCTCCCAAGGGCAACATGGAACAGCAGGTGTGGAGAGCCCAGATATTCATCAGATGGCGGGAGGGTAATGCAGCAATTTGCAGAATAACATCTTGCTTTAGCTACAGAGAAAGCTCCCCAAGACCACCACCGGTGTCCAGATTCTAGGGATCCGGGGTAGAAAGTGTGAGGCAGGGAGAAAACACAAATACTCCTTCTAAAGTAAAGGGCAAGAAACTATGAAGTAATAAGCCTGTTTTTGCAATTCATAGAGATGTAGGGAATGTAAAGGTATGATCTTATTCATCCTGCTCAATATCAAGATTTTTCAGTAGAATACAAATGAAGACAGCCCTGTAAACAAGAACAGCTGACACACAAATGCCTGCAGCCAACTTACACACTTCCTTTGGCCACTCAAGCCAAAGCTGGGAGAAACTACATAGTAAGAGTGACACACTACTGAGTGAGAAGAGTCAAAAAAGCAGTGTGTCAGAACATCATATCCTGAACAAGAATGTCAGCTTCATGCAGTTCTCTGCAAGACTTACCCCTCTCTCTTCCAAAAGCCTCAGTCTCGTCTCTACTTTTAGTCTGTTCTCAGCTCCCATTTCAGCACTGGTGTTCTCTCCAAGGGCATCGTAACGAATAGTCAAGGCAGTCTTGGCTGCCAGCATTCGAGAAATCTAGAAAAGCCAAAAATTATATTAAACGCTAAGACTTAACATAAGGCAATGATTCACTCTGATCTGGAAACCATACCCACATAAAAAAGAACAAAGTAACCATCTACTAGCAGTGTTTAGTCCAAAAAATAATTAGTGCCTCATTCTTTCAACGCTGAAATACTGTTAATGTAACATCTTATTTCCTTGATAAATAGAGGGAAATGTCTGAGACAGCAAGTCAGTAATACATATCCTGCTCTACCCCAACCTTTATATCAGGTTAGCTGGAAATTACACTTCAAGCTTTCTCCACAATTCAAACACATATTCATCCACCTGCACTATGAAAGTCTAATTCAAGACCAAACTTTAGCACGAAGAGTCTAATTTTCAAGCAAGACTAAAGCCTTTAACACCTTAATTTCCTATCACATGGAAGAAAGTAGGAACATACCCCATGAGAAAGCTGGTGTTACATCCTAACTCAGCAGGATACACCTGTTATTGCTCAGATATGTCAAATGGGCAATCCCATTCACTTTTTTTTTGAACAGGAGTGAATGATATTCAAAGGTTTGTGGGACAGTGGTATTTTCCATGGAATCACAAAGCAATACAGTAAAGCAAGCCATGGTAAGAGCCTCACTGTGAAGCACAAGCCATCATGAAGTTCAAAATATTCATGCCCTGGAAAAAGCCAAGCTAGTAAAGAAACGCCACAACTTACCTTTCCTTTATTTTTGGTATTGCTTTGTCCCACCAGGGAGGCATGATAGATAAGGCCAAACTTAGGTGTGTCCCTTTTAGTCTTCAGTGCTCTGAAGAGTGCCTTCTCAGCACCCAGTAACTGAACTGTTGAAGCTGGATGTTTTGCCAGATTGAGGAGGGAACCTAGAAAGAGGTGACACAGCAAGAGTAATTTGTCAGAGGAGCAGCTAGCTAGATTCCTGCTTTTGAATAGTATAAGAAGCTCAGAGTCATCTGTTCTCATGAGAGCTGTTTCCCATTTGCTTCCTGAAGGACAGGTGAAGTATTTCTGTCTTTCATGCCTCAACTGTCTTGGTTTGATTTGAGCATCAGGAAAGAAGGCTGACTCATCAATAAAACATATTCCACTGGAATAACGCCTACTCCTGACAGCCTGACAGGAAGAATATTTAATCACAGAACTGGAGCACAGGTAGGCTGCTATCTAGAGCCACTGTAAATGCTCAGTGTTGGTTTTTATACTCAGAAGTGACTGAACTATCAGCATGAGGCTCAGTAAGAGGTAGTGACTTAAGTTGCCCTCATATTCCAAAATGAATTCAGGCCAACTGAGAATTTTGTCATCACAGACTACTACCAAGCTCATGCTGGTATTCTCAAGATTCCTGAATTGCTGCCTTCGCCCCATTTACCACGATATGTTCACCAGGCCTTACATAATGCTTTTAGCTGATCAGCTCCTCAGAAAAAAACTCTGATGAGGTCACCTAAGATTTAATTACACTGATCACTGTAACCCACCTGCATGAGCAATGAGCCTTGCTCCCACCAGTTCTCCCACCATGACAGTGAGATTGGGAGCAATGGCCATCATTCTGTTCTTCAGGTAGTCATAGAGCTGTGTCCGATACTCAGAGATTTCAATCACCTGGCACAGACAGAGTTTGGTTACAGGACTCAGTATTAACCGAGCAAAAAATATTAAGAGACAAGTATACTGACATGAGGAACTGCTGAGAATTCCAGTGTAGGAGACTAAGAAATTCCAAAACAAAAACAGACAAGAGCCAGAGTTACAGTAAACTTTACACAGGACATATTCCCAGACCAGAGCTCCATCCACAAAGTATATTGGATCTGTACTGCTTATTCCCTTATGAAATTTATTTTCTCAGCAAAACTCCTGATAAAGGAGCTGACAACATGCCAAAGACAGTGAAGCAGGACAAAAATATTTAGTAAGGACATTTTCTTTAGGACAAAACCCTGGAACATTCAGTTTTCACATAAATCTTTGTTGCCATTCTCTTGAAATTGGCTAGATGCTCTTTACTTGTTTTATATAAATACACACAACTAGAATGCACATAAAAAAGCAGCCTGGTCTAGACCAAGAAAAGGAACTCCTAACCCTGCCAACTCCCTGGTAAAGTCACAAATGGATCCAACTGGCACGACTGAAGTCAGAGGATGTTTGTTCACACACAGCCCAGATGAGAGCAGGGTAAGACTCCTAACTCTTTTGGGGCTTCAGTGCTCCACTTTTAACCCAGGGTTTATCATCCAACTTCCACAGTGACAGATTAAAAAGCGGCTGTATAATGCCATTATCTCAAATACCTAAAAGCACAATGATAGCAAAAACCCTCCCAAAAGTAAGACTGTCGCTTTCAGAAGGCCTTGTGCAGACATCAACAGCCTGAGATGGCTCAGAAGAGGTAGTGACTGTGCACCCTCATGTCTGAACATCAGGAAAGCAACAATCTAGGAATCATCACTGCCATCACAAGAGTGTTAGCACTGGCCTGGGAAAAGCTCTCCTTGGTAGAAGTGGCTCTGAAACAGCTAGAGTAGAGTCCTACTCCTATCCACCTGTGCGTACATACCTGATCACAGAGATGGATTATGTTGTTTATGTCTTCTTCTGATACTTCTGTCCCCATGGAAATCTCAGCAGCAGCCTTCACATCCTCCTCAATCTCCTCTGGAAGGATGTCAGAAACATCAGAGGAAGCAAAATTGCTTCTGTCTCCTGTAGGGGACAGATGAAAGCATGTTTGTGCTGAGGGCGAGATGAACTAGTAAAAAAAGCACAGAAACAGATGAAGATAAAAGGCCAAAATAAAAAGAGTGAGTCAAGTCTGCCATCACACTATTCAGAATTCCTAAAATGTCTGTCAGTGCTCTGACTCTGTTTATACCAGCTAGGAATGGTTGGAAACATTAAATATGAAACTAGAAAAAAAAAACCAGAAAGTCCATATTCTGTAACACTGCATACTTCACCTTTTTAGTAGCTGGGTGCTGCAAAATTTTCAGTCACAATATTACAAGAAAAGAATTCCAGGAAGCAGGCACTTACCACTAACCAAAGCTATTTAATTGTCTCTATAGCTGGAGAAAAAAAAAAAGCTTAAAACCACAACTCTCTCTCTGGACTATAAATTTCATTATCACAAAAAAATACAACCAACCAAAAGAAAAATCATCAATACAAAGCACATGAGCCCAAGAGGTGAGGCAAGTGCCCAAAATATAGCAGTAATTCTTTCTGCTCTTATGAGTAATTCTAGCAGCTGCTGTCTCCAAGAACATCCAGAGACAGGCAGCACTTCTCTTCATATCAGTTTTTTTAGTATCTAATTTCCAAACTGGTCTGCTGACTAATTGTGATTCTAAGAAGATGTGCTGGTGGTCCATGAAGGCTGGTTGCTGATGTGGCATTAGCTTTCACTTAAGCTTCCAAATGGCAAATTGCATCAACATCCAGATGCAAACATACCTTCCTTTTCTCCTGGCCCTATGCAGCCTGCTGCTGAAGGCAGCATTGCTCAGGGTGGTGAGCAGCTGGATGCACAGTGAGCGGGTCTCACACCAGTGCCCCTCATGCTGTGCACTGGGCCTTGCACCAGGCTCAGCTGCCCTCACTACTCACCGACTTTCCGCACGCATTTACAGTAGGTGAGGTTATCTGCGATGATTTTGCCCAGCTCAGGGAAGTGCCAACCGTACCATTCCCGACAGCGCATGATGTAGTTATTCAGCTCTTTGTCCAAGTCATCAAGAAGCGCTAAAACAAAGAAGGATGGAGTTCTTTTTCTAAAAGAGTAGCCTAAAAATATGATACTCTCAAACTAACAAATTTTAACAGTGCAAAGGGAGATTAACTGAAGTATTTCACTCTATAAATACTGGACTAAACCAAACTGCAGTACACTAGAAGTCTTTACTTTTCAGAGAATTGCATAACACCAGGCACAATACTATAGAAATATTAGAATTCCCTGAGTGTGGCCTCGAAGTTTTATCACTGGGACTGTCTTGGACAAACTCCCTAACAGCTGCAAAGCACATTCCCCTAGAATGGGAGCAGCAGCCAGTTCTCTCTCCTCTCAGTCAGTCAAAGTGCTACATACGAGGTTGATATAAAATGTAGCCATGCAACTAACTTTTAAGAAAAAAATGTTTTAATGGTAACAAAATGATCTTGTATTCCATGACTTGATTTAAAAGGCCAAGCCTTTCCTAGCTGCTTTAACAATTTCAGTCTGTTTTCCACTTAGAAAGCAAGGAGACAAAATGCAGCATTACACACTGCAGGGTGTTTTATACACCTAACCTTAGAGTCTATTTCTACATTGCCTTCTATACAAGATACCACCCAAATGATGGGTCAGAAAATGCTGTCTCGTTGGGCCCAATTTCCCAGCACCATTCAGAAGGAAGGCACGTTGGGAAGGAAAACCCTTAGAGGACTGAACTAACACTGCCTGCAGCTCAGCTGATTTCTATGCTAAGAAAAAGTGCACACCAGTTTATTGTATGGCCCTAAAAATGTTCATGCTTGTGAAAACCCTATTGAGAAAACACACTTTATGCCTAGCTAAACATCAGCATCCGATTTACTAAGACATCCTAGGAGGAAATTGACAGCAATACTTTTCTTTAGCCAATGTAAAGAAGTCAGCTATCCTAAACCAAATCCATTAATAATTTAAGTTCTAAATATACTTACAAATTGCCTGGATAATCATGGTATCTACTTTGTCTGGGCTGAATTTCAACTTGTATCGGGAAAGGCTGAGGAGACAGAAATATAGGTTCATCAGCATCCTGACATCCTGTTGCAGAATATGCCCCACAAACACACAAATACACTTGTCCACAGGCTCATTCAAACCAAGCTCAGTTCTGCGCCACTCACTGCTCTCAGCTGTGGCCAGGAGGCACAATGACACAAGCTTCACAACAGCCCTGACATGTGTCCACTCCCATACCCAGTGACCAGGGTGAAAGGGAAAGTTAAGGTTATTTGTACCACCTGCATCAGACTGAACACAAGTGCTGTGGCAGGAAATTGGCTCTTGGGTTTTTCTGCATGGTTCCACAGAGAAAGTATTTGTCAACAGCACTTCCAGTTGGGCAGCGACTGGAGGCAATCCACAAAACTGCACCTTCCCAGCAGCAAATACCAGCAATGCTAATGTGAAGCAACAAAAGAAACTTCCTGGAACAAATTCTCACTATCTGAGAAAGCTCATTACCATCTGGCTTTAATATTATGTTAACAATTTCTCTGTATGCTACAGTGAAAGACACTTGGTATCAATGAAGATTTGCATCTTAAAAGTCCTTTTTCAATATTAACGTCCATTTGCTAAGCAAACACATATTTTTAAGAAATTAGCTACAGCAAAGCATTTCTTTAACTTGCCAATGGCTTGTGACAGGACATGAGCTTTCATGTTAGAATATGGATTAAAGTTACTCACTAATGGATACCTCATCCCATGGTGATACAACAACTTTGTAGTTAACTACTACTCCACTAAATCTAAAAAGCAGCAAGAACAAGGTGGGAGGAACAACCCTGCCTTTAATATTTGCATTATCTATTATATGGGTATTTGTTCTGGAGCAATTAATGGTCTCCACCTTGTCTCTTTATAGCAATCAAGCTTTAAATCACTCCCTTGATTGCTCCAGAGACATCCCAGATGAAATCCTGAGGTATATAACACAAAAAGGAAAGCTGCCAATTTCAAATCTGGGTGAAGACTCTTTCCCTAAAGAGTGGGTGCAAACTGGAAAACTCACCCTTTCTACAAAAGTATCTCGACTTACAGAGTATGAGACCATGCCACATACTCAGAGCCACTTCAAGCAGCACAGCACAGCCAGGGACACAAAAGTGAGGCAGACGTGGGATGAAACAGAGCTGTTGTAGAAACTCACCTGTGTGCCAGACCCAGGCACATAGCTGCCATCTCTCGAGAAGGGAGGCCTGTTATGAGCCCTTCAATCTGTGAGCGAATTCCTCTCATCAGCTCTGTAACCATTGGGCTGTGTATACAACTCAAATTCAGCTTCTCCTGCAGGTTGGAAATCAATGGTCCATAGTCAGGCACAACCCAACATTCCTCTGAAGTCCCTCTTCCAGCAGCCTTACTTATAAACTATTTTAACTGGTTTTTCCACTGCAATCCTGTGATCACATAAGTTTCATCCATTTTTGATGCTCAAGGTAGTGACACCCCCAGTTCCCCACACAGTTAACATTCCACTTTGAAGACCAGATTTATAATTAATGCTCTATCTGCTATGAAGAACATTCAACTTAAGAGTCAATATTTTAAAGTTTACTAGAAACAGTTTGGCCACAGAAAGAAAATTCAGAGATAGAGGGTTGGGGGCTTTGTGGCTTTTACAGAGAACAAAACTGAATAATTTGTTAAAAGTCCTTACTATTATTCACTTTAACATTAAACCCTGACTTTGCAGCCTACAGACTCTCTCCTACGACAGCATGAGGAGGCTGTCAGAATAAAGTTCAGTGGAACAGCGAGAAATCAGACATGAGATGGGAAACTGGTATTTGACACCTAGAAGACATTGGAAAAGGCAGTCCCCCCCACTGTCCCTCCTTCTTCCTCTGGCATGCAAGGACCAAGGGAGGTACACAGCTGCCTGCAGACTGAGGAAGGTACAACAATGCCCACTCCCAAAAATACAGTAAGTCAGCACCTTACTATTGCTGCATCTCTTAGTGGGGAATATGTGTCTGCCTGGCTCGGGTTTTTGTTTGGTTGCTCCCCCCACTTTTTCTAGATTGGATCATTAGGAAAATTAATTTTTTTACTTGCTGGGTTTCTCACAAATATTTAAGAGAGAAATCAAGCAAACATGAACACCTCAGTGTATTCTTACCATAACCCTCACCTGCATACTCAAGACAACATCCTCCCTGTACACATATTGGAATTAACTATCCTCTATGCTGCAAACACAGCACTGGCAGCATAATCCATTGCCGGTAACTGCAAAACCTCTGGAATCTGACTATAGCATTTCAGTAGCATGAAACAAAAGGGAAAACAGCAAAATCAGTTATCACCTTTATAACACCTCCAAGTTTGGCATCTGCCACAGCCAACTGCTCATGGGCATCTTTTGCCACAATCTTCTTAAGAATCTTCTTCAAGTTCTTGCTGAGCTTGCCTTCTACAAGAGCTGTAGATGCTGTATAAAACAAGACCAAAGATGCAGTTTCTTTCTCCTCCTAAAACCTGTAAAAATATTACTCCTAAATTCCATGTATTTATTTTAACTGCCCACAGTAGCTCTAGTCTGAGCTGCAATACTACTTCACCATGCAATAGCTAAAAATCAAAACAGAAGAAAACTATGTACTTCCTCCTCTGAAGGCCTAAATCAAAAACCCTTCTCCCGGCTGCCTCTCCTTTCTCCGTATGTTTTTCAGCTCTATTTTTGCCAATTTCATTTAAGAATCTCTACAAACAGTATGCCATATGCTTTAGGTACATGCTTAATATTTCCAACAGCAAGGTTATATGGGAGTATTTTGAGTATCATTTAATTAAGCAACCATTTGCCAGGTCCCTTAGGCAGCAACCTTGATATCCTATATTGAGTAATGGCTAATTTGCATCCCCTGGTGATGACAATGTACTATCTAAAGCCCCAGGAATGCTGTCAAACTGAACAGTCAGACAGACCCTTTTAATACAGCATGCAGACAGGAGAATCTTTAAAGCATGTTCTTAATTCTCAAATGTTAATAGATCTGTAAAAGCTTTACAATCCCCCACAATATATTTTAAGTAGGCATTTATACCACCCTCCTTGAGAGTCAACTCTGTGCTCCACTGAACTTCTGTGATTGATAAATCTTTATCAAAGTAACAGAGCAGCAGACAGCGATTTTCGGTTTCCAGAACCTAATGACACGTAAAATCAAAGTGCTGTGCTGAGTTTCTTCTCAACCCTTCTACGATGTAGATAATTTTCCACTCTGCAATCTGGCCAAGAGCATTGAATCCACTTAGAACAGTCACACACATAGTCTTCTCTTCAAAATAAATGGGACATAAGCAGTCTAAACCTCTGTCCTGGGGTGACAGGACATTTTCATGCCTTATATCCCAATCGTGGCTTCTGTTCCCGTGCCTTCCGTTTGTTTTGTCTTTAGCCTGTCCCCTCCTCCGGCTGCTGCCTGCTAGCTGCTTGGCTTTGCTGCTGCTTGCTTGCTGCCTGCTCGCTTTGCTAGCTTTGCTTTTTTCTTATTTTTTTTTTCCTTTTCCCCTGTTTTTGTTCTTCCCCTTCTTTCCTTCCTCCCCTCCCTGAAGACATCGGACCTGCTTCGGGCCAGGAGCTCCCCCGGAGTCTGCACTTGAGAGAAGCTTCGCACCCTCCTCGGCAGAGAGAGGGAGACTGCTCACCCTCCTTTGGACTGGTGAAAACATCCGTTGTCATCTTGGGCTGTTTTTTTTTTTTCTCGTGCTGGGGAGTGGTTTTTTTTTTTTCTTTTGCTGTTTTTTAATAAACAATTTTTTTCCACTTCTCCTCTGAGGAAATCCCTCCCGAACCCGGTGGTGGGGGAAGGGGGAAGTTGTGGGGGATTTGTCTCCTATAAGGGGCTCCTTTGGAGATTTTTCCCCTTGATTTGTCCTAAACCAGGACAACCTCTCTACTTCACAGATAAGTCAACTTGAAGCAAAGTAGTAGAAGGTTTTGGATTTATTACTTTTTTTTTTTTTAATCAGCCTAATGATAAATGAACTGAATCCAAACCTATGCAAAAGCAACATAACCTAAAAAATACGCCATGGAGAGGAACGTACAAAAGCTTCAATTTCATTTCTTTTACTTGCATTTCATGTTTGATGGGAGTGTCTCCACTCTTGCTTCTTTGCTTCCTCTATAAGCTATCCCTACCACATTAGAAAATAAAGAACTGCTCTTTAGTCATAAATGTGACCTGAAACATTCACCTACTGATGTCATACAAGACATCCAGCAATAATTGTCACACCATTTCTGAATTACTACCAAGAATTCCTACCATTTCTGTTCAAACCAGGCCACAGCATCAAGCATTAAAGTGTAGAATTAGTAAAAATTATTCAATGTAAGGCTTTCCACTTTGCTTAAACGCCTGAATTTAAGGAGAATACCGACCTTTTTTTAGGTTGCAAACTACAGGCATAACAAGCGTCCACAAGACCCAGGTGGTTGTAATAATGAATGTTCTCCAATACCTGTGTGTTGTCTCAGTGGTAGTGACGAAATGTTGACTCAAATCAGTGATAGTCAGCTTCAACAAGAATCCATCATTGACAACAGACAGGCTACAAGTATCAGTCACCACTTACATGGTGTTCATTTGTAAGCTGCTTGGGAAATACACACCAAAGGAAAAAACTAGACTTTATTACATCCTTACTGTACTATAGACCGGATAGGTGACCTCATAACCATCAAAACCAGCTCAGTTAAAAACCTGCAATTTAAAAGCTAAGAAAAGCAAAAGAGCATGACACAGGTATTGAGTGAAGTAGTGCGTGACAGGGATTTGATTTTTCTGTAATAACAGTGTTAACTCACTTACCAGCAAGTGCTTCTGTTGTGTCCTGAAATTTTTCAAAGTGTTTCAACTTTACTCTACAGAAATAAAATGAAAGTGTGTAAACAACTGTACATAAACCACATGCTAGAACCATTTTATCGTGTTTTTTTTTTCTGCCCCTGCTATTACAGTTCCTTTCTTTTCCCTAAGGCTTCAAGAGAGCAGAGATCAATATCCAGACCCTCAAAAAGGAATGAGAGCACTAAACTGGCCAATTGAGTCTGATGTGACTTTCCAGCTGGATCCCACAATAATTATATAAAGGAAAAAAAAAAAAAAGTAATTTTGATCTGGTATTTCTTGGACCAACATCACCAGAAAACCTAATCCTCCTTTTTGCTTTGTAGTTAATATTTAAAGACAGACATCATCCATTTAAATTTCAACACTGCACCCTGATAGACTGATGATAGCATCTTCCCACTCATCTTCAAAAGGAAGTGTTCTGCCCCCATGGAATGCAGAGCCTGCACAGCTCAGATTTAACATGCTTTTCAACCAAATGCATCTTCAAAGACCTTAAATCTGAACTGATTCATTGCCCAGGAATCCTCAAGTCCTCCCCTGTAATTAGATGGTAGAATACAAGTTCTGAGCTGAGCTTAAGACAAACAACAAAAATTTCTTTCATGCCCTAAGTGCTGACCAGAGCCAAGAATCATATGAACAGCGTTTTAACCACACCGTGTCAGATCCTGCGGCACAGCTTCCCCTCACACAGTCTGTGGTGTTGATATATAGTTACAGTAAAGAAGCTATCTCAATCCAGTAAATTCCTTGTCAGGGACAGGCATTTGACTAATCCTGATTAACTACTGCTCTTTGTGAGTCAAGTATCTGCAAAGGAAGCAAGGTCACAGACAAAGCCAAATGCTTGAGTTAACCATTTGCAGATCCCAACAGAAGCTTCAGGCTTACCCTGATGCCTTTCTGAAAAGGCAAAAGAGGAATTATCTTTATCAGAGTAGAGATCCCATTAAGAGCCACATCCTGTATAACAAGTGGCCAAGATGTTTCCAGGACAAGATCAACCACACTACAAACAGGCAGATGTGGGATATTCTGGTCTCTCCTCTAAGTGCTGCTACAGAGCAGGACAAATATGAATCACAAGATATAGCTTGTTCAGATGCATCCACTACAATCAAAGCTGGTCAGAAATCTTCCAATAAAAACACTCTAGACAGATTTGGAAGGAATCCACCATTGTCCCCAGCTTTAGGACAATTTGCTAGAAAGGCCAGTTTGATCACTGGACACTGCAATCCCTGTGCAACTCGGCAGTGGTGCTAGCTCTCACTGATGGCATGGGCAACAACACTAGGTCTCAGTTCACAGTGATTTACATAGTTTCATTTGGATTAAGCTTTATTTTTCCCAAAATAATTTCCTGTGAGCACAAAAACCTGTCACTTCACTGACACTTGCAGCATTACAAGCTTGGATGTTCTTGTCAAAGCATTCACGTCACCTTAAAATATTGTTCAATTTTTTGCTTTGGTGACATATAGTAATGACTTCTGCTCCTTAATTATACCGTAAGGTATTTCTTTCACTTTGATATTCCATTGTAAGCATCTCAAGAGTATCTAATGTCACATTATCATTGCTCACAGCTTTTACAATACTGAAACTCAAAAATCAATACTTCATTCTGAACCTCAGCTGTGCATAACTTCAGGCAGCCATGTCCTTCCAAAAGCCACACTGCTATCTCCATGTAAAGCTGCTTACATTTTGTTTGCTTTTTCAGGAGTTTCAAATTCTTTCCACAGATTGTCAACTTCTTGGAGCTTTTTCTCATTCAGAACCTGCAGGAAAATAACACATATATAATATATTTAGCTCACTTTTGAACTATCTTCAACCCAGGAGACCTGAAACACAGTGTATCCAACCACTTTGCAGTAGTTAACACTGAGTCAACAAACTCTTCAGTGATCTCTGGTTACACCACTCTCTCTTAGCAGCTTTACCCTATTAATAGACAATAGCACAGCATTTTTACTTTCACCTGAATTACAGAAGTTCTTCAATAATGGCTGTGTCCTCCTGGACCTGGCACATAAAAGCAAAACTCTCTTCTTTATCAAAACTGGGCTTGCTCCACATCCTTTACAGGACTTTCACAACCCCAGTGATTCAAACCCAAATTTGCAACTGCTTTGGAAAAATAAAACATCTGGGAAGCCTGACAGAAAGGAGTTATTTTCATGAATCAGAGCAAACCCAAACCAGAAAGAGACTATCCCTGTAAAGAAGAGTCATCACCACATCTTGGTCATCAACTGAGCCAAGAATTACCTAAAAGGCAGCAATGGCTTAATCCCATCTCTGCACACAGGGGAACCTCCTCAGCTTTTAAGCAGCACAAGATTAACACTTACACTCTTGGAGCATATAGACATTTCACAAAATGCAGAGTGCATGGCAAATCCCCAAAAAACTGCTCAGGGGAATAGTCAAGATCTTTACAACACTATGTTCTTTACATCTCAGTCAAAAATCTTGTGGTTTTGTCACCACAATGCAAATGCAAAACAATTGCAATTTAACTCAGTGCAGGAATCATTCCTGGTATTACGAATTTTGCTCCCTGGCAGATTTTTAAACCCTGATTGAAAGAGGTTGTCTTTTTAAAAACTCAATTAGTAGCTGAAAAAATAAACATAATAATTAACTTCCCACATGACTGTGAGGCATAGAAGAACCTTGGGGCAACTCTTCCTTTCCTCTGCCTGAGGATACTTTCCCCCAGTTCATCTTTCCTACATGAAAGCCTACAGAATTTTCAGCCTCTATAAACAGATATAGGCTCGCAGAGAAAAAGAACAGAAACTGCTAAAATCAAGACTGTTAGCACATAAAAATGACACACCTATGGATAATTTGTCCTTCAAGACAGTAAGATTCATTAGAAAGTATTCCAAGATCTAGAACATGGCTATATCTCATTTGCCCTTACTATTTGCTGCTCTGATGGAAGCAACACTGCAACACTGCAGCTACACAGCTTCCAGAAGACAGTTCTTGGTCACCAAGGCCTAAAGACAAAACACAGTTATGCTGGCAACAAACATTTGTGGTCACTGCTGGAAAGGGAAGTGGGTGACCATAACTACCCTCAAAATTCAGAAATACAAGATCTGTCCAACCCTCAAGTAACTAAAAAACAAAGAACACTCCAAATCCCTAGTGGTGTCAAACTTCAGAGGCTGCTTTAAAAAGGGAAAAAAAAAAAGTATCTAAACTCTGCAGAGAACGTTTCAATACAGAATGAACATACAAGTGTAACAGCAACACAAGGCTGCAGCTGAACAGCTGCCCTGTCCAGGGAAGGAATGATGAGTGACTGAGAGCTTTTCCTTGTAGAGAGGCACTGTGGCTGAGGCTCTGGCATTTCCAGCCTTGGGAGATGCCAACAGAATCACTATGGAAAACCATAGCTTGCCTCAAAATACATACTTTAATAAAATACTACCTCTACTCATTGCCATAGGCCAGCTTTCATCTCTCCTTCATTCACACTGCACATCCCTCCCAGCCAGCCCCAGCTGCTGACACTTGCAGCAGAATACTGCAGCACCTCTGCAGAGACCTTCCTGCAGTTCCCTCTGTATGTCCCCCCTCCTACCTTTGCTTTATACCCACTCTGCTTTCAGAAATTAAAATATTCGTTATTTTCTGCCCCTCCTGGCTGCCGTGAAAGTTTGAGGGTAGCTCACTGCGCCAGAGGTTTCAGTCTACTCAAAAGAATTTTTTTTTATTATTATTACTAACTTTGAAGGCACAAGATACTATTCTGTGTTAACATCCAGTGAACAAAACCTCCAAGGAGACTGTTGTCTGTGCATCAGTTCCCCAGGTATAAGTGTTGAGAGGGGGTTACAGAACAGAAGCTATCTGCTTTTAGAAGTATTTCTGGCTTCTTCCCAAGACATACATCTTGAAATCCTCCTTGCCTGAACTTCAGGCTTCGCTACAATGAGGAAGAAAGGTTTCAGGAAGAAAATATAGTGCTCCACAGAGCAGTAAGGGTGCAGTTCTGCTGCAGGCAAAGGCAGAAGAAACCAGAGCCTTGTTCTCTTTGCACCTACACTCATGTTCACATGAGCTAAACCCTAAGATTAAGCTGGAAAAGAAAAGAATAAATATGTTACTCAAACTATGACCAAGCTGGTAAAACTGTAGAGATCAACACTCGAGCAAGAGAAAAGCCAAAGAGGAGCACGGCACTGCAGCAGCTCTAGTTTAGGCTTGTTCAAAGCCCCACGAAGCTCTGAGCTACCCAGTCAGGAGGCTGGCAAAGCCCTGGGAAGGAGTCTGTTTCTCCCGCTGAGAGAGCGAGGTCGGGAGACGGGACTCCCGCACTTCCCCGCGCCCGGCGCGCCGCGAATCCTGCTTCTGGGAACGCGCCGCGCCGGCACACCCGCACACCCGCCCGGGAACTCGCTGCCCGCCTCCCACGCGCTCCCTCCCTCACGCATCCACAATGTTCTGCTGGAATACTGGCCATGAGGAGGGCACAGCCTGGAGGAGAAAGTGCTCAACGCTCCAAAACTCGAGTGCCCCCAGACACGCCGAAAGGGGCACGGTTACGGGCGCACAACTTCCTACCAAACCCACCTCAGCAGAGGGGAGGAAATGAGGGCCACGGGATCTGTGTGCCATGCTTGGCAGGCACCGAGGAGTCCCCCCTCCGCCCGCCGAGCACCTTCAGCCTCCTCCGGCAGCCCCTTCTCCCAGACCTCGCTCACAACACGGTCCCTCTGCTACCATCCCCGGCCCCGGGCGCCGCACGGGACGCAGGGCCCTCACTCCCTCTTTCACTCTCACCCCAGCCCGTGTTTCCCCGTAATTCGCACGGCAGGCCGGACATGCTCCCCTTCGCCCTCCCTCTTCTCCGCCGCAGGTCGGCGGCCACTCCCCGCGCCACGGGGCGGAGGCAGCACGGCGGGGAGAGAGGCACGGTGGGGCCGAGCCGCAGCCCCGCGCCTCACCTTGAAGATGGCGTAGCCGGCGGCAGTCTCGAACAACACCAGCATCGCTGCGGCGGGCGGAGGGTGCCGCGTGCGCCGCCGGACGGGGCCCCGCTCAAGCACGCGCACGCCGCAGAGCGGAAGCAAGCGCGCGCGGGAAGCGGAAGCAGCGGGGTCGCCTTCCGCCCGCGAGCCACGCGGTGGGGCCGCCTCCCTCCTCCCCACCGGTCCCCTGGCCCGCCGCAGGTTCGAGCCTCGTAACGCAGAAGCGTGCACACAAAGCCGCGGCAGGCTCCGGTGTGCTCCTGTGGCACCTCACCCGAGCTGCCCCCGCTTCCTTGGGTGCCGCAGTGGGCGGCAGGGACAGCCATTGTAGGCAGAAAGCGGGTCTGCTCCCCGGGCCGCGGGTGGCCGCACTGGAGGCTTTTGTTTCCCAAGCAGATCCCGAAGTAGGTGTGAGCGAGTGGCCACCTCGGCAACCACCGAGCCGCACCGCCGGCGGTGTCGGGGTTCAGTTGGCGGCCCTGGCCCTCCGCACCCGGCGAGGTGCGTTCTCTCCCGACTCAGCTCTTTCTTCCACGGCCTGACCTGCAGTTCCTCGCACAGTAAACAGGTCCCTTGCATAAAGACATTTTTGTCAGAGTGCAGTTTGCGTTTACAGTGTTTAAAAGCTTAGCTTCTCCAACAGACAAGCACCAGACAAGTACAAAGCACGCGCGGGGCGCGGGCAGCTCTGTCGCAAGGAAGGCGGCGCCGTTTGTGCCGCTCCTGCTTCGTGCCGGGATCCAGCCCGTGCGGGCACAGCGCCGTGCCCGGCTGACCTTCGGTACCGCCGCCCTGTTGGGCTGCCGAGCAGCTGTGGGCCGGCGGGAGGCGGCGGAAAGCGCCGGTCTCTGCCCTTAGAAATTCCCGCTTAATTCACAGAGAGGGTTATCTGTACTGAAAACAGGCAGAGATTTTCCTGCCCGCAGGAAGAGGGACTCCAAGCAGTTGCCTGGGTTTGATTTATATCAGACATTCACTGCTGCGTTTTATGCAGTCATCTGTATGAGTCAACACGCCTTTGTTTCCTCCATGAAAGGAGTGTGCTGGAAAGCCAATAGTCAGAGAAATCCGTGGACTTCCATAATTAGGAAGATGATTTTTTTATCAAAGAAAATACTTCGGTGCTTACATAACATTAAAAAAAAAAAAAAAAGAAGTTAAGTCCCAGTAATATTGCCAAAGAAATTACGTTCAAGGAGGCAGAGAATTTCCAGGTTCCATCAAGTTTTAAAGTACTGGTTCTGGCCCTGCTGGCTAGGGCAGTTCTATTATTATGTAAGAGCTACTGTTACTTAGCTGGATGTCCTAGAGCACTGCATTCATCCTGTTTGCTAGCACTAACTCCTCTCAGGCAAGCAAATTTACATTATGAGATTACAGATTGGTCTTAGATTAAAATCTACTTTTTAAAGATATCTGTTTTTGATGGACTGAAGAAGCTTTGCACAAACTATATGTGTGGGCCAATAGCTCTGAGAAAACCTTTAACAGCTATTGGCTTCTAAACTATGCAGCAGCTTTGGAGAAATTAGTTAGAATCCAATAAAGGGGAACTTTATTGACTTCAGGTGACTGAGATTAAGTGCAGATAGGGAAATAAGAGACATTATAAAACACCTGAGAACTGAGTGAGGTTATTAGGGCAAGTAGCCTTGACAGTGTATGCAAATAAAAGGTTGACTTTGGGTTTGTGGGGAAAAAGTTTGTGCAATTATATTTGGTATTTTAAAAACAGTTTTTTGTTGTTTTCTCTTTAAGTGCATTCAATGTTGAATTTGAGCTGTTAGAAAATAAAAGCGGGAGCTTTGCTGCTGTATAATGCCAGTTTTCATAGGCTTACCAGTGATTAACTTTTCAGATCCTGTACAAATCTAGCTTGTATCTTGAAGAGCTAATGTATCCACAACTGAAGGAGTAAGAAGGGAGTCAAGAAAAGTAGTGTTACTGTTAGTTAGTGTGCATCGTGATGAGCACATTCTAACATTATAGCTTTATGGTTATGTATGTGGATAGGTAACTGCATTCTGATTCATGTAAGTGTTAGCTTTTATTATGGAATTACATGAAAAAATTGGGTTTGTGCCAGAGTCTGAGACTTTGGCCTTACAGTGATAAGGCTCTGTTTTAAAAAACCCCTTTAATTTATAAAAAGCAGTAATGTTCAGGATAGAGTATTTGTCATTGTCTCTTCTGTTAGTATTGTGTTGCTGTGGAGCTTTTGTATGGCTTATTTTGGTGCTTTGTGTGCGTTATTAAGCTCATAATGAGCTCTTATTGTGAGCTTGGCATAGCATGAACATATTTGGCTTTTCTGCCTGCTAGGCCTTGTTTAAGAAAGATCATCTTCATTCTGTAGCTCTGTATAGCATTTGTTTTGGTTCTCTTTATTTATTTTTTCCATCCCTTGGTAATTCTGAATTGTTTTAACAGTTGTGATTAAAACTAATTCCCATGAGTCTAGATACTGATTGTTCCACTGGCTAGTAAAAGTGCACCTCTTGGTGTAGCTGTGTTTGTAACTCAGCATTCAATGAAATGTAGCAATGCAGGCACAGCATGCAGCCCCTTTGGTGTTTGGTGTTATTACAAGGGAACGTGGCACACAGATTATTGAGCTACTTGTGTTAATGAATGCCCTCTGCCCAGAGCTAATGAATGTGCTCTGCCCTTTCCCAAAGGTAGCTGGTAAAGTTAAAACTTTGTCTAGTAGTAGGAGGATAATAATCTTCTGTTTCAGTGGAGCTAATTTCTGTTGATTCATTGTTTTTACATTCATGTTGTTTTATGGTTCTCATGTGTGGGGTTTTTTTTCTACTTTCTGGGTACTTAGAGTTAGGCATATGCTTATGCCAGTGGTGATGCCATCTATGCAGGAGTTGCCTGAGTTGTTGTAGAGGGGATGTTAGTAGTCTGTGCTATAGTCCAAACAGCTTGCAGCCTAAATGTACTCTGTTTAGGTAGGTGTTGCTTCCTGTGCAGACCTCTGAATAGCCATGCTGTGCCAATGTAAAGCAGGGCACCTGTTCTGTGTTAACGCGACGCATAACTGCAAATTTGTCCCCATGCAACTGCCTTGGTGCAGATTTGCTTAATCTATGTGGATCCCATTGCTTGCATGGTTGCAATGACTTAAACAAAAAGCAAACTGTGCCTAAATAGAAATGTGAGTTTTGTTGTGAAATATTATCTCAGCAAAAACCTTAGCAAGATATTAGAGGTAGGCAAAATGACAGTGACTTTTGCTCCAAGATCTGCTGTTGTGGGAAGGGTTATGTGACTTCATGGAATTGTTATGGTTGGAAGGGACCTCGGGAGACCATCGAGTCCAACCCCCTGCCACGGCAGGGTCACCTGGAGCAGGTGAGACAGGAATGCATCCAGGCAGGATTTGAATGTCTCCAGAGAGGGAGACTCCATGACCCCCTGGGCAGCCTGTTCCAGTGCTCTGCTACCCTCAACGTGAAGCAGTTCTTTCTCATGCTGAGGTAGAACTTATTGTGTTGTAGTTTATGGCCATTGCGCCTCGTCCTGTCACTGAGCAGGACTGAGAAATGTCTGGCACCATGCTCTTGGCAGCCGCCTTTGAGATATTTATATGTATTGCTGAGATCCCCTCTCAGTCTTCTCCAGACTGAACAGGCCCAGCTCCCACAGTCTCTCCTCATTAAGAGAGATGCTCCAGGCCCTTAATCGTCTTTGTGGCCTCCTCTGGACTCGCCCCAGCTGCTGCGGTCGTCACGGTGCTCTTAACGTTCAGCACTTCTTTCAGCAGCGACGACTCCTCGGCGCGGCCCTGTTGGGACCCAGTGCCGCGCCAGCCCCGTACGAAGGGCTGGGAGCGGCCGCGGGCGGAGCTCCGGCGGGAAGTGAGCTCAGGCGCACAGGAAATCCCGCCCGTGCCGCGGCCCTGTGTTTGCGCTGCGGGCAGAGAAAGGAGCGGAGCGCCTGCAGCGGCCCAGCCGAGCCTGCCGCACGACACGGGGCCGAGCCATGTCTGACCAGGTACGAGCAGCTGTCCCGGCCGCGGGGAGACGGCACGGTGGGCGCGGCGGCCCCGGGGGCGCGGGAGGAGCTGCCTGCGCCCCCCCCGCCCGCACTCTCCGCGGCCGCGGGGCAGCCCCGGCCCGGGGCGAACGGAGTCGCGGCCACCCGGAGGGCCCCGGGGGGAATGTTCCCCTAGGGGAGAGTGTGTATGTGTGTATGGCGATCTCCGACCTCGACCAAATTGGGGCCCTTCTCCCCCCTGCATTTTAATTCGCCTTTCCCCTTCCTTCGAGTTGTTTCGCGAGGAGCGCGGGCGGGCTCCAGGCAGGGATACTCGGGGGCCGGGGCGGCGTCCGGAAGGAGCAGGATCGCCGCCGGGGCAGCCCCAGCCCTGGAAACCCGGGAGTGCAGCGAGGGGTGAACCGTGTTGCACAACAGTTGTTTCCTTTCGTTTTTCATTTCCCAGGTGCGTGGTAGGATGCTCTTTCTCCGGAGCGGGCTTTGTTCGGGTTAGGTTAGGCTTGCCAGGTCCTCTGTTCGCCCTAGGAATGCGAAAGCCTGGTTTTCTCCCCCTTTTTCTCAGCTGAGCGTTGCTTGCCTGTATTACACACCCCTTCCTTTATCAAGGCTCTGTCCTGTTTTCGCTCCTTGTAGTATTCTCGGTATGCCCCTGTCATTTCTGTCTTCTGAGCCGGGGACTTAAATAGTTTCTTGTACCGCAAGTTCCTGGGTTGCTTGGCCTGGCATGTATACAGTGCTTTGCTTACTTTGGGCTATGTGACCTGCTGGTGGAAAGTTAAAACAGCATTCCCGTTTTAACTTGTATTCTGTTTTGCTTTATTTTTTATATTGTCGTCATAGGGCACTGTTTTCTAACTTAGGTTTTTCCACAGTGTAAGTAACCATCATGATAATGTCAGTACCTACATATGTTTCTTGCAGTGCTGTGAAGTCAAGAATAGTACTAGTGCCAGCTCGGAAATTAAGAGTCCCCAGAGGCAAGGCTAAGCTTAGTGCATACTGTGTCTGCTTTTGGGAGTAGCCTTGGTGCAGTATGAGTGGTGAAAAAAGGCCAGTGCTATGTGCGCTGGTGGTCTTCCTCCCTCCCCCCCAACTTTCCAGCACAATGCAGCTGACGATGGTGCCGCTGCCTGCCTGTGCCTGGGAGAGGGGCAGCTGGGAGTACAGCGATTGCTGGCTCCCAGTAGGACACGTTCCCCCTGTAGTAAAATATGTGAAAGTGACTGCATTTAAAAAAACCCACCAATAAATTCTGAGCTAGATTTTATAGTTAGATGTCCACGTGACCTGCTCTGTAGTTGTCTGCATATGTGATCCAAGGCATGTTTTAACAAATAGCAGCTTTCATTAAGTGAATCCTTCTCCAGGCAAGTTCTGATAAAACACATACATATTTTGTTTTTGGGACTGCTTGAAGTTTGGATGCGATAACCTGTTGTGATTATATATCTTAAAGGTCTGTGAATAAGGACCCTGCTGATTATTTTTATTAAATAAGCAAAAATATTGTTAGATGTTGTGTCATTCTCTTCTGAGGGGACTGTGCAACAAGAGCTAAACAGATGTTTAAGTCAAAGGATAATGTAACATTTTGTGAGATTCCTACAGGAATAACTGGATTATCTAAAATTGTGAATTGCTTACAGTTCTTTTTGGCTCTGGAATTAAGTTAAGAGGGGGTCATTTGTCACCAGTTATGATTATTTTGACTTGACTTTACAGTAAAAGAATTGCACAGGGCTGTGTTACTTTTTTTTCAATGGGAAATTGACTTTTATGATAAGTAAAAATGCTTGAAAGAAGGGCAAGCTTCAAAAAAACACATGGCTGCCTAGTGGATCTATGCAAAAACAAAACACAAATTGTTTTCCTGGCCCCTCTAGTGTATTATGCTGGTTTTCCTTTATTTGAATCTAAATGTTATCTGTTCATGTACTGCTAATAAAGAATGCTATAGTTTGTATGCATTTTTCCACTCCTATAAAAAATGTAAGAGTTTATTTGCTTTGTTAGGATGTATACTGTACTTCTATTCCTCTTGTAATTCTGGTTTCATGGATTTTTCTTTAAAATGCTGAGTATAGGGTTTGGGGTTTTTTTAAGGTTGGACATTGAAGTTTGAGCACTTCTGAAAATGGGAGGAGGAAACTTGCAATATGTTGCCTCACAATGTTTGTTTTGTGTATGTTTTGGTTTTGTTAGTTGCAATAGCAATGCCAGTGTGTTTCATCCAAGAAACTTTGTGTGCCTTTTAGTGTCATATAAGTGTGAGGCAGTGCTAGGAGCCTTATTTTGTGCTCTTTAGGAAAACTGCAGTGAATCCTTTAAAACCTTAGGCATCTAATGAAAAGTTAGAAATTGGAATGTTGTGGTATTTCTGGTCTCTTTATATAGCGTTTTTTTTTCATGTCCTGTTTCGTGAGATGCCCTAAGCACCTGTTCTTTTCACAGGGCAAGAAGTCTGGAGACTGGCTTGCAAATTGCTGATCCAGGATTTTGTTAACAAATGCTTGTAGTTTACAATCTTGCAATCTCCTTGCTTTCTTTATTCTTAAATGTTTTTTGTGGTGCCTTTACCATTTGGCATTGAATGGCAGTATAGTTCACTGACAAACTGCAGAGAGCATTTTCAGACTTGCTGGGTCTTGTATCCTGATGTAAAATATTTTGCTCCTATTTTAAGCTTTAGTTATTGGCACTGTCAACATTTGATTTGATATTATTTCTCTTTTCCTGAAGCTACAGCTTTCTTTTATTTTATGGGTGAGAGGTTGTAGGGCTTTAAATGAGCATCTTTATGGTTTGAAGACTCCAACTCCCTCTACTTATTCTACTGTTTGCTGCTTTCCCTGTTTGTTTTTAATACTAGAGCCCTCTTTTCTTGAGGGTAGGAAGCAAACTTGAATCAGTTTTATCACTCATATTGGCCAGAGGCACTGTCATAGTAGCAATGGTAATTAGTAATACCCTGTACGGAATGATTTGATTTGGAAACCTGAGTAGGCAGATCTGTTACAATGCAAAGAACTATAACTACCACAAATACCTCTACTGCTGGGTTAATATGCTGTCATGGAATTTGTAAAGTAAATTTAGACAGTGACTGACCTGAAATGTCATGTAAAGGGACAGTGTTCTTAAAAATTCTTTCAGTAATAGTGGAACAGGAGCTAGTTTTGAAGTTACAGACTTCAGATCAGTAGAGATCTGAATCTTATTCTGATTCCTAGAGGTCAGTAGTCCTGCATAAAGACATAAAAAGTACTATTTGAGCAAGTTATCAGAACAAGTTGCAGGTTCTTGTTTTTCTTTCTTTTTAGTCAGGAGTGAGTATCAGTGTATTTCTATTCCTGTAAGTAGTCCCAGGAGCTTAGAGTCCAAATATGTTAGGGAAAACTTTGGTGGGCAATGCAGGTGATCTGTGTTACCTGTGAAGACTCCTTTCATGCTTCTAAAGTGACTTGCTTGAAGGCTTGTGTGTGAATGTCAGGCTTCTTGAAAGCTTGGCTTCAGTTTCTGGATTTGACCTTGAAAGGTGATGAATCAGTCCCAGCAGTTTAGGTTGTGCCCGGATGGGTATTAACAAAAAAAAAGGTATTCAAACTAGGTGGAATCTCTGGGTCATACTTCTTTCCACTGTAGAAACTGAACTGATCTGGGTTGAGGCAGTGAGTCAAACTGATAGAAAGGACACTTCCTCTCTTTCTTTACTCCAGATTGAGACTGGTACAGATGGCAAAGGTATTTGCAGACTTGCACTGTGCCCTGAACTTTTAATGTTCAAAAAAGTTGTGTGTGTTTAACCTCTTTAAGGAGGAGAAAAAAAGCTTTAAAAGGTTTTCTTCTGGAGATGGACTTAAAAGAGAAGGCTAGTATGTGCTTTTGGCACTGTTGTGGTTTGACACAACTGAGCGTCAAGCATCTAAAATATCAATTATAAGGAAACCAAAATAAGAAAATATTGAGGAAAACTAGATAGCTGCGAGGCAAAAAACCAGGTTCACACTTAAACAGTTGCAGTACCAGGAGAAAAAGTTTATTACTAACAGAAATAAAAGTTAAAAGATATAACAAGAAATTTAAAACACACACACCCCTCCTCCCTGCTCTCCTCAGCGCTTTACTCTTCCTTTTTAACTAGCACAAAAGATAACACAACATAGGATTCTAGTCAGTGTTACAGTTCTTAAAAAAAAAGGTCTCTTTCTTATGCTTAAGGAAAAAAAAAGGTTTCTTCTTGCTTCACATGGTTTCTCAAGCTGCCCCAAACAACAGACCCATCTGGAAAGAAACAGTCTGCTGTTGTGTAATACATCTCTTCTATGAAAAAAATATCAGTTTTTTCACACTGCCACACCTGGGCCATCACATGGGGTTATCAGCCTTTTTAAGGATGGGTGATTTTGGCCTGAACACAAAGGCTTTTTCTGCTACAAATCCTTAAAAGCCTCTCACTGCTTATATATATATATATATATATATCCTGGCATAGGCACTCTTTCTTTGCAAACTTCATGGGCCACATGTAAGTATTCCATCCCCCCATGTACTTCAAATGGATTACAGAGACAAACAGTTTGAGATATTACAGTTTCTTACCACCACATGCAAGAAGTATTTTTAAGCTCCGTGCAAGGAACGCGTCACCGCCTTTTCTCCGCCGCCATTTTCAGCTCCGTCTCACATGGCTCACTCTCTCGGACTCTGAAACCTCTGTGTTGAAGAGTGTTCTTGTTCAGGCTTTATGGTGAAGAAAGCCTCGCTCTTTTTGTGCTGCTGGCTGTAGAAAGGAGGCTCCTGCTGGCTCCCTCCCGCTGGCTCCATGTGGAGAACAGGTGGAAGCGGGGGGGGGGACGACGACCTGCTGGTCCCAAGAAGCCGCTCTGGAAAGATCCCAGCTGTGCAGCAGTCCATGGCTGGGTCCAGCTGCCTGGCAGTCCATGGCTGAGTTTAGCTGCCTGGGCTCTGGGATGGCTCCTTCCCCAGCGGCTCAGGGTCTGTGCTGCGGCATCAGGAAGAGTGGAAGGAGGCCGGGGCTTTGGCCCAGCCCGGCCCGGCGGGGCCCGGAGGCTCCGAGGCCTCCCCACCTCCCTCAGGCGGGCTGGAACAAGAGGAACTCCCGCCTTTCTGTGCGGCTTAAATGTGTAAACTTCGAGAAGCGCCATTGGTCTAAAAATCTGTCTATCAACTCAGATTCAACCCACTACAGGCACTTGATCCTAAAATTTAAGTCCAACCATACAAAGGATGTTTCTGTACACTCAATAAAAAGTCCCTTTAGGGGTGGGACAAAGCCTGTACATAGTACATGGTAGGTACCTGTACATATTTTGTTTATGTTGTCTACAGTGTTAAGCAGTAAAATATGAAAGGGGGATTCAAAACATGATCAGCAGGGTATCTGTGTTTATGACTACTTGGGAACAATTCTTCATTGAGCACCATCTAGACCTGATGGCTGTGTAAAAAAAATCCCTTTGTGCTGCTATAAAACATAACTAAAGGCCTGATACAGGATATGTAGTGACAGGCAAGGAATGGGGTAAACAGTACCTGATTTCTCACTTGTTTCATCTATCAACCGGTAACATGAAAACTCTAATGTCCTTAATTAATGTCTTAGAGTGTATAACACTTAAACCCTTTTGATGAGCTTTAGTGCTCAAGTTGTTGAATCGAACTTGTCTGTACAGTTAATTCTTATCCTGGAAAGATATCAAAACACCATAGTGCTTGGAACTGAACCTTTTAAAACTTTAAAGTATTGTGGTCTTAAAACAAATGTGTTAGAAGGAAGCTTTTTGTTGTCATAGAATAGAAGGTAACTGCCTTTTGAAAATAAGGACTGCCTTTGATGCAATGGCTTGAAAAATGTCTGCATGGTTCACTCTCTCTAAGTGGATAGGGTGTCACAAGTGCTTTCTGTTTACTCTCCTCACAATTCTTATTTCTATCAAATATCTGAGCCTCTTAGTACACTTCTTGTGGAGTTTTTTTTTGCAGTTTGTTGTCTAGGAGTTCATGCTTCTTGTTTTCATATGTCATCTATTTCCAAATGATTCTTCTCTCATCTCTTATGTTCTTTATAGTGTTTCTTCTCATTAATTAAACTTCTCACAAGTAGACAGGCAACCTTTCAAAATACTATGTTGCTGTTATTTTTGTGTACACACAAAGAAAGAAAGAATACAACTTGAGTAGTCTGATTACATGCAATAAAAAGGATGACAGCTGCCATGTTGTACAGTGAAAATAATGCAGTGTTGAACTGATCAAGTTGTTTCACGTTTTTCTTGCAGGAAGCAAAACCTTCAGCTGAGGACTTAGGGGATAAGAAAGAAGGGGAGTACATTAAACTCAAAGTCATTGGGCAGGTGAGTTTTTTACATGACTGCTTGTTGATATTTGATGGAGGTGTGTCTTTTTGTATGGTAGAAATAACCAAATGAAAATTGATACTTTCAGTTCTTCAGTGTGGATCCTCCCCTGCCATAAACTACTTCCAGTTGCCAGTGCTGTTGATATACTCTGGTGTGCTTTTTTTTGATGCATTGAGGGATTAATTTATCCAAGGGTATGAATGAAATAAGTGGCAAACTTGATAAATTCATGTCTTCAAAGTTTGTACAGAACCCTAAGCATGAGGTCAGCTTTCTTTTTCAGGGATAGGAAAAGGATTCTGTTGGCTGCCTTGTTGGTAGATGCAGCAACCACATGAGAGGTGGATTAGAAGTCTGTTTTCTGTGTAAAGAACCCCTAGCTCAGATGGCTTAACTAGGATTGTTTGTTGGAGTAGTATTGTTTGCTGCAGCTGAGTGGAGTCAGATGAGTTTAAAGTAGGACTAACAGAAACTACCTTACCTCTTGCTGGCTTAATGAGCAATTAGGAGAAAACCTTGAAAAGCTGAAAGTGGCCCACATGGCTTTTGCAGAGAACCCCTTGCAATCTGTTTTATCTACAGCCATTTTGACAGTTGCAGCTACTTGTATCTTATGGCTGGTTGAAAGGACTATGAATAATGAGGCCTGAGATTTCTCCTTATGCTAGTCTTGCATTTTCAAGTCTGCTGTATCCTAACTTCTAGATAATTACTCTAATTGAATAAGGTTTCATATATATTTTGAAGTACAAGCTTTAACTTGTGTCTTTAGGAGTCTTAGAGCAGAAATCCCCTGCATATGTATGTTTGTATTTCAAAAGTGTATCATCTGGGTAAAAATGGAAGCACAGACTGAACCATGTATGGGTTTTAGTAAAAAACCTCCATGTTGAGCCTAAGGCTATATTATGCCATCTGGTTTTTTTTAAAAAGAGCTTCCTGTGGAAGTACATAGTGAATTTAATGAGTGACAAATCATCGTGGAGGTTCCTGATATGATGCACCAAGGTATGCATGATGATAGTTAAATCACATTCCATGTTTCATGTAAGTTCTTTCTTAATGAAACGCTTAAAAATAATGTAGATAAAGTTAGCGGTTACTACAAGGAGAGTAATTTTTTTTTCTTTTCTGTCCTTAGGACAGCAGTGAAATTCACTTCAAGGTGAAAATGACTACACACCTCAAGAAACTCAAAGAATCATACTGTCAAAGACAGGTTTGTGAAACAATGACATTCATTAAAAACAAATAAAAAACCCAAACCACTTTTCTCACTGTTCTTTCAAATACAGACTTTTGAGGTATCTGATGGTACAAATATAATGGATCTCCTCAGGTCTTTTTGAAAGTAAAAGTGATTCCTATGTAAGACAATTGTGAAGGTTGTAGTAAGTTAAAATTACTGTTTGGAAATATATAGTGGCTGCTCAGAAAACACAGAACTTGTTATAAAATGCCCAGGTGTGCATTTATAGTTACTTTAAAATCCTTTGTTTCCAAGCAAAATTGGCTTGAAGCTGTAGAATACTGCACCTTAGGGTGAGGGTGGTGGCCTCAGGCATTGCTACATCCATTAATATGGTAATAAAGTAATATACCCTAAGTTAAAGAAATCTGCAATATTAATTGTGAACGTAGATAAGTAGTAACAACTGTTACAGAACAAAAATATATCTTCACTTCCAGATTCTGTAGCAGATACTATGGAGTCACAGCTGCTATTTCCAGAAGCCCTGGCCTAGTTTGCCCTCAGCTTTGAGGATAGATGCCTTGTGTGGCCTTTTCTTGGATAAGTGTTTTGGAGTTCACTTCAGGAGATATAATCATAAGTAATAAAACTTTGGGGTCTTTTTTCCTCATACTTTGAGAAGTTGGACTTGCCATTGAAGTGTTCTTTTGTGAAATGTGTTCTTTTTTGTTGTTTTTCTGGAGTAGGAGGAAAGAAAACATCAAACACCAGATATGTTTGTAGCCAAATCCAAATAATTAAAATTATGATTCATTTTAGAAACCTGAAGTTTTGAAAATAATTCATGCAGCAGTCTTACTGAATAATGAAAATACATGTGTGGAACTCTTTCTTTAAGAAACAAATAATTCGAATGAACACACCTTTATCTCCTGGGGTGAATTCTGGAGGGTCTGTGATTTCCTTCAGCAGCAGTCAATGCAGTTTTTGGTGTTAAGTAGCCTTTCTCTGGTAAAGGAACCATCAACATTTCTTCCACATTGGCCAGAGGGATTGTTGAAACAGTGTGAAGATCTGTCCTTACCTGAGAAAATTTTCTGCCTGGTTATTTGCGAGCAGTATTTGAGAGCTAATTGATGTACAAACTGTGTGATATTTCGCATGAGTTTGTTTTGCTCGTAACTTTAAAGAGAAGGAAAAGATGAAGTGTTTGCCTTATCTATTGATGTGAAGTTTGACATTCTGCCAAAACATGGACACATTGTGCAACAGACATACTTTAACTCTATTTACCTTTGAGATGTTTGTTTCTCCCTGTTTGAATGCTGTTTCTTTTTCTCTCCCTCCGCTCTGCTTTTGTTCCCAGTGCTGAGCATTTGCAGAATTGATAATGGTTAAAGGTTGCAATTCCTTCCTATAGCCATAGAAGATTGGGAAAGTAGGGGTAGCAGTTTATGAAGCAAATATCATGCTCCTCTTGTTGTCTTAGGATCCTTAAATAAGGCTGATAAGCAGCTCAGAAAAATACATGCATAATGATATCTTGGGAGAGGATATAGTCAGTACTTAATTTATAAGTAAAGACACGTTTAAAAAGTTAAGGAAACTGGAATAAGCATACATTTTGGAACTGTCGTACTTTTTGAGTCACTTCTTGGTAGTCTACATGAATACAATAGAATAGCTGAGCTCCCTGTGTAACAGGAATTAACACTCTTTTATGACTTTCATGTGTTGTTTTTATTTAAACCCATACAAGATTCAGTAAGTTGAGTTTTTGTTCTTACACATCTGTTTGGTTTTTTTTTAGGGTGTTCCAATGAATTCACTCAGGTTTCTCTTCGAGGGTCAGAGAATTACTGATAATCATACCCCCAAGGAGGTGAGTTTCTTTCTAGAAATACAGATTGGTTTCTCTAACTAGGATCTTTTAGTAAGGCAGAAAGTCAGTTTGGAAAGAGACCAATTGGACCTCCATGTGTAATATCTCAGAAAGGAGGGTGTAGTCACTGCTTACTAGAGGGGAGAGAAAACACAAAGGGAACTTTCCAGTTGTTGAGCTTGAACTTCAGTATGACTTTGGAATAAATATGTATTTAGTTCACATTTAGTAGATCAAAGTGTAAATAAACAGAAAGCAGTTACTTCTATCCAGTAACTTCCACCAGTTGTTACGAAAAAGCAGGAAGAAATACTCATAATTATGACCTTCTGAAAAATCAAACTTGTCGACTGTGAAATTGAACAAATTGCTGTGAGAGAATAGTTGTAAACAGGCTTTGAGTTGCCAGCTGTAGGTGTTAAGCTGTATTGTGAGCTAGTACTGCACTATAGTATATATAATTCACATGGCTCTGCAGCTGGTGCATTCACTATGATGTTGGTGATGTCCTTGTTCCCCTTAAACAAGGGATTTTGAGAAAGGTAAAGCCAACAACTTCCAGGCTGATGTGTACTGCTCCACAGGTGCGTTTTTGCTATAAAGCTTTTGCTTTGACTCAAATACCTAAGTCTGAAGAAAAAGGACTAAAAGTCATGAGTGTTGTCTAGTGAGATGGCAACTGAAACTTTTTTCACCCCTTTGATGCATTATGATGGGACAGAGGAACAAATCATTGTGTAATTTGTCTAGGACCTGCTTTGATTTCATCACAGCAGATTTGTAATGATTATTTGCTGTTTTTCTCTGTTCTCACAGCTGGGGATGGAGGAGGAAGATGTGATTGAAGTTTATCAGGAACAGACGGGGGGTCACTCAACAGTTTAGATCCTTCTGTTTTACTTCCCCCTTAATCCTTTTTTATTTTTAAATAATAGTTCTTTTGTAATGTGGTGTTCAACACTGAAACTGGCACCCCATCTCTGGGAGTTTACTTTCAAGTGTCTGGTATTTTGAATTCTCGTGCTCATTATACACTATTGTTTCTGTTTTCATTGTGCTGAACTTCTGTGATCCAGCTGCAACCTTGCTCCCCTCTTCCCTTCTGCCCTCCCCTTTAGGAATTTATGTACTCACATGCATTTGTACGTTCACTGGGTTCGTGCATTTCAGGCACGAAGGCTGTAAGATCTGCCAGGTGGGCGAGTGTTCTTAATGACTTCCATATCTGCCCTGAAGTTTTGATGTGTGACTGTCTCACTCCTGGACTATAACTTTCAGTGCGAGATGAAGTTTTTCAGAGAACTAAACTGTGGAGAAGTTGTGTATCCATAACTCAGAGCTATTTTGCTTAAATTGTGCTGATGGCCCAACGAGGAAGACTGCCGAGTTGGAAATGGAAAAGCTAGAGCTGTTGTCGTCTGTTCCTTGCTCCAGAGATGGCTTTGCTGAAGACGTGAAATTGAAAAGCCTAATGATTTTTAAATCTTACCAGAAGAGCCCAGAAGCATTTTAACCTCATATAGCAATTGGTATGCGCAGGTATCCATGCAAGAATGTTCACAGCAGCCAACTGGTGTTACTTTGACACTCTTGTTTGTACCTTTTGGCCTAGGACGTGGGTTTTGAATGGACATTGTCTGTACCAGCTTCATTTAAAATAAATAAGAAAAACAATTTTATAAACAACTTGCATTTTCTTTTCAAATGTTTGGAAATGAGCAAAACCATAAGAAGTCATAATTAGGGCATGCTTTTCCAGTGACTGTAAGTTGAAGCCAGAAAAAAATTGTGCTCTGTAAATATACCTCATAATTTTTTTTTCTACTTGCCCTAGTAAAATACTTGATCTACTTGTTTTGCAGGTGACTCTTAGAGACTACTAGCTGTTTCTTTTCTTGATAGAGAATATTCACATACAGTTACATAAATCTTCGCTTCATGCACATAATTTAAACTGAAAATGCAACTTGGAAGTAAATAAAGATGGCTTTTAATGTCTACATTTCATATGCAATGGGTATAATTAAATAATCTATGATGGATGATATGGAAGTGTCATGAGAGTTCACTGGGCATCATTATCAGGGTCTACATGTTCCAGTTACTTACAGGTTATAAATGGTCAGTTTGAGAACTTGTTACTGGATATATGGACAGAGTAGTGTGAAGAGAAGATCTTGGTACTCTCCCTGCTTCAGCTTTTTTGCAGATAAATAGGACTAGTTTGGTAAATCAAGTTCCATATAAATGCCAGCTTCAGTTAAAGACATGTTTTAGTGCTGGCATACCTGGAAAAAATAGTAGGTTTTTAGTACTTTTTTAATGGCATTTGCTATGAAGCTAGACATGCATTTTCTTTCATACTTGTTATTGTCCTGTTCCTGATTTAGTAATACTTTTGTATGCATAATTGCACTAAGCAATTTTTTAAAGATTAAAATTATTGTTTACAAAATGTCAGAATATGGGGTTTTCTTAAACTGTTTTATGTAATTCAGTTCTTAAGGAAAGAGAAATTGCTATAATGATGTAGAATAACATGGCTTCTCTGCACATAGCTCCAGCTTTTTTAAAATACTAAATACATTTGCTTCAGAAAACCATAAGTAAAACAGCTTTGTTATTATCAGATCATCTTTTAAATTAAAATTTGTATAATTTTTTTGTAGGAAGGTTCCCATTATCTCTCTTCTGCAAACTTAGGAACTGGGGGTGCAGCTTACTGGGGTCACTGTGGAAGCTGAAAGTGGAGCTGAGGACTGAATCCAGATCCTTGGGGTTTGATGCTTACACTCTAGTTGCTGCCCTATCTTTGCTTCTAGCTGTTCACTTTCCTCTTCCAAATCTGTTTCTATATGCTCATTTATATCGGCTTTTGAGCTGAAGCACTGCATTTGGTTCTCTTGAGACTGTGTAGGAGGGTTTTCTGCAAAATGCAGCTTTAGTAGGATGAAGCTCAAGGCGAAGATTGCTTTCTGTTCTGTAACCTTGTCCTAAGATGCGTCTCTTTATAGAGTGGATGTGGAGCCAGTGACAAACTGATTTGACTTCTTTCTCAGACTTGTTATGAAGCCACAAAGAGCCTCAGCAGAGCTGCTGGTCTAAAGTCGTGTCTTTGCTGATAGAAATTGATAGAGCAGTAATAATGGATGAACTGTCCTATACCTCAAAGATTAGTATTGAGAGCTCTGCAAAATGAGAAGACGCGTGCACTACACAGGTGTACTAGCACCCTTTTTAAAGATCATTCTTGGGAATTACAGGTTGAAATAAAACCTGAATTTTGAAGTCAAGGAGCTAGAAAGATGGTTTGGAGTGAAAGTTTTAAAGCACTTGTAGTTTTGAAGGATATGACTGGAAATAAGGTTGATTTTATATGTTTGAGAAAAACAAAATCTTTTGTCCTCATGCAATTTTTCTGTCTTTGCCTACTTTATTAGAAACAAGTTGGTTAAAGTACTTTAAAGTGTTGGGAGAATAAAACCATCTTCTCTGAGTCAGTTACGGAATAGAAGGTGGAAGCTAATACTTTATTTTGAATTGTGACAATATATTTAATATTCACTATGGTGATGTATAAAGGCTTTATTGAAAGGCACTTTACAAAACTATCAGTCTTGAAAGCCTTTCTTAAAACTGCTGTACCTGAAGGATTTGTGTATTCTTTTAAGTATAAACATGTTCACATGATCACCAGTTTGCTAAAATTAGTGGGTTTTGACATTAAATGCATAAATGTTGGCAGGATTTAGACTTCAGTTAATATGTTAGATAATGCTAAAATGTGGATTCTGCCATGAATTTTGACTAGCCATCTATTGTTTTAAAAGTGCTATGATTGTTTTCTAGTTTTTAGCTTTTCCTAATTTAAATTGAGATTATTTAAGAATACAGTATTAAAATATTTGTGTTGGTCTGTGCTGTGCATCTTCTGAGTGCACACTTAATTACTGCTGTTCAGGGTAAATTTTCATAAATGAGAAAATCAACCTCTGAAGCACTCTACAGAGACCAGTAGGAATTGTGCTGGATGTGTAAACTGGTTTTGGTTTGCTTTTAGAACCAGTACTTAATGCATACCTAAAAAAGTTCAGCTTCAATTTAGAGACTGCAAAAATTGATTACTCTTCTCCATAGGAGACTCAATTGCAATATGAATTGAATCTGCAAGTGTTACACTTTACTAGAAAATACTAGAGAAGCAAAAAAAAAAAAAAGAGAATAACCTGATTTATAGGGAAGATAAGAACTTACCTTGCTACAGTTTCTCTCTAAGTATTTTCATGGCTGAATCTGAAATCTAGCCTCTTCTTACAGTAGCATGTTTATGGCAATTTATTGTTTTGGAGGATCGTCCAGAAGTCAGCACTGAGGTCTTCATACATTTTTGTAACCTGGTGATTTCATTGTTTTATCTCTTAACACAAAATGGACCAAAGAATCTCTATTTTGGCACCTCAGGATTAATTTCTACTGGTTGATCAAACATGAATGCTTTTACTTCCTATCGTTGGGATGTCTACACAGACTAGTGCTGCAGCCTAGGAAAATAAACTTGTGAAGGAGTAGCACATGTGCCAAAAGGTCTCTTGAGCCGGATTGGATCCTTGAACTTGAGTGCAGCTGAAAAAACTCACTGCAGTGACCCATTCCTAGCATCAGACATTTTACTTACTCTTTTATACTCTTTTCAGGCCTAGCTTTTCAAACAGGTGAACGTGAGAAAACACCCGTGGATGAGGAACATGTTGAGTATATTTCAGTCTGGTAGCTTCCACTAGTCATGCTCCTTGGACTGCTGAGGTGGTTCCAGATTTGTTCTTTGCCTCCAAACAGTGTTAATAAAGTGGATGCAGGACAGAATTCCTTCTGCGGTTAGAAAGCTGGTGCATTGACTAGACACATACACACTTGGTGAGTTCATTACTGGTGCACTGGCATTTCTTTAATTTTGCCACAGTGCATAATGGTTCCTTCTGTAGCACTGAGGCTGGGCAGGAGCCTGGGCTGCCCCTAGGGGTTGTCTTTGAGCATGGTATGGAATAGACTGGAAGAACATGTTGGCTTGTGCTGATACTTTCTTAGGGGCTAGCATGTCCTCCTGTCACAACAGTAAGAGCAGAGCAAGTAGTAGGTGCTAATTTCTGTTCAGCTGCAGTTATTATTCAGCCTCTTATCCCTGGCAGTGTTTTGTGGCTCACAAATTGACCTAGACTTCTCTTAAGAAGGACTGTTAGGCTATTTGCAATGTTTTAATATGTAGTATGCAGCAGCCTCCTAGTTCCTGTGTTCTGAGGTGCTGCAGGAAGTTGTGGAATTATGCTGGGGAGACTGCTCCGATGGATTCTGTAAAGGTAACCATAATTTCAAGTGTTCAGGGAAATCCAGTTGGGCTTCTTTCTGTAATATGTTATAAACACTAAAGTAATTAGAGAATACAGGTGTTTGTGAATTGCTGGTACAATTTGGGCAAATACTGAAAAAGTGGTTAAATAGTAAAAGAAGAGCATTGTGCCTTGGGGCTGGAATTGAAGGTGGTTTTAACTCCTGAGGCACCAGCTGTGCTCTCCTGTGTTAACTCCACTGTTGGAACTCCTACTACAGAGGTATTAACTTCACTCTTTGATTAATAGCTACATACCTGATTAAATTTAAAAGCTGTGCTTGTGTTCTGGATTCCTCTAGATGTAGTCTAGCATCTTACTTCTTCATTTGCTCCTCAGCCTTATATGTTGCCTTTTCTCAGTTTTTTCCTTTGTATTTCAGGAGTTTTACTGCCATGTCAACCAGCCGCTGGTTCTTCTTCTAATCACATTTCTCCTTTTTGCATTTTTGTGCCTCTTAGAAACATCACAAACAGCTATTGGTTTAGGAAAGAACTTTTTTCATCAGTTACAGATAGAAAGAAAGTTCTAATACTGACATTACAATATTTAATATTGTCTCAAAGGGATTTTTCTTAAATTGTAATCGTATGTTTGTTCAAGCCTTTCTCTGCAACTATTTGTTAGAATCTCTTTTTTTTAACTGTAGATGCTGAGAGTCAGACTTTCAGAGAAGATATGTAATGAAAACAATCAGATGTAGCATGAGTGATGTTATTGCCAGCATCTTGAGTGTTGCATTGTAGCTAGGCTGTGGAATTTTTTTTTTATGCTGCAAAGACTGTGGCAGAGAGGACTATTGTTACCATATCTGTTTAACTGAGAAGCAACTTCCGTACTGCAAGTGTGGGACATACTGTCACAGGAATTTCAAGGCAGACACACAGGCTATGTCTTTACCAGAAATCATCCATTCTGATGAACTGTCTGCTGTTAAAGTAAGCATTAGTCTTTCTATAGACCATCTGCTGCTCCATGTTCCTCTAGCTGTTGCTTTTTCTGGAACTGCAGAAGGTTCTTGTGATAATCCTGCTGCTGCTTCCAAATCTGTTCTTGTGCTGTTTTCTCTAATTGTGACTTCTTTGCTGCCACCTCCTCCTCATGGCACCTCCACTCCTCTAGTTTCTGTTTCTGTAAACTAAAATGTAAATGATTATTAATTGCTAGAGCAACCTTGGGTTTCCTGAGCATTTTTGCCCAAAGAGCAGATCCTAGCCCAAGGAGCTCAGCAAATTGCCAAAATGAAGGGGAGAGAACTGAGAATAAAGGGAGAATGGGTACTGATTAGTGATATGTAGCATATGTCTGGTTGGTTCTGCAAATGAATATAAAAAAAATTTACTGTCTACTTTCCTTCACACAGTTTGTGAGGGGGCAAAAACCTGCATTACGTTTTTCACATGTACTTTTGAGAAGGACATGAGGGATATGGGTATGTGGCTTACATGGAACAAAGATTTGGAGACAAGGGTTGGAGGAGTACATAGGAACAGTTGGGAAAGTTCAGTAAGTAAGAGCTGGAAGAAGAAATTGTAACGCATCTTCATGTAACAAGGACACAAAGCCAGAACAAGAACCCGGGCTATACAACAAATGAAGCAGTGGAAAGCCTTGGCTGACATTTAAATGTAAACAAAATGACAGTAAAATGGGCTATTTTTGCAGGAGGATTCACACTGAGAGTAGGGAGGATCAAAGAAAGTCAAGGAGATTCATGAAGGAAAGGAATATTCTCTTTATTTGAGGAATGGGAAGTTAAGGAAAATAAAACTAAAGGTCTTCTGCCTCACTGAGCGTGGTTCAAGGTATTTTCCAAACATCTTGGTGTTTTCAGTCCAGCAGTCTAACTTGAATACCTATTTGCTTTTCCTGAAATAAAGTTAAGCAGGGCATGGCACTAATTAAAAAAAATATTTTATAAATCTTTCTTTTCAGACATATGATTGAAACATGCTACTTCTACTAATTGCGTTCTTGGGGGTGCCTGTTTTCCCGGGAATGCTCTGCAGTGCGTTCAGGCGTTTTCTAGATAGGCTGCAGCTCCTCGAGACCACCCGAGGAGGTCGCTGTTCTCCCCGGGAAATGCCGTTCCGATGAAAAAATACCAGGTGGATTCGAGATGATGTCAAATATACTGTTTTGTGTAAGCAGAACATTTTAAAGGGTGAATAGAAATATTACAATTATATCGCACCAGAGCTTGTTTCTGATACTCATCGGGTTCCCAGAGTTTTGCCACAAGTATTTGGTGGGGTTTTTTTTGTGGGATTTGTTTTAATTTTGTGGAATTGGTTTTAATTTTTTTCCTAAAGCTGTGTCAGCAGAGGTAAAGAGCAAAAGTGCTCTTAATGATTTTGTTTGTTTGTTTGTTTTGGTAGTATAAAATGCTTGTATCATTAAGGAATAACTTACATTGCTATGAGATCTTTATAACCATTTAGTTATAACAATGCCGAGGTTTTTGTTAGGGAAAATGCTCAGTAGTGGATTTAATGTTGTTTGGAAAGTGTGGAATATCATCTTCATGAACTCACTGTAAGCTAGGTACAGTAGGTTGAAGACCTAAATTTGTTTAATGACTTTGATTCACTGATACTGATTATTTTCATTGTCAGCAAAGACTTTGAAAAGTCAGAATTCAGAATAATGATGAATGGATGAAAGTATTAGAAAAATGAAGTTAATTTAGTAGAAACACACTCAATACTAAACTTAGGAAAACTCTAATATGCTGCTAAAAGATGGAACTCTATACATATTTGAGATTAAAAGGCTTGTGTTGTTGTACTCAAGTTTGGAGTTTGCCTGGGAGAGCTGGAGCAGTTTGCTGGCTTCTTCATGCTCTGTGTTGTTAGTCTTCTGTTATGTTAGAAGATGCTTTGTTGTTATCTTATGTTTTTTCATGCTGAAAGTCGATAGGTGTGAATGCATGTGCCTGGCTTGCAAAAGAAAAGCAAAGGCAACAATAGTTCTGTCAAGTCATTCCATTCAAATGTTCCCTTCTCAGATTCCCCCCCCTAACCCACATCCTCTGTTGTTCCTTTTCCAGATCTGCCTTTACTTTTTCCATTTGTTCCTACTGCTCTTTTCCCATTTCTGTTCTTGCTCCTTCCTTCACTTCTTATGATAGAGATACCTCTTGCCATTTTTCAGGAGGAATCTGAACAAGAATTTCAACTTTAAGTACATTATTAATTAGATTCTGCAAATGATTTTTTAATCTATTATTAACTGAGATTTGAAATTTCTGGAAGATATATGCTCTATGTACTTATTAAAGTTGTTCTGATTTCTGTGGGAGTTTTCCGGTCACTGTGGCCAACGGTGCCTCTTTTCTCTATATGGTAAATGTTTTATGTCTATATTTTTTTTTTCTTCCAGTAGATACTTGCCTTTGTGGTATCTGGTGACTCTTATGCTAATTTGCTAATATTTAGTGTCCCAGCTACTTAAGCTGTATTCTTGAACTTCTGTCAAATTTATATTTCTCCCTGTTTTTTCTAAATATTTTTCAAGTTGTAGCAAGGGGGGGGGCAGGTAAGGCCCCAGAAGAGAGGACACTGAGGAAACAGGTACAGTGTAAAAAAGCATGAAACTCTGTCAGCTGAATGGTCAGCTAGAGGATCACTGTGGTGAAATGGGAAAGCCTGTATTTCTGGAGTTCTAAAGTAGGACTGAGGAAAATTTTTCTAGGGGATGCAGAGATGTAAGATGCATACCTGAACAGCCTCTTTACTTTGCTGTGTGGTGTCTCTTTTAAAGAAGGCATTGGGGAGTGCTTCTGGGCACCAGGTCTTCTGTGAGATGGGTCTTGCATATTTACAGTCCTGGAACAGCAGGTTTGGAGCCCTTGCCTCAGCGGGCAGCTGGATGGGTGGGCTGAGGGCTCTGCATGCCCCTGGACTCCCTCCCACACCTCTTCCCAGCACTGCTGCCTTGGCCAATTGGCAGGAGAGCATCAAATTGGGGCAGGTGAGCAAACAGCTATGGATATCTGGTGTGACGGAAATGCCATACCTGCCTGTGTGAGTGATGCTGAAATACATAAAAAACCAACACAAATCCTATTGCTAGTGAGGGTGAAGGAGAAGGGGAGTTACCCGAACCTGGCTATACCTGTGCTTGGGGTGAAAAATGAGCTGGGGCAGCTGGGGAGCTCTTTCTGGCCTGGGGCAGCTGCAGGGGCAGGTCTTTGTGTAATGCTGCCTGTGAGGCTGTGGGATCAGCCGAGTGGGAGCTGGGGACAAGGTCCCTCAGTGCCCTGCCCCGGGACAGAGCCCCTCTGCTGCCCCTCTGAGGCGGAGCGTCGCGACAGGGTGGGGATGTGCTGAGAGAGCTGGGAGAGCTCCTGTGAGGAGAAGGGAGCTTGGCTGTCCCTCCATGGTGAGCACAGGCGCCTGAAGAGGCAGCAGCCATGTTGTGGTGGTGGATGCTGGCAGCAGAGCTGCGCAGCTGCAGTAGCCACAACCGAGAAGGACACGCTGGGTAAGTCTTTGTTCTCTTGTTTTAGCCTCATTTTATGGGAGTTTCTTCAGCACATGTCCCTAACAGCACCTGCAAGCACAATTTCTCATCTCCATAGCCCCTCTGCTCTGTGGGAGTTGCTGGCTGGGGTGGCTGTTGGAGGCAAGATGGCCTGAGAAAGGGGAAAACTGGAATGCTGTGGATGCTGTGGCAGTTTGTTTGTTTGTTCGTTTGTTTCAGTCTAGAGGTAAATCTGGTCTCTCTGACAATGTTTTTATATTTATGTAAATTTTTTTGTGGTGCAGGAAAGTGTCAGAACAAATCATAAATAGAACCCAAGTGTTGTAGTTTCATCTAAATCTCTTAAGAGAATTTCCCCTATGATGTAACTTGGTGACTCTTCAAACCTGTATTCTTGGCCTTTCTACCCCTCTTCTGTTTCTTGCTCCACCAAAGTTTACCAAATACACCAAAAATCTTATTTTGAATTTTCATTTGTTATAGTCAAAAAAGGTACATCAAATGCATCATCAGGACTGTAGTGGACTGTAGACAGAAAAACTGGGGAGAAAGTATTAAGACCTTGATGCAGACAACTATTAACCTGGAACAGATTATCTTGTCCTAATCATCACTGCTGATGCCTTGACTGCTCTCCTAAGGGCTTGACTGCTCTTGGTTGTCTGTCTAGATTAAATGTTCACAACTTCTGCTGGGGACAAATGGTAGAAGGCTGTGCTATCCAGCAGAGAGAAGCTACAGTATGAAACAGGTGAGTTGTGAGCTTTGTGCTGCCTCTGACCTGCTGGCTAACTTTGTGCAAGCTTTCTCCATCTCTCACAGTCTGCTGCCTACAGTGCAAGGCCCAATAAAATCCAACTTTCTGCTTCCAGATATGACCCTAGTGTACATAGGCATGTCTAAATAACCTCAAACCACATTTATTGTAAGTGCATGCTCTAGTACACATATTTTGGGGTATTACAGTTTACAGGGGAGGAATGGAGAGAAAAAAAACAATCTAGCTACTATCTGCTTGTTAATACAATATATAATTCTTGACTTTTGATACAAAATAAAAAGGGAAAAAACCCCACCATTTCCATTAGTGTAAATGTAGTTGAAATAATTTTGACTGTGATGCTTGATGTATCATGTTTGAGGATTAAAAATAAATTAGTTTTATTAACCATTGATTATTACCACTTTCAAAAAATACAAAATAATCTCTGACTTCAAAAATTTCCCCAGGTCTTTTATCTTGCAAGGAACTACCAAACAAAAGCATGGAAATAAAATTTGGCTTAAAATTGGGAAATAATGAGGGCTGGACCATCTCCTTCAATTTGTAGAAATTGACTATAACATATTAAGCCTTTATATTTGCCCTTGCTATATCTCCCACTGAGATAACTAAAAGGTACATGCAGTAATCTTCAGCAAGATGCAGAGAGATCAGTTTCTTGTTGGTTAACCTAAGTGCTTATGATATATGGCAATAAGGGGTATCAGTTTATCTCCTTGCTAACAGTCAAAGCTGAAGTGGTTGTGCCAATTTGTTTGTTACATTATAAGTTACGGATAAGAGACTATCTCTTCAGGATTTGCACACTAGGACTTGACAGCTGCTGCAGTCCACTGTTGTACATTCACTGTGCTACTGGGTATGAAATTGCTGCATGAAACCTTAATCTGTGACATGAAGAGAACTTCAAGTTGCTTTGTGTTCCCAATTGTGTAGAATTGCTGAGGAAAAGATAAAGAAAACAATTTTTCTCTATAGATTACAGTTAAGGATTTATGCTGAGAGCTAAACCAACGACCACTGATTTGTGCAAAGAAGTGCTGTTTGCCCTTTGAGAGCTGGTCTTTGTTTAGGCTGTTACCTGCTCTCAGGGTAACTGCTTCTGCAGTTCCTTCTGGTACCGGGGGAGCTGTGTACTGTGCACTGAGACCTCCTGGTTCCCTTCAGCCCTAAGACCTCTTGTTAGACCAACAGCTGGGGGAAAATTGATGGCATCTCAGAATATGCTTTGAGACAGCTTGTCCTCTGGTACTCCAGCTTTGTTTTTTCAGTGCTGCAAGTCCTAGGGAGGGGTTATAAGGAGCAGTGCTGTTCTGCCATTAATCAGTAGTGTCTGTACACATACATCACTTTACAGTTGACTGTATATAATTTCTGCAAGTGAGTGATTTTTTTGCCACCTTATCCTGATGGTACAAAGCAGACAGAATCCGTACCACAAGCCAGACAGCACTTAGTGTTTTGCCATTTTGATTGAAACTAGTCTTTAACAGAAATTAGATAGTCAAAGATATTACAGGGGAAGAGGCAGGAAGTTTTGCTGCCATAGGACTTACAAGATCAAAGTTGTTGTCAACTGGGTATTTTCTTTCCTGCTCTCCATTCAGTGGTAAGGCTCCGCTTGTATACTGCTTTTCAGAGTTACTTGTTTTTATTCCAAATGTCTCCTGCATTTCCTGATGGCTGGGAGATCTCAACTGTTGTTCCAGATTCAAGCTCTATATCCTGCACTGAAAAAACTGAAAGATCAGACAGAGTAACAGCAAGATTAACAATCAAAATTTAGACTTAATTCCACTTAAGAAAAAGCTTAGGAAGGTGCAGAAACATCCTGAGGTTTTGTTTTATTCCGGCCTTAACCTCTCAACATGTTTTACACATCTCTAAGCCCTGAAACTCTTCAGAATACTTTGTCAGTACCATCTAATGAACAAACTGGTTAATTGTAATGGCCTAACAGGTAGCTGCTGCTCTCTTTTGAGATCACTTGTCTGCTCATTACTGAGGTGAGTTTCATTGTCTTTTGCTGCAATGAAGATGGAAAGACTCATTTGCAGGTGCCTTGTATATTTCATAATGGTAAATATTTTAATAATTATAGTTTCATTTCTGTAATAGTTATCATCCAAAGATCTTGAAGTATTTTAGAAATTCATGGTTTGCTTTTTTTTATTTTAGTTTAGGACAGATGTGAAGCCATAGCTTTCAGTGACTTTAACAGCAGCAATTGCTCTGTTTCTCTGAAGATCAAGCTACAAATACTGGTGTTTCACACTTTAATAAGTTCTGTATGAATGTTCTGTGAAGTCCTGTTTGATGTGCATTTCCTGAATATAGCTCTAAGATGTATTTTTAAATCAATAGCATTGTTAAAAGATAAATGAAAGGCTTTATTTTGCTTCTCCAGAGATGGCTCTGGGGAGTCCTTAAAGTGGCTTTTCTGTCCCTTAAGGGGTCTACAAGAGAGCTGGAAAGGGACTTTTTACAGGGCATGTAGTGATAGGATAAGGATGAACAGCTTCAAACTGAAAGAGGGTTTAGATTTGATATTGGGAAGAAATTCTCACTGTAAGGGTGGTGAGACACTGAAACAGGTTGCCCAGAAAAGTTGTGGATGCCCCATCCATGGAACTGTTCAAGGTCAGGTTGGATGGTGCTCTAAGTAGTTTGATCCCATGGAAGGTGTCCCTGGCCATGGCGGGGTGGGGGGGGGTGGGTTGAAACTTGAAACTGCCTGATCTTTATGGCTCCTTCCAATCCAAGCCAATTCATGACTCTTGTCTTAAGGTGAATTGATTTAGAGCAGGCAGTTAATTATGAGAGGTGTGGACCTGAATGTACGGATTTTTTATGAAGAGTTAGCACTCTAAGGGCATGTAGATGTGGCTCCTAGAGACATGATTTACTGGTGGACTTGCTAGTGTTAGGTTGATGGCTGCGTTAAATTATCTTAATGTTCTTTTTTAACCTAAACATTCTATGACTCTATAGTACATTGCTCTTTTTTTTCTCTCAGTCCTAATTTTAAGAGGTCTTCTCAAAATGCCCTATAAAGCAGTTAGATGCTGTCACAGTCAAGTGTTTTAATCTGAGGACTCCTGACAGGGGATCTGTGTCTGACTGTGGAAATAAGAGGCAATGCCTATCCCTTCTCACTGTGAGTATGGCCCTCAGAGGCATCTGTTGGTGGGGTACTATTGCTGAGAATTTCTGTTCAGATACTTCGCTGAATTAAGGCACTGTGATAAACAATAACTAAGCTACAATGCCTAACTAGAAAAGGAACAAATGTAGTAGAAACCTGTGTCTTGTTTGCAGAGATGAAAGTGAAGTATAAAATCTTTCTGTCTCTGTGTAAACTTTTATCTTTTTAGTAAAGTCTGTTGTATGGTCAAAGCAGGCTTTCAGTTGTGCAATACTGCATTCAGTTTTTTCCATCCATTTGCTTGTCTGAATCTGTAAAAGTGAAGATCAGCCCTTGAGCAGGAACTTGATGTTGCAGTCTCTTTGGCTTCAGTTATGGATTTTTGATAGTCCTATCAAAGTTAGTTTTGCTCAATGTATAGGATGGTAAAAGAATTATTTGATATATCTTAACAAGGTTTAAATAAGTTTTAAGGTTAAAGACTTAATAGAGGCAAAAGTGACAATTAGTATGGCCATGTGAGTGATAGGATTTCTCACCTTTTTGGTGCTTTTGGGTAATATTTTAGAATTGAAGATTTGAGGTTCAAGTGTATTTCCAAATCTTTGAACCAATCTGGAGCCTTTAAATGGTATGATAATTTAAAAAGTGTCCTGAAGTCTTATATGAGACAGCAGTAGTAAAGAGTTTGGATTTCTTATTTAAAATCCAAGTTTGCTGGTGTTCTATGAGCCATACTGAAGTTACTGGATCAACACTAGTGATTTCAATTATCAGACGTCAACTATTGGATAAATTATTAATAAAAAGGCAAAGGGATCTATAAACAGCAATCTATGTCCCTTCCTGACAAAGCCCCAGTTTTCTCACTAGGTTTAGCTGTAAGTACGAGAAAGTAAAATGTAGAGGTAAGCAATTCTTTGGCAGTAGAAAATTGTCTTCTCAATCTGTATATTTCAAGGGCAGTACTTGGGAAACCCATACTAAAAGAATGAACTTCAGTCCTGAAGAGGAAGGAGCAGGATTTCCCTTGAAAAAAAGAAAGCCATTCTGCTTGGGGGTATTCAGCATTTTTCCCAGCAGAACTGGCCTGTGGTACAGGATGTTAAGGCACCAGCAGAGAGAGCCATTGTTTCAAGGATGTGCAGAAAGCTGCACAGATGGGACTTTCTGGCAGGGCACAACGCTAAGTGTTACTGTAAAAGCTTACATAGATTTTTAAGGAGTAGATTTTTAAGGAGATAAAAGAATTCTTGTAGAGATGGATCTTCACTTTCTAAAGACCCACTCCCACTTCTCACAATATCTGGACAAATTTGCACAAGGTTCACCTACCTTTAAAGGCCTAGATCCAGGCCTCTGCTGTTTTTATACTTCCTGCAATGTATAGACTTTAATAACTTACCTATGGTGTGTGCAGAGCTTGTCTCAAATGAACTTATACTGTGGGGGCAATCTCATGTGCCATGGGATGTTGGTCAGGAAAGGGCAAAGAAAGAAAGACATTAATTTAAAATATGTAATTGTGAGTCTTGAAACTGGTGTTGAATGTGGTAGGGTTCCAAGTTCAGTATAACAACACGAACTGTTCTTTGTTAAATTGTGCGTTACTGTTGAGACTTACAACAATGATAGCACTGTTGCAAGTGACACATCCTTAGGTGGGGCAGTTGATATCATCCTGCTCTGAGCTTGAGGACTGTGACCAGTCCTTTTTGGTATAAGGCTATTGCAAGCCCAAGGAGGAAGACAGTATTCCCAGCTGTTCTGTTACCCATGACTATTTGCAAAGCTGAAATGTGTCTATTTACTTTTGTTGAGATATGTGTAGTTGCTCGACAGCTTCTTGGTCCATAAGCAAAACCCTGTAAGAATTCAGAGCTTGAACAAATCTCAACAGAAAGCTTGACTGAAGCTGAAACTTCTCACTTTACTTCATGCTGGAGGCTTCCTGAATTCTTGATGTTATGCGTTCTTATTTGGCAGAGGATCTCTTACTTTGCCAAACCTTTCTACTCTGGGGGTAATGAATCTGAAACCAGGCAAGTTTAGCATGGTTCTGAATTTCATCACATATCACATCTCACACTTCTCATTTCTTGCCTGAGGGGAAAAAACTCCAGTATCTTTGTCTCCAGAAAGGCGGCTACGCCTGCATAGTTCCTCCATGCTGGCTGATTTTATTGACTCAGTGATAATTGAGGAAGGAGTCAAATATCAGCCTCAGCTTGTGTGTGATACTGGCACATACACAACCTGTACAACCTAAGGCCGGCCCTGATGAGACAGCAAGAAAGAAGCAGAGATGGCAGCATGAAAAACAGCATTTTGCTGACATATCTTGCAGATGGAAGAGCAAGGAGGCTACATATTGCTAAACACAGTTCCTTCTTTACATAGAGAGTACTGACTTTAGGAGAACAACTTCAGGTATCCAGAATCAACAATATATGCTAAGAAAAGCCAAACCTGTATTATGCAGGCTGTGTAATAAAAATGCCAAAATGGAGAGAAGACTTTAAAGATGAGAATTTTTTTCCAGAACTCAGAAAGGAAACTTCCTGAGACAGTGTTCTCTTTTTTTTTTTGGCATTTGCTTGATCCTTCAGAAGCTCTAAGCCTTGCATGAATTCTCACTAATAGTTTTACATTTCTCACTAATATTTTACATTTTATTTCTTATTATTTCATATTGTGGTTAATATATAAATGACTTTTTCACAGACGTGACCAGCTTCAGAAAGTATCAGAAATAATAAAAGCATGTATGCTTGCTGCTCTGGATGTTTAGTTCTTATTGATCTTAGGGGCTATGTTACTTCTGCTGCCTTGCTGCCCCCACGTTCCCCACTAGAAAAAATGCAGTTCAAGTCTTTTTTCAGTAGTTACTGTCAGTTCTACCAGCCCTGCTGCTGTTTCTGTGGTCTCATGCTGTCACCGCTGTGCCTTGACATGGTGCAGAGTAGATTGTGATAATGCTAGGTGTGATTCCAACACTCGCCCTAAATTTGCTTAAAGGTAGTGGGATGTATACACTATAGATTTAATTAACATCTTCCTTTTTCTTCTCCCTGGAAGCTGCACTACCTTTGAGAGTACTAGTAGTAAGAAAATTACCAGTGCTTGTCTGGCAAATGTGTAGTTGGGAGGGAAAAAGTCTGTAGTTGTCTTGCACTGTATCTGCAACAGTGAATAAATGGGAAACATTCATGGAATTACAACAATGGGAGATTTCTCTTAAGTTATCTCAGTGGGTTTCTAAAGCATCCCACAAAAACAGTATGGCCTATGATAAAAACTGTGTATTTACATAACTGTGATCCTGCAATATTTTTGGTATGTTGGGATGCACCTAATCTTTTTCACCTCTTCTTCAGTCTTTCAAATGATTTTCACCTTTGTATGACCTTAATGATTTGAGATTTCAAATCTTCAGCAACTTCAGGTCCTTACTACATTATCTGCACTGCAGGAAATAGTTCTTTGCCTTGAAAGATCTAGGAACTTCTTGGAAGGTTGTTGTAAGGAGTAGAAAAGGAAAAGAAACTAACATAAAAATGAGTTCTGTGGAAACAGCCCTGGAGGGAGTTTTCAGAGCTGGGATGTACAGTCGTTACAGGCTTACTAACAAGAAATTCTGTATGTGTGGAGTGCAGAAAAGAGAAATCAACTATGAGATGAAACCCATGCTGTGTGAAAAGGTGTGCTTTAGGAACTTCCCTGGTGTGAGCAATGGGTAGCCAGGAGAGTTAAGAGCTTTAGCTAACAAATGCTGGAGAATAACAGATAAGAGGATGGAACTCCCTCACTAATACACTGGACTGTTTTCTTTGGTGTTCAAAACAGCAGGAGAGAACTCGCGTTGCTCAGTGTTAGCAGTTCTGGTGTGATACACACATGAAAGTTTTGTACATGTAAAGTAGAGAAGGGAACACGTGACTGTCTTCCATCAGTTTCCTTTGATGAACTTCTCTCTAATCTGTTCCTTCTCTCTTCTCTTGGACTACCATATGCCTGAAGCTAGGCCTAAGTTACTGAACGCTGCAGTGGTGCCAGCATGGCTTTCTGTGCCTGATCTGACGTGATGGTAGGAAGAGATGGAGCGTGCAGTGTCCAAGCATCGGCAACTGGACAGCAAGGGTTATGTTTCACCCCATATCTTTACTTAACTGAGCTGTATTACAAAGCTGAACCTCGGTGTCACATGAGGATCATTTAAGCATTTAAGCAATGTTTCCTTGTCATATGGGTGATGCTGAGATTCCAGTAAGTCAGTTCCTTGGAATAGTTACAGCAGTAAAAGCTCCTTAAGAGAAATGGATCTGGCAACAAAAGCTGTGAACAACAGGTAACTGATCCTCTGCAGAAGTTAACATCAAAGGCATGTGAGCTCAGTTGAGATTCTAGTCAGAGCACCAAAATTAAGTGGGGCATAGGAGAGTAGTTAAGGAGTTAATAAAGCTTTTCTGGTTCTTGGCAAGAAGTGGCTTTCTGATTTCATTGTTAACATTGCATGACAACCCCTTCTTGCTCAGTTATAGGTGATATCTGTTCTTTAATCCTATTTAAGCAATGGAGAATTTAATTTCTGTTTGACACTTAAACCCAATTACTAAGTTATTTTAAGACTCTTGTCCGTGAAAATGGGCATGGGATGATAATATGGTGGCTATCTTTATAGACTGTTTTATGAGAACAAAAGGACAAAATTTGTTTTGTGGTGACTGTTCTTCAGTTATGGATTTTAGATAGTCCTAGCAGTTTGGCTACAGGCAACAAGAGCTACTTGCTTTTTGGTAGAACTGGTGCGCAGTGTACAATAATCCTATTGCAACATGTGGGGCTAGAATCTGTTGCTATTGTTGGTGTAACAGGTGGATCACAAGATTTGACCCTGGTGGAAGCTGAGGTTAGCCAGCTGACCAAAAATGAATGGAAGAAGCACCTCATTGTGACTGGTCCAGAGGCCCCATGCATTTTGGGCATAGACTTCCTCCGAGGCAGGTATTTCGGGGACCCAAAGGAACTCAAGTGGGCTTTTGGGATAGCTGCTGTGGAGGCAGCATTAAGCAATTGAACACTTTGCCTGGACTATCAGAGAGCCCATCTGTAGTAGGCCCTCCCCCAGGCAATCCGTTCAGAAAAGTCAAGGTACATCTAGCTCTTTTAAAAAAGAGGAATTTCAGCTTTTGAGCTGCATTTGTAAAAGAAAATAATGGGGGTTTTTTTTCAGAAATTGCTGAGCAGATAAAGTCAAGGAAAAAAGGGAGGGGTAAACTTTCTTTGATTCAAGTCTTGAGAAATTAAATTGAGCATTAAAATAGATTTGTACCATCAGTCTCCTTAGATGTGAACACTGCTAGGCTTAATGAAAGTACTGAAGCAGAATCACAGTTTCTTATTAACTCAACGAGACTGGTCTAGCTATTTCCACACTGCTTTCGCTTGCTCATTAATGACCTTCTGCACTATAAAAAGAACAGCCCAAACACTCTAAGCCCCTGGGAAGACCTTTTTATATGGTCTATCAGATGTTAAAGGGCCTGCTAGCAGTGAAGAAACAACCCCGTGAAATGCTGATCAGCGTTTTTGTCTTGTTCTGGTGCCTAGACAAAAAACTATAATTGATTAAATTGTCTACTGCAAGATAACAAATGCAGGTGACATGCTAAGCCTGAGTCACTCATGTCTGCACTTCATTCCAACCAAATCCAAGTTGACTTCAAAGTAATGGAGTCACAGCTGTAAGTAGTTGAGAAGAGATAAAGCTGTCAAACTTACCATGAACACTATTATAAATGAGTGAACAGCTTAAAAGGAAAATGCTTGTCATTGACCCATCATTCTAAAAAAGCAGGAAGTCCTTTGTGTGCTGGCTGGGTACCTCAAGGAATTCTTGTGTCAGAATCTGAGCAGCTTCTTGCATCCAGAGCTAACAAGCAGATGCTGGGACAGGGTTGCTCATCCTAAACTTCACCTCTGCAGTCACTTCCTTGCAGCTGCATTGAACTGCAGATAATTCCTTGTAGTGCCTGGCTATGAGTAGCCAGGCTTCTTAAAATAGGACTGCTCACTGTGATTAGGAAATTGATAAATTAGATTGTGAACTCTTGGCAGTGAGTTAACTTCTTGTCTAGTGGTGTTTTACTGAGTTCAGTGGGCTCTACTCAAGCTTGTCTGTCAGCATTGGAGATTGCTGTGGTTGGGGGGAGCAGCTCACACAACTGAGCCTCAAGTTACTTTGAACTCAGTGCAGTGGAGCCTTCAAACACACAACATTTTCTGCTCTGAGTGTTCACTGTTTTCTTACAGCTTGGGAACGTAGAACCAAAAGCTGTGTTAATGATATCAAACACAGTCCTTGACTTTGTTCAAAAGAAATCTGAGTCTGGAACATTTTTTTGAAAGGAGATTAGCTTTGAAAAATTTTTGTCTGTTTTGCTCTGAGTTTATCTAAGTTGGAAATTGGTGGATATGCAGGGAGTTACTTCAGTAGGCATCAGTGCAATTCTGTTGAATCAAGCAGCATCAAGGTACCTCTATAAAATCAAAATAAATGCCTGCACAATTCCTTTTGGACAGAGATTAGTGATTTGACTTGATATGAAATCTCTATCCTCTAACCTGGAAAGCTTGCAGCTGTAAAAGGAATAGCATTTAATAATGGACCAAGACTTTGATTTCAATGGAAGCATTGTCTGAGTTGGGACATCAGAGCTTGGTTCCAGAGCACTAGTAAAAAAAATAAAATAAAATAGCCTTTTTATTTATTGGGCACTCAGACTTGAAGGCTCCCAGCTACCTATTAGTCTAAGGGCTTGTCTGTACAGGAAAGTTAGTGTGCAGTATGTTGGAATATGAATTTACAGTACACCAACTCCTCTGTGCTCCCCTGTGTTTGGATATTTTTAGTGCACAGTAATGGTGCCTTTCTCCATGGCAGTTCATTCAGCTCTGAAAATAAAATAAATCACATTCTGCTTAATGCCTGTGTGGCGAGTGAATGCCAAATGCCCTCTAAACTTGTACCCGAACTTCCTCCTCTCAACTAATACTAAGGATGACGTTTAGTAGGGTCCTGGCTTTGTCCAGGAAGATAAGTGTGATTCTGCTTACTTTTTCAGAAGGGAGAAAAGTAGTGTGTTTCCAAAAGTCCCTGTATTTCAGTTCTCAATAAGGCTTTGAGTATGCAGCAGTTTAGGTCAGAGGGTTCCAGTACAACTCTTTGAGAATTATTTTCATTAATATTTTGCACCTGACACTAAAATACTGCATCCTTTAACCCAGCTGAAAGGTTTGTATGGTATTTTAGTGAATTGCATTGAGGTTTACTTTACTTTTTTTTTTGCTAGGTTAGTTTTAAGCTCAAATCCATTCAAATAAATGTTTTTGCTGGCATATACTGAAGAGGCAATATCAGAGTAAGAACATGGAAGAGGCATAAAGGAGGGAGGATGGACATATAGGTACTAATCTGTGGTGTTTTGTTTGGGTTTTTTTGTGGTAGTGCTGAAGTTTGCCATGTTTTGAAGCAATCAAGGTGTAAGACACCTGGAGAACCCTCAGTTTGCTCATAGTTCTTGTAATGAAAATTTGGCAAAGAAACCTGACTTGGTGAGGCTTTGAAAGATGGGATGTTGTTTGTTTTTTCTCTTAACCTGGTAAGAAAAGTACAGCAATGACTCTCAAGATAATATCTGTTTTGGGGGAAAAGGGGAATAAGGGGCAAAAGTATTGCTAATTCAGTCGAATCCATACTTGATCTATTCACCTTACAAAGTAAATTCCTTCACCCTTATTTCTTTGAAAATGTACTACCTTGCATATAAACATTAGGAACTGATGGTGAATCTTTCACCTTTCACAGAATTGATGCTACCTCCTTGTTCTGCCTCGGGTATCTGTGGCATGTCAGAGGAATGCAGCAGAGAACCAAAGTCTGACTTAATCTCTTTATCCTGCATTAGTCTGAAATTCCCAGAGAGAGACAGTCCTGACTTTGAGGTTCTCTGAATTCAGCATCAGTGCTCCGAAGAAAAATGAGGGAGAAAAAAGTCATAGGTCCATGCACCTAACAAATGGTGCCACATGAATTAGGGTAAATTTCATGCAACTTACTTTTAAGTGGCTCATTTCCTGAGAAGGATCTACTTTGTCAGATTCTGCTCTTCTGTATGGTAAAAAGAAACACAAACACATTAATGCTAAAGTGAATTATTTTCCCAACTCTGTTGTTAAACAAATAAAAATTATTCTATCCAGCTGGAAAACTGAAGCAGGCTGAAAGAAGCATTGTTGTTGTGTTTGTCATATGTGTGTGCAGAGAAGATATAGCAATGTGAGGGGATGGCTGGGATCCTCACTGGGAACTGTACCTGGAATCCACACATGCTGTTCACTGCAGAGCCCTATTCTGTTGGAGTGTTTTCTTACTCCCAACACCATGAGACTGAAGGAGAAGAAATGTGACTTGGATGTCAGCAACAGTAAGTTGTCTTCATGGGATGTCTGTGGTGAACCAGTCAGCACTAGTTATTGCTGGGGACTGGTTTGTGTGATGTTTGCAAACACACAAGTTTGCAGTTAGAGCTGAGCAGAAAAAAAATGTGTCCTTTATTTCAGTCATGCTGGGAGAAGGCTCTCATCCAAATCAAATTTTGCCTTGACCAGCTCACAAAGTGCACAGAGCTTTTCCTTGCCTGATGTTTTTAAAGCCATGCTATGCATTTATGTGATCACAAAATATGTGAGCTCACGATCTCCGTGTTGAAACTGTAGTGAGGATAGGCCTAAAGGAAGTATCTGCTCTTCATGCAAGGACAGTAGTAACTACAGGAAGAGAATCAGTGTTAGTGTAGTTAACCCTTTCTTTTATCCAAAGGAATTGACTGACCCCCTACTGAACTTTTGGCCATGTGAAGGAAAAAATACTTGACCCTAAATGACTTGCACAAAGACTGTCAGGCTGGGTCTTGCAAGCAGCTTGGCTCCTGATCCTCTGCTGAAGTTGCTAAACCAAGTGTCTCTCTCCATTCATGCTGCATGAATTCTCAGTCTGTGCTACATTTCCTCCCTTGAATAATAATTGTTAATGAAAATGAAAATAAGAATACAAGGTAATGACAGATAGCACAGAGAAAACATTGGAAAGTGAAGAAAGAAATGTCTGGGAGTAATAGCAGTGCTGTTATTCTCATGTTAATGATTCAAGAGCTTTCTGACTACCATAGAAGCAAAAATGGTACTTGCTGCAGTCTACATAGATTTGGGCAATGCAGGGAAAATTTCCACATTGGTTAGTAATGGCCCCCATGTTTGTTCTCAAAAGATACCTGCCCTCCTGCATGGGTGTGAGGTGGTCTCTGAGATGCAGAATGCCCCTTTGCAGGCTTAAACCTGTAGTTAATTAATCTGAAATCCTTCCTATCTGGACTTAATGGTTAAGAGAGCTTAATAAATTACTGAGACACTAATCTGAAAGATAACAGGCAGAACTCCCAATTATATCATCAGGTTTATCTGTGCCAGTATTGCATGAATATGCCTTTAGTATCTGCTTTAGCTCCATGTCTGCTGTTCTTTTCACCCAAGCACAAATGCCAGTGATTCTAGTAGCTCTTAAATCACTTTTTCCTTCAGACTGTGTGTTTTGTTGTAACTACATTCACCTCCCCTGCTCCCTCCCCTGTTTTGAGGTCAGTTGCCTGTGACAAATACTATGTTCTATTTGGTATGTGCAGCTAACCACTTCTGATTTTAGACAACATGGTTTTAATTAGGGTCTCTTCCTCTCTGGTTTCTGAACAGAGTTGGCCTCAGGTGGAATTTTTTAATTGTGCTATTGCTGTCTGTTACACAAGCAGAGTTCTGTTTCACAGAGTAAATTTGAAACAAAAATGAGACTTTTTGTAGCAGAATTCACAGGACTGGTCAAACTTTAAAAAGTCACGTGAGCAGTTTGTTCATACGTGTATAGTAATGTGCACAGAATTTCAGGGAGATACTTTTTTCTCTGTTTATCTGGTTTCACTAGTTTTTAAAAATATTTGCCAAATTATCTGCTGACATACTTACATGATGCTGTGCAGTTGTGATGCTGGAGTTGCCTATTTCTGCTACCTCTTTGGGAACTGATTTCCTGAGATATTTATGGGGAGCTCCAGGCTTTCCCTTCTCTGTTCTCCCACTGGCATCAGTTCTTAGATTTGACTGACCTCTAAGTGATTTGGTTTGCTACTTTGTTGAAAGATTTTTATTATTATTACTACTCTTATTATTATTTCGTACCTCTTCTTTTGTTTGTTTTGCTGGACTAGTTTGCAGCTGCCATTAAGCAGCAGTTACTGGAAGACCTGGCTGGTGATTTCCTTTGCTCTGTAGTACTTGGGAAAACAGCAGCCTGTCAGCCAGAACCAGTGAGAGCAATTCTCTACAACTTCATGAGCATTTGCCAGAATATATCACATTGCTGGGAGGTTTTGGGGTTTTTTGTTTGTTTTTACCTAAGACCTTGCTCTAAGCTATTTAAATACACTCTGGAAAAAACTATCTGTAATTTGAATACACCAGCCCCTTATCTATACAGCCTCCAGAACCTTCTATCTCCAAGGTTGTGGTTTCCAAGATTTGGTAGGTTTCCTGTGAACATAAATCACATGAGAGGCATGACCTTTATCCTTGGTGCTATTTAAATAGCTTAAATATCTATTGACTTCATGCCTTGTGATTTCAGTTGCTGAAGAGTGAACACTAAAGAAAGGAAGAGTTGACCTACAGTGTATCAGATGAATGATATCTTCATTTATAGATCTCTAAAAATACAGGTATCAATTTTCAAAAAAATTCTCCCCCCAGAACTACTGTGTTGTGGCTGATAGCTTTTAAGAGGGAATCTGTGCTTCTGCATGGAACCCAGCAAAAAAAGATACAAATTTTTGTTGTAAATGATAAAGTTATTGAGGGAAAGATGAAGATAAAAGCAAAACAACTGGGAACCTTCTTTGTCTGTAAATAAATATTCCCCTAGTGGTTCTTAAGACAAATCATTGAGCCATTTGCCTACGTAGTTCTGCATCTTTGTGGGGATTTTCTGTTGGAAGAGAGGGTGAAGATTAAGAAATGTATCTGCATTTGCTCCATAAAGGGCAGGAGACCCAATATATTACAGAAATCTACAATAAAGTGTCTCCATGTGTTTCCTTCACTACAGCTGAAGGACTCCATGTCATCTATTATTTGCAATACAGTCCCACTTTCATGAAACTCTGCTCTGGAATAATCTATTAATAAATCCCCCCCTGTTTTTATACTTGAAAGAGCTGTGGAAAAAGTATTTAATTGCAGTGTGATGCAACACCTACTTGAGTTTGGAGACAGTATGAAACTATGACCAAAGACTGATTAACTCACTCACCAGCACTGATGAGTTAACTCTGGCCTGTTTACTGGACTGTTCAAAGATCAGGAACACCAAGAACAGTGCTCTACTGAGGCCTGTGGGTCAATGTGAGGAATTTTAAAGATGTGTCCTTTTCTTTGGACTTTGTTCCCTATAGGAATATTAACTATGTGTTTGGACTACATAAAGTGGATTTTGTATTGTTCTTTACATTCCGATAGTGCTAAAATTATTGTTCTGGTGACTGATACAACTCTGCAGCTGCATGATATTGTTACTGTGGTTGTGGGAAGATACACTGTGGAGGAAGAGATCTTGAGTCTTTCTCATTCGTCTCACTCACATGAATGTGCCCACTCTTTTCTTCTGGTCAGCTCTCTCCAAAAACTGTAGAGTTTTCTGTGAAGATGACCATAAGAATTTCAGAGCCATGAGGTACTATGAATTGTATTTAATATCTGACTTATCAGAAATAGTCCTCATACCTACAAGTAATAAAAGCTCCTGAATGTAGTCTGAGCCGTTCTTTTCTGGGCTTTGGATAGAGGTGTAATGTCGCTGTGAACCATTAGCTGCAATTTTGTACGGCAAATGCACCTGCGTTTCACTAGTGAGGTGATCTCATCTATAATCTGCTTTTATAGCCCAAGGTTTGTTTTTGTTAATGTTTTTAAAGTGCTTTGAATTAAATGGCACAGATATTTGTATTATTTTAACATCTGTTCCTCCCTGAGAGCTTGTGTAACTCAGAGGAACTGTGCAACTGTAAACGAACTCCATAGTGTGTGTCCCTGTGAAAGAATAAAGAACTAGAAGTACATTGGTTATGTTTCTGTGGTTCCACACTGCTGTTTGCATCATGTTTTCACTATTCCATCAGAAGGGAAGGTCTCAACAAATTCTGTCAGTCTCTGGAAACAGTAGGTTTTGGACAGTGTTGAAAAGTCTGGGGGATGACCGTGGTGGTACAGCTGCAGATAAAAGAAAATATTCAGCTGGCACCCTGAGTCTCTCTTATGCTGACAAGGACATGAAAAATTTCTGGCTTTCTGCCATATTTTACTCTAAGCACAGCCTATCCTTTTGATATTTATCCATGGTACTGCTTCTTGATCTGCTTTACCTTATGAAACTTTTCCAAGATGTTTCTTCTCACCCCAGTTACTTTTATAAATTCCCTTACCAAAGCTGTTACCCTGAGATATGGTAAACTTTCCCAGCTTGTCTCTGTTTTGTAATTTTTAAAGTATTGTGTACATTTGTGGTACTGTAAAAGAATTAGTGTGAGTAACATGGGAGTTTTTCTGGGATATAGACTCTAAGTCTTGTATTCAAGCTGTGTTGGGGTGGGAAAAAGATTGCAGAGAAGTACTATCTGCTAGCTGTTGCTCACATAGAATAATCCTCACTATTTATTGTGATAGTCTGAAAGAAGCCTTATTATATATCATTACCTGGAGGTATAGTTTGTTTGAATGTATAGCTTGTTCGGATTGACTGGTAGCCTACGTGTAAAACAGGCCCAAGGCTAGAACTGACAGATTGTTGCAGAGCAGGCCTGAGCTGGATTGGCACTGAGGTGTGGGAAGCTCATTTAATGCAAGTTGTAGCTGGTGGTATCAGTGCTTCCCTTTCATGAATGCAGAATTTAACTTTGCTGCCAGCCTGGCAACTTCCCACTGGGATAATGTAATGCAGATGCAAGATTGGTTTGGCTCTGTGCTAACTCCTTCCCATGATTTTTTTAATAGCCTGTCTCCTGCCTTTCCTCATTCAGTCGTAAAACCTTTTCCTAACATTTGTTCTACTTTAAAGAGCTAGTAAGGGCTTGGCAGTTGATAACGGAGCCAACACCCTTCCATAAAAATGCACTTTTCAGCAGTGAAATCTACTATCTTTTGGGGAATTTCAAGAGTTGATTCTGGGGAAATGTGTTTTGATTTGTTCTCTTTCTCTGCTAGTTATCCCTCATATCACAAGATTGGCTAGGGTGCAGTTTTTGTATTTCTGTAACTATTTAAAAACTGGTCTGAATTTTGAAATGGAATAACAATCTAGCTCACCTGAGTCTTCATCTACTTAAAGGGATATGAAAGGACCTGAGATCCACTCTTAGGAAAAAAGGCTTTTTCAGGTTCTTGGTCCTTCTTCAAGAATCGGAGCCAAATTTGCCTTTCTAGATACTTGACACAGTCTCGAGTATTGATTTAACCTGGTTGTCACAATTATTTTGTAAGAAAAGCAATTACTGATGTTGTAAGTCATGTATCAGTTATGGTAGAATGAGATTTGTTGTTTTAATCATAATTAAAATAGGCTCAATTTCTATTTATTGCCCAGCTTTCCAGTTCTTAGCCTTCAATTCAAAGAATTTGAGATTATAGTAAGCTTCTTACTTCTTTCATAGTGTCAAACCCAGCTTTTAAAATCAGGATAAAGCCCTCTTTCAAGACAATGAGGAAACTATCAGAATCAGGGTCAGGTAAAGGTAGCTAACTACACTCTGCCTGTGGTTGCATTCTTGTTCAGAACCTGCAACAAAATGTGTCCCAAGCCATCCTTTCTCATGTGATTATTTTCTTCTGGAATTTGACCTTTAAATGAAAATCTAAATAATTTGGATTTCTTGTGTGGAAACCACAAATATGGAGGAATGTAAACTGTAGCAGTGACAAATGTTATTGTCTTCAGGGGCTGAAACAATAGACCAGGGGGGTGAAAATTCTCCTTCATTAAAACTCTGCTTAGTTAATTCCTTACTTTTGAATGGCACGTGAGGGGCCCTGGTAAAGTTTTAAAGAACCCAAATTGACCTCAGAGGGAAAGGAGACTGCTTTTGTGTATCTGCCCTTCTTTCCTACCAAGTAGGTGATGACATCATCTGCGTTAGTAAGAACCATTTCTCTCTACAGTCAATGTCGTAAATTGTTCCAGTTTCTCTTCCAGTGTTCTTCTCTATTTTTGTCCTGACAAACCATCCTTGTAAAGGGCGATCTCTTTCTGCCACTTTTGTTGATGCCATTGTGTTACAGATTGTTTGGACTGCCTTTTCAAGATCTGTGATTAAGACCTGCAAAAGATCTGGAAGAATTTCTTTGTCCTGTTTTTTTCCAAGTCATCTGAGGGGCTCACAGGCAGGCCCTGAGCTTTGCCTTATGCCTTCCTCCTCCAGCCGCTGTGGAGGTCAGGAGGCAGCGTTCAGACATGGAGACACGGTGTAAAAGTTAAAATAAACCTTTGGGTGCAAGAAATTTAGACATATAATAATTGCTCAGGTTTTCAAAATATACTGAGTGGCCTGCTGCTAGAAGCAAGCTCAGTATCTCGGTGTCCTTAGGACTGACTGAATTTTGGGAAATCCAGCTTTTGATTTGCGTTTTTCAAAAAAGGTTTGCCCCTGCTGTCTTGACAGCACGGAGTAGGAAAGCAGCAAGAGATTATCAAAAAATGTGTACTGTAAATAACCGGTCAGCGTCTGGAGGGTGCCGCGCAGTGCAGTCACCAGCAAGTGAAGGCAGACATCTGTAGGATGCCTTGGGTTCCAGAGATATTTTTATGAATGAAAGGTGCTCATGACTGGAATGCATGCTGAAATAGGCAGTCCTGATGGAGTCTCTACAATCTCCTTATCTCACCAGTAAATCTGCCCCCGAAGATAAACGTTTAATAGCATTCCAATTTGGTTGTACTTGCTAAAAGTGATTGAACTAATGACCCGTAATCCAATAGATCCATTTGTAGTGAAGAACACTAAGGGTTCAGTCCTGTGCTGCTGATTTAGCAGGATGTTTGCTTAATTTACCACATTTCACTGTTGCAGCACTTGCTCACTGATCAAGAAAAATTATTTACCTGGCACTGAATATAGTCCACCTTTCAGTTCCAAAAGGGCAACAATTTCTTGGATGTATAAAAATAACCAAAATCTCCCATGCTATTGGGAATCAGTAAATGTGTGTCTGAGAGGACGAAATTTGAGAAGTTGTTTTCTTATGATTTGGTGAGATGACAAATGTAACTTCTGGTGCAAATACTTGTGAATATGGGTCTGAAATTTGCTTTGGTCAGTAATACCTCTGCACTCAACTTTTTCCTGCAAACGTTAGAGAAAGGTGAAACTATGTACTATTTACTAAAGTAAATTCGTATCACGCTTCAAACAAATACCTGTAGAATTTTTTCTGTTTGGCAGATGAGGTGCTCTGAATCACTTCAGTGGGAATCTCTCTGGTTTAGGGAATGCAGCATCTTGACCTAAGTCCCCTGCTAACATTTATGTAATGAGACCCACTGAACCATGTGGGACTACTTATGCGCAAGAGTAATTTTATGGGCAACTTTACACAATATGCAGGTCCAGGACAGCACTTATAACTGCAGTAATTGATTTTTGATTGCAAAGAAGCAGACTTAGTTATTAGGCTAGAGTGACAGGGACCCCAGTCATGTTTTCCTGCTGCTGCACTGTGGATGGTCTCCTCTTCCTCCTAATGTAACTCTTGTAGAGAATTGTTGCTTCCATAAATCCTGAAGAATTTTCCAGTAGCTATTTACTCACAAGTTGTTTGTCAGATTGAAATGACTAGTCTTTGTTCCAGGAACTTCCTGTAAAAAAAACAAAAAAAACAAACCAATAAATAAATAAGCTCCCCACCCTTCTGCTGTGACTCAAGTATTTGCTTTGTTGCAAAGTTCTGCAGTTCAGAGAAATGATGATTGAAGTAAGTGAAATTTTGTGGGGAGAGAAATAACTACTTTTGTGATATAATATTCTTAAGACTTTTTTCAAGTGTTACTCCTAAGTTTGCTGAGTTTTATTGCCAACTCTTTATATAAGATTTGTGTTGAGGCAATGGATCCTGATACTTCAGCTTGTATTGCTGGGTTTTGCAGCCTTGCCAGTAACACCTTACTGAAGACCTGGACTGAACTGTGGCTGGTAGAAATAATCTTCCCACTGTTACTAAATAGACTTTAACTTAGTAGTTTGAGAGACCAAGTGAAGATCCAGGGATGGACAAAACAGTGAGAGCAAAAAAGATTTGCTTCTCAGCCTGAGCATTCTGTCTTGCACTTATGATGATGAGGCCTGATGCATCAGAAAGTTTGCAGCAAAACTGAGGCATTTTGTATGCTTGGTTTTAGAGGCTTAACTATAGACACTTCTTCTAAAATTGCGAGTACGTAAAGTAAGCCCAAGTCAAGAAAGAGAAGTAGCCTAAACAGACAATATTGATCTTCTGTCCCCTTTTTTATCCTCTGCAGTGAATTAGACAAGTTTCCATCTTCTAACCTGTGTGTAGGATCACGCACAATGTCCAGTGTAAGCATTCCTGTTTAAACCTCTATCTTAAGGTCCATTTTCCTGTCCACTCTCTTTCATATCTGTCTCTGTTTAATCTAGCTAGCTATGATCCACAGACCTTATGAGGTAAAACCTGCTTCCTCAGTTCGGAGTCAGTGGTTGTTGTATCCCAGGTCTTCCGGACTGGCTCTTCTTGCAAAATCATTGAAAATTTAATCTTCTCCTCAATGTGACAGGGTAGAGTTTTATCTGGATGATCTGCACAAACTACAAAGGGTTATTATATGTGGGGGGAATGACTAGCATATTGTTGGAAAAAATAAGTCTGCGATTGTGCAAGGGAAAATCTGTAGGGAAAAGCAGATTGGCTTGTTAGACTGACCAATATAACTGGGAGGAAAGAGAATAGATAAGCTTTTGGATATGCAAGCTCTTTTCCAGGTCCACTGATTACCTACCTGCTTTATGCAATTTTTGTTTATGTTTTCTGATAAATGCCGAATTTTATGAGAAGATGTGGCTTGTACCTTATTACTCATTTCTTCTGTCAAAGAGATTTCATGTGAATATCTGTGAAGATTGGATCAAATTTTAAAAGGTAATTCAAAGCCTTCTACAGTAAAATAGAAAGCATCTTGATCGGGGCCTATATAGTTTTCTTTATACTGCTTATATAATGAGTTTTAATAGCATTATTGTTTAAAAAACAAAATCACAAGTGGTACAAGCAAGCAACCTAGACTGGCTAGGCTGACAGCCCCAAAACCAGAAATTAATTGGTTTTCTCCTGCCTAGTTGGGGGACAGCATAAGCAGTGCCAGGTCCCAGGTACACAAACCTACTAATATGCAAATAACACCTGAAGACAGGTAGGATCCATGTGGATTTCAGACTGCTTTGATGAAGCAGTGGCAGAGCCAGTTGTGTGGTAGTAGGCTCAAGGATGAGACTGGGCAGGGTCCAGTTAAGCTCACTCTGGTGAAATAAAAATCATGGCTTGAAACTCTGTGGAGGGTCTGCCCCCTCTCTCCTGTGTGTGCAGGCAATGCCGGGGTGGGTTGCATTTTCTGTATTTCTTTTGGGGCAGACTGAACAGAGAGATTTGGTTATCAGCTGAGGGAAAGCAGCTGTCTGAGTATGCTTACACAGGTGGACACCATTGCTAAAACACTGGCTGCACCCAGAGCAGGATCACAGTCATGAACTCCTACAGGAATGACTCAAAACTCTATCTGGCCAATTTTAATGTGACAGTCCATGAAGGAGAGCTTGCCCTTCCCCTTTTGTCTGAGTCATCTTCACTTCTCAAATTCTTGCATAAACTCTCTTGGTGCATCTTGTGTGATAATCTTCAAATGCTGCTGTGAAAGTCAGGAATGACTTGAGAGCTCTGTGCATGCTTTTGTCTGCTTACTAGTGAATAGCTTGTCAAAGCTGCCCAGATTTTAAGGAGCCGGTAGTGTAGCTTTTTAGTTCTAAACAGTGATGTATGTTGTTTCTTTATAATACAGAATTAAAATAAAATCAATTATAATTTTGTGCCTTTTCAAGTGTCTATACCTTTTCTGCAATCTAACATGAATAAGAAATGCAAAATGATCATATAAGAAGTCTGTTCTAATTATAAGCGTATTTTTATTCATATAAAGCTCTGTTCTAGTCACCTTGAAATTTCCCACCAGATAATGGCTGCTAAAAAATTCATGTGCTTTTGCTCTAAAATACTGGAGGGCCCTGTAGCTGATTATCCTGTAACAGTAAATATAAAGCCTTTCCCTTATATGCGGTACAATGAGGAAAATCTTGATATTCTTGTAGACCAGTAGCATTAACATTTTTGCAGTAAAAGGGCAACTTGGTATCTGTGACCTATTGACTCTTACTTGTTTTTTAAAAAAGCCTTCAAAATCCCTTGTGAATCTCCTGATTAGAATGGGGGAAAAAACCCTCCACTGTTTTTTAATAGAGACTGTTTCTGAATACTTAAAAGCTGTAAATAAAATTGGAAGAAAATCTGTGTTCAGAGCATGACTAACCTGCAAGCCAGTTGTTTTAAGATGTTGACTCTAGCTTACTCTGTTATTCCATGACCAATCTGTTTGGTTTTTTTCCCCTCAAATGAAGTTTTGATGCAGTTTGACATAAAATTAAGATTCCTTTTGCACATACATAGAATTACTAAACCATAAGCACATCACTGCAAACATAAAATCATTATCTCAGGAATGGACATCCTTCTGTAGAGCTGACAGCTGTAGTATCTGAAGGCAAAAAGCACTATCTATGCAGTCTCCTGAACTTCTGAGGTCCATTCAAGATCCTTCAGCACTGGGACCGGTGCAGGAAGACTTTAATTTTTAAGAAGCTTTTAACTAATGGAGATGTTCTTGCTGTTTCAGGTGTCTTTGAATCCTGCAGGAACTGTCTTCTCCCTGCAGAATAGAATATGGAAAGTACTGAACAGCTGCCTCTGGTGTGATATGGCTGAGATCCATGGACAAATGTACAGGAAGGTAAACTGTGATAATAGCAATGTCTCACCTCAGGAGACTGTTAAAAATATGATGATATTTGAATTGTGAGAGAACCTGCATCAGATGGGCTTTCCTCTGAATCACAGAGTGAAAGAGAAGAGACCATGTAAGAGTTTTTGCAGGGAAAAACTGCTTTGATGAACAAAGAACTCTGAATGACAAATGTGTGTCACAAATGTGAAGTGTCATCCTGCAGCATTTTGGTGCTAGACTCTAATATGGCCATCAGTGTAGTCTGAAGGGAATAATGCAAATGGTTGTTAATGAATGTGTAGTTAAGATGACTAATTGGACAGAAACAGCTAAACAATTTCAGTCCCATAAAGAGATGAGTGAGCTTCAGATGTTGCTTAAGATAAGTGCATTTCAAAGAGGAGGTGTTGCAGAGGTTTCAAAAGGTCTCCCAAGGATGATTTGAGAAAACTCCTTATCTTCCTGTACTAGTGGCAGTTTTACCATTGAGTTCACAAGGCCAGGATTTGATCTGGGAGTTGAGATTAGAGAAATCTGTGTTCTGGTGAACAATCTCAGAGTGGAGCTTCAAGCTTTTTCTGTGGTCTGGTCTTTAGTTGCAGTACCTTTGGTAACTTGAAATGAAAGACTTGTGTTCAATTAGTTTCCTTCAGCTGGAAGGAAAATAATTTCCAGTCTTCGCTTGCTCCCCCAAAATAATCATCTTTACTTAGGTTTAAAGAATAATTCTTCTGATGAGAACATAAGCATTTAAATGCTGCTTTGTGTACTTTAGCTATTCCCAAGCTATTCCCAAGCTTGCAATGTTTAACTTCCCCGGTTTTGGTGAAAATGTTTATGGGGTTTTTATATTTAGCTCAAAAGGATGGAATGAGTGAGATAGTTTGACCAGCATGTTAAGTTTGGAACCTGGGAACAAACATCTCTGGAAACAAAAAATATGATCAATGTTGATTGTAGAGTTCCAGGGTGCCTGCATTGTAGACTGTCAGTTTTTCAATTATTGGGTTTTAGGATATGATTTAATTGAGAAATAATATAATAAATATTAATTTTCTCTCACAGAACAAAGAGAGAAATTTCTCCTTTCTAGAAAAATCTGGTAATGAAGAAGATATGTGCATTATACAACTTCTAAAGTATTCCAGTCACTTATTTGTATATTATAACATTTTACCTCATTAAATATTAATCTTTAAGTTCTTGATCTTAATTTATTATGGGAATGCTGATTTCCATATTTGTTATTTATTGATATACCTAATGTAGCTTGGGAAAAGATCTGAAATCTAACTTAACATTTTCAAATATTAACAAATAAAAAGCATTCAATAATGATGTAAATTGTTTTCTTATTTAAATTGTGGGTCCTTGAAAGCTTGATATAGCTGGAGGGTTTTTTTGGCTGTTATAGAACTTACAGGAATAATGCTTGTAACTCAAAATTAGTGTAACATTGTGGCTTGTAATTTTTTCAACACCTAAAACTTGTTCTGTTGTCTCCAACAGAAAACACAGGAAAAAATTTAGAACACTCTCACAAAGCTGAAATGTGTTCATGTTGTGGAGTAGACACCTGGTGTCTTTTGATGAATAAGGGGCAATTTTTTTATCATTAGTGTACCTCATGCTGTACCTGTAAAATACCCCTCCAATCTAGTCCTGGAGAAATTTCTGTTTACATAATACAGTGATGTTTGTAAATGTGAGTTGGAGAAAATCCATTAATTGCTTTCCTATCTTTTTTGTCTTTGTTTGGCCCAGGATTGCTTCTCCTGGAAGGGTGTTTTACCTAGCCCCACTGGTACTATCTATATGCACTTAAGACTTCAGAATTTGTAAGTTACAGTTTAATGCAATTTTAAAATATGTTTCTTAGGAAATTATAAGATAGTGATGCTTTTTATTTTTGCATTTCAGAGCATCAAGGGTCTAACCCAATTGCCACTGTAGTCCAGAGTAGTTTTCTACTTGGGATTACATCCCAATATCTTAAGAATGTGCACACTGTTATGGTTTATTGCTATAGTTTAAAAATATTTAGATGTTTGTAGGATCTTGACTTCTACGACCGGACATCTGATAAAGATCTGTCTTTTTTTGATAATCTCATTTGACATTCTGCAGCACTAATGCTGTCTGCAAAATAACATTCATGCTTAATACTTTTACAAAATGTCAAATATCTTCAGCTGTAATAATGGCTCAAAATAGTTTAAATGGTGGCAGAGGTATTACTTTGGCAAATAGCTATCCTTCAAGCCTTATTTTTAGACAAAATAGTTAATGCTGTTTGCATTCATATGGTTTTAAGGTGCCATGCATGTTATGTTTCTTACCGAAGGGGACACTTTTAACAGTGTGCTTGAATTTTTTTTCCTATTCACTTAAGAGAGTTGTCTGAAACCTTACATAGTCTCTTCCTAAAACAAATGTTTTTCACAGGTGTTCTGCTAAACAAATATTGCTGGGAGGTTTCTAGGTTTTTGGTTTTTTTTCTGTTTTGAAGCTACATTAATACGTCTTGGTCTTTATAGTAATACAGTTTTAACTTGGAACATAACATCTGGGAACAAAAATGTATATATTGTGATCTGAATGAGTTCTTTCCCCCAAATGCAGTTAGAACGTATGTTGTCATCCTGTGCAGCCTAGTGGATGGCTGATTATGTGCTGAGAGATTTGAGTAAAGAGGCTGTCAGTGCATTTCCCTGTCATGAGCCTGACTTCATTTATGCAACAGAAATTAACTGAGATACTTATATGCTCTCATTTTTAATTCCTTTAAAATAATTTAAAGTCTTTAAAGGACACTTCTTTGTATTCAGAAAAGTATCCTGTGATTAACTGATCTGTAACTCGTACAAGGCTCACATATCAAATACAGAAGATGTACAGTTTGCTTTGCTTCTGAAACCCACTGCAAGAGACTATAGGTGAACAATTATTTGTGAGAATGTAGCTGTTTGCTGATAAAGGTTGTCTTTGGCAGAACCTAAGGAAAGTGATATTAATTTACTTTGACTCCAGATCTTCTCTGTGTGTGGAGTCAGGCCTCTAGAGCAAGACTGACTGAGAGTCAGAAAGCTCCAGTTCATGCTGCAAAAGTGTTTCCTTTCTGTATGGAATAAGAAAAATTAAGCAGAGTTGATCTTTCATATGCACGTATACCCAGGTAACACAGAAGAATGTACAAAAATGATATATGAGTTGTGAAAATCTTGACTATCACCAACTGTAGAACTTTGTTTGAATCATAGCAAATGAGTAAATGGTCTTGTAAGAAACTTAGCTAAAATACTTTCTGGCTGCCAGCTTTGCACATTGCCCAAAGAAGTAACAAAGAACAGCTTGTTGCATTGCACCATTTCCCCTCTCCCCACTGAGTTTTCCCCTGTATCATTTGTGGGTGGAACACGAACTGTGTGTGTAACTGCAGGCATAATTTGACCTTTGAGACCTTCACCACTGCAAGGGATGCAAGAAAAGTGAAAGTCACAATTGATGTTCAGGTACCAGACCAAGTACCTGATAACGTTTGAAAAACACAGAGAAAATGTAATTTTTGCTGGCAGGTGGCTTTGCTGTATGAACTACCCTGACTTGTCCTGTTAAAACTCAGAGCAAACCCTTTTACCAATAAAAAGAGGCAACACAGAGTATATGTCAGTGCAGTGGCAGATTAATGCAAAATATCAGGGAAAAAAAGAAGGAGGGAGGATGTTGTTTTCCTCAGTGAGTTATTTGCTTTCTTGCCCGGATTTGCCAAGCCCTGCACATGGAGCATTAGATGTGCAATCGATTCTGTGTCAGAATTTTACAGTCTGCAGTGGATGTGGCAGCTTTTACCAACCTTGCTTTCATCCATTATGTGGATGAAAGCCGTGCTGGCTTCCTGCTTCTCATGAAGTACCCTCACTTTCACATGGAATATGCCAGGTATTTACCTGGCATGTGACAGCCAGTAGCAATGGATCTGTTTTTGGGCTTGCTGTGTGCAAGATGCTGTGATCTGTCCCTCAGGCAGTTCGGTGCATTTGGGTTCTGATTGAGAGGGGTCCAGCACTGAGCTGGGTGCTGGGGTACTCTGCTTTGTGCACTGAAAAGAGGGAAAACCCAAACTCATGGCTGGATGCCCTACTACTGTGCTAATGGGAATATTGGAATATAAAAATATGTGTATATATGGGTTATATAAAGGAGTTCTAGTCCTCTTGGTTTTCCTGCTTTTTCATTAGCATCTGGCCCATGTGAACTTACAGAAATAAATCGCCACTCTGTTTCCCCACTGCATACAAGTTAAAAAAAAAACGGTTCCTAAAAGTTACCAGGACTTCTACTAAAAGTATTGCACTAGTCTCCATAGCTTTAAGAAAAGGATTAATTATACATTATTTTCATAGGACAAACATACAGCAGTGACTTAACCTCTTGCTCTTCCAGGAGGGCACCATGTGCATTCCTTTTGGGGACAGCTTTGGGAGTACTGTCTGGAAGAACATCACTGCTGCTGGGAGCTTTAACACTGGCCCTGCTCTCCTGGCATGCCAGCTCTTTATATGTAGGTGGCAGGAGACCTAATGCTGGAATGTTTGGTTTTGGGTATATTGCTCATCATCTTCAGCAGACAGGGCATAACAGAGAAAATAATGAAATGCTGCATAAAATGGATACACTTCTAAACAGGAAAAACAAATAAAGAATAATCCAAAGAAAGCCTTTAGAAATTAAAAAAGTATGTAAGATAACTTGGGATTTCCACAGAAGTGGAAATAGATAGCCATATCTATGGCTATCTCATCAATCTTTACTTTCAAAGGCATTTGCAAGTGGTGCTTTTTCTTTAACAATTAACGATCTAAAAAGAGGAGCAATCCTAGTAACATACTAGAAATTCAAATAGTGTTTGTTAAACAAAAGTAGCAGTTATGGCATTACTGTGTAATTCAAGTCATGGATCTGCTACTGGATTTACAGGGGCAAGTAGAAAGGTGTATTTTATAGTATCCTTTAGAGAAATGATAATAGACACCATGTTTTTCCTTTGCTCTTAGAAATAACTGTTCTGTCTTATATTCCTCTGGGTAATGTGTGCACTGTTGAATACTGAATTTTTGAAGTCAGTCACAAACTTTTGAAAATAATTTGTGCTTTACTGACCTTAATACTGATGATGAAGTGTTAGGTGCACAACCACACTTTCTGTTCTTATATGGGTATTCTGAGTCAGGGCTTAATTTCCAGAAAGAACTTATTTGCTATTATTAAAGTTTTAATGGTGCAATATTAATTGATAGGGTTTCCCCCTTAATTTTTACAGAAAATCTGTGTGCATTTCAGTCACATAAATAGCTGCATAGAAGCACAAATACACTTAAGATAGCCTTAAATGAGTTAATTTGAATGGTGTAAATAGTTTTGCTTGTGATTTATCTTTCCTAAAAGCTGTAAAATGCATGTAATTGTGCTGCTGAGGGATGCTGTGCTATTCAATAGGGCACATAGAGAGCACTAGGAAAGGGAGCACTTGCCTTTCTGGCTTAGTTCCTGGTTAGTTTGTGCATTCTCTCCATTGAAGCTTCCCCTGAAGTCTCTGGTACAGTCCAGCATTAAAAGCATGTGCAATGCCTTTCACATTTTACAGAAATGGCTACAGTTTAACAAATATTTGAAAGCATTATATGTACATGAATTCTTATTTTAAAAATGCGTTTAATGTCTTGAGTCTCCTAAAGTGCTGGTATCAACTAATGATGCAGCAGAAATGGCAATTAGATTTTGCTGTCATCTGAACATCAATTGGTAGTTATTTTGGACTCTCTGATGTGCTTGCAATCCGGTGCCATCTACTGAGAGATGAGATTTGGTGGTGAGTAGCTAGAAATTTGTTAGATTTATAACTTAAAATTAATCTGTGTGACTAACATTAGGCAAAGGCTGTCTTTGTGATGTAGGCTGATTGGCCTTTCTTGTCATGGCCTTTCATGCCTGCATTCATCCTTTCTCCTGCCTTCCTCTTCTCCAGAGCAAACCCTCAATTGCCTGTTGGGGACCAGGTGAAGCTACCTGGGTGTATGCCTGGGCAGCCTCCAGTGGCCATCTGGTGCTGCTTAGCTGGACCTTCTGGCCCAGAAATGAGATCAACAATTTCTCATGGCTGCTGTCTCTGGCTTGTATGTGTAACAGAGATACTCCTGAAGTAAATAAAATGGAGAACAAGTCAGTGTCTTTGTGATTCACTCCCTTAACCAGTTTCTTGGAAAAAAATAGTTTTCAAATGTCTGTGTTCATGGTATCCTTTTGTATTGTTTTGAGAAGACTATACTTAGCAATGTCAAAAGGCACAATAGCTCTGAGTGGCGTCTTTAAATCTTTGTTGATATTAGAAACCTGACAAATACAATATAATTCTTCACCCTTGTGCAATGCTGAACTGGCAGTTGCCAATTAGAATAGCTCACCAGGCTGGAATCAAATTAGGAGCACTTGCTAATGTTTGTTTTAGCATTTCTGTTCTTAGAAATTGGGGAGGAAATTGTGTATGTTGCCTACATGACATAGATGTAGCCATTCCTATTTCATTTCATGATGGGCTTCTCCACACAGGATTTTCCTCTTCTTCCTCAACTATCTTTGATTAGTAAACAGTAATAGGATTTTCATTCAAATAAGAAATGTCTGTTAAAGGAACTGGATTTTCTTTCATACCAGTGAATGAATGCAATTCATACAAAGTTGATCAGGAGTTGCATGTGTGTGGAATCCAGCCCTAAAGTAATAAGGATAAAGTCTCTAATTTTTGTTTCTAGATATGTATCTGACACTTCCTGTTATTGTGAGAAGGTGAACACCTATTTAATGAGGGTCTTCAGCTGGATTTCTTAAGTGGCATTGTAAATTCATTGACTATGCTGATGATTATGATAACTTGTGTCATACTACAGTATTTTTATTGTGTTTTCTGGACTTTTCTTCTGATATGTCAAAATATTTAAGAAAGCATCTGTGAATGTCCTTTTTGTTATTCTGGTGCACTTTTTCTGGGAGTATATGTCATTAGGTTACTGATAATTACTCCTCTCAAATGAGAAGTGTGCTTGAACATACAGGCAGATGAGGACAGTAGTCACTACCTGGGGAAGGAAAAGCGCAAGCAAAGACTTAAGTACTCTGACCCATATTGCAGCTGCAGGCTGAGCAACTGGCTCCCGATGGTCTCCTATAGTTCCCAAACTCTGTGAGAGCAGGAGGAATGGGGAAACTGAGGAGGCCAGAAGATGAACTAAAGGAAAAAGTACTATACATGGAAAAACTGTCTTGCTCTGTTTCCAGTTGGCAAACTGTTGCAGTGCGGGGAACCCTGACAACAATATATAAGAGGCGATGGAGTTGGAAGGACAGATGAGGCCGTATTTTTGCAGATGTTCAGGGATGATTTTATTTCTCCAACCGCATGGCCGGAGTTCCCGAGCAGACCTTCTGGACCTTCTCCCCCCCTCAGCTCCAGGCACCCAAACCACCCAATCAGGAACAGGTATGGGGCACACGTGACCTAGGGACAGGGACACACCTCCACAATTCACCCTTTCTTATTAAATAAAATAACAGGGGAAATAGTTGGATAAACAACAAAACAATTTCAAAGGAAAGGAAGCCACTATCTTGAGTTCTCAAATGTCCAAACAGATTTCCTTTGGAGTATCAGAAGGGAGACGGGACTTGAGCACGCTTCAGATGGAAACTGAGGAAGGGATTTTCCTTTTTGTACCTGTTGGAATCTTAGAAAATGATGGTTAATTTCTTCCCTCCCTCCTTTTCATCCCCCTCATCGGCAATGCAAAGGGATTCATGGCAAATGGAAGGGACTGGTTTTGTGAGGGGAGCCAGAAAGGGAAATTTTGGCTGGGCATATATGGGGGATAAAGGGACATGGGATAAAAGGGGAAAGTGGGATAGGGAAAAGGATAGGGATTATGGGGATATTGTCCAGCATATCTACTACCTTTCACAGGGGCACCCCCAGGACCTGTAACACATGCAGCTTGTGGGCCCTTCCTTCCTTGAACAATTTTGAATTCTACTCTTTCTCCTTCTTCTAAGCTTGGAACATCACTTTTGGGGTTGTTTTTTACAATAGCAGATTTATGGACAAAAATATTTTCTCCAGTATCGTCTTTCAACAAGAAACCGTAATTTTTCTTTACATTATACCACTTTACAGTTCCAAAAACCCTAGCTATGATAATCTTTTCATTTTTTCGAGTTCATTTCTTCTTGCTTTCACTTTTTCTCACGTCGGAGCTGCCGCAGCCGGGACCACCGGGGCCGGGGCCGCCAGCGCGTTCCTGTCTTGGGGTCTCGACTCCTCGGGATTGCATGCGGGGCCGAGCCACATTTGGCGCTGGGCTCGCTCCCCCTCTCGAGTTTCGCATGACTGTTCCACGCTTTCCGGGCATTTGCGCGGCTGCACGTCCACGCCCTGTGAGGCGTTCACGTGTGCGCGGCTTTGTACCGCCGGCACCGCAGCTGCCGTTGTCGGCTGTGTAGCCGTGGGCTAGCACAGTTCCCTTCGTGCCCCCACACCCCTCTGGCTCTGCTCGGCGTGGTTCACCATGGTCGCCATAGCGACTGCCACAATCGCTGCCGCCTTTTTTGGTGTGGGGCGCGGGCTCGGACCGTCGCTCGCCACACGGCGCGGGGCGGCCATCGCCGGGACGCGCCTCGGCCGCCACTGCCCTTGCTGCTGCCTCAGGGCGAACACCGCCAGGCCCGCGCCGCCGCGTCGCTCCTGACTCCACTCCCGCCACCTCCACTTTCGCCGCCGCCCCGTCTCCCGCCGTGCCTGGCCTCACTGCTGGCTCTCCCACGCGCGGGAGCCGTCTTCACGCCGCCCACAATTCACTGGGCGGTCTCGGCTGGGGCTGTGCGGTCTCCAGGATGGCGGAGGAGCCCCCTGCAACGTGCGCGCTGCTCAACTACGTGTTCGCTGCTGATACAGCAGCAGGACACTGCCGATATTGCTCAACAGTCTCTGAAATCAGGTAATATTCACGGAAATAGTCCTGCATCGCATATTTTTTGATTCGGAAATTAACTGTGTCCAAACATTCTTCCAAAAGTCCTTGGTAAGAATCAAATCCCAAGAAACATAGAAGAAGTTTTTAAACAGCCATGCCAAAAAGTGTCTTAGCTCTTTCTGAGCTTGAATTAAGCTAAAGTCTACATATTGCTGTTCCAGAACCCTTTTTAGCTTAAGATAAATGTCTCTTTGTGGTTCGGATAGCCATGAGTCCTTCCATGAGTCCTCCATCGTTCATCAAAACGAAAGTAAGAGGAAATATCCAGAGTTACTCACGAATTATCTTCTCCAGAGATCGTTTGCCTGCATTCTCCACCATTTGTTGCAGTGCAGGGAACCCTTACAACAATATATATGAGGTGATGGAGTTGGAAGGACAGATGAAGCTGTATTTTTGCAGATGTTCAGGGATGATTTTATTTCTCCAACCACATGGCCGGAGTTCCCGAGCAGACCTTCTGGACTTTCTCCCCCCCCCTCCAGCTCCAGGCACCCAAACCACCCAATCAGGAACAGGTATGGGGCACACGTGACCTGGGGACAGGGACCCACCTCCACAAAACTCCTGATAGCTTTTTTTTTTTTTTTTTTTTTGTATTTGTGGTTCAATTATTACATTAAAGGCAGGTTGCCTGGGAAAAGTCATTGCCTTTTCAAGTAAGTAACAAGAGGAATAGTTGCCAACTTTTGTATTTTAAAGGGAAAACATTTAAGTATTAAATAATGATTACTGAGGAAAAGCTTCAAACCAAGCTTTCCCTAGGTATTTCTATTATCTTATTCACAAAATAAGTGAAAAGCCCCATGCATCTTAAGTAATATATCCCAAAAGCTGTCAAGCTATCTATGTAAAACTAGTTTAAATCTAAAGAGACTTGTTTAAAAAAAAAAACAAAACAAAAAAACCCTGACAAACTCCAAATATAATACTACCTGATGTTGAACTCAAATGATGGGCTTATTTATCTGGAGAAGGAGCTGACAAGCAGATATAGAGTCAAAGAATTGTTTAGATTAGAAAACTTAGGTTGGACCTTTGAGATCATAGAGTGCAACCATTAACCCACCATTGACAAGTTCACCACTAGACCATGTCCCTAAGGTGTCACATGCGCACTTTTAAATACCTCCAGGGATGGACTCCATCACTTCCCTGGGCAGCCTCTTTCAGTGCTTAACAACCCTTCTTGTGAAGAAACTTTTTGTAATATCCAATCTAAACGTTTCCTGGTGCAACTCGAGATAATTTCCTTTTGTCCTGTTGCTTATGACCCGAGGGACTGGCAGACATTTGTCCAATATTATGGACTGGTGATATTAAACTCTTTTGTTGTGAAAGGAGGAGATGACCAGATTGGCTATTAAAACTTGTTTTGTTTCATGAGGAAGTAAAGGTATTTTCTTACCCTTCTTTTTTTTTCATACTGTGTCAGTGTTGGTTGCAAGGAGAGACTTGGCTATTGCTTTGTTAAAATGTATGTGGAAAAATGGATAAATGTGCAATGTAGCTGCTGAAGAACCTGCATATCTCAGATGTTTTCTTTCTCAGTTTTGCCTAAGCTGAGAAACATGTCTTCATAACATTTTTAATCTTTGTAGCCTTGACAGCCCAGATTCCAAATCTGGTCTCTGTTTTTCTGGCATTGTGTGACTTTGGAAACTAACCGTGGGAGGGCCACATGGAATCCTTAGAGTTTTGTGATGTGCCCTGTGGCTGTCTGTCTTTTTTAAGGAGGTATGGCCTTCAGAGACTACAGGTCCCAGCGAGCAGTGCTTCATTTTGATCTGATAAGCAAGTGCTCAGATCTGATGTGTGCTGCATGTCAGGGCGTGCTGGCTGCATGAGCCGCACCTCAGCATTTGAGATAAGGGTGGCTGCAGACTGCTCCAGCCAACATAAAGTAGGTGCAGTTTTGGCCAGAAGCTGATTTTTTTCTTAGTGTGTTTTTTGTTTTTTTTTTTTTAACTCCGCCCTTCTGTTTTAGGAACTTTTAAAATCTTTTACAGCATTGCAGCAGGATTCTGGTATATAGCATGATTGTGCATCATGTTGAATATGCTTTTGGTTTCTAGGTTCTCCCAAGTGTTTCCTTTACCTCCTTTGTGATGGCTGCCCTCATATGCTGTTTAGGAGTGGGCAAAACTTTTGGAAGAGGCTGATTGCTTCAAGTAAGGGTGTTGTTGCAAGACGTTCTGGCCCATTTTTACTTGCCAAAGAGATCTGGCTCATTCAGACAAGCTTTGGATAAACAGTCTGAAATTTGGGATGGTTTATCTGATACGATTTTTTAAAAATTTGTCCAATATGCGAAGAGTCTCTACCTCACTTTTACATGGACAGCTGAGGAAGGAGCTTTGGCACGCCTTTGGGTGCAATTTAGACTCCTCTCTGAACTGCCTTCACATTAAGAGTTCAAAAGCTGACTCTGCTTGGATGCAGTTCAGGATTGGAGTAATCCCTTCTTCCCAGTCTTAGGCTAGATACTTCACAAGATGTTTGGATGTAGCTTACTTTTCTGTAGCAATGCTTTTCTTAATTCTATTCTTCAGCTGGATCTGCATGTGAACAAGTGAAGGCATAATGCAAAGTTCTTTTGGGGTTTCACTGTATCTCAGGTATTTCTTAGGGAGTGTGCAAACTGTGAGTGGCTCTTCTGAAATTTGTAGGTAACTTCAATTTCTGCCATCTGTTGTAAAATACACAGCCAAGGTGTCAAGTGCCCTGTACTATTTGTCATCTTTATTTCTTGCTTTGTAGTCTTGTTCAAAGAAAGTTCAGCTGAATGAAGAACTTTTCATATTCTTTTAAAATCCATATGAATATCACCACAAGAGTAGCAGTATCAGAAGCCTCTTTGTCCTAGAATTCCATCTCAGACCATGGTCAATAATGGATTTGTAGGGAAAGGGCAGAAGTGATATTCTGTGTGAGACAGTGCCTCGCATTAGAGTGTTTTCTTGCTTAGGAAGTTGAACTTCCTAAGTTAGTGTTTGCTTCTGGATCATGGCAACGCAGAAATTCCTGCCAGCATAGTCTGTCATCCTGCATCCTGTATTTGCACTTCTGCACATTTAACATGAAAACAATAGCATTACTACTTGGATTTAGTTCTTTGTGTAGCTGGGTAGTATGGGTAGCTGAAAAGCTGCACAAAGACAAATCAGATACTGTTAACTCCTTCCTGCTTGATGGTTTGTATATTTTGGAACTTGGAGATAATTCTCAAGGCTGCAGTTTGGTAATGTATTAGCTCTATTTATAATTTTTATTGAACCCTGAGATCTGACTTTTACATCAACTTGATAAATAATGGAACTTTTAGCTAGTAGTGTGAGGATAAATATATACATAAAGAAGAACAGTAGGTGAATAAGTACCTGGTCAACAGAGATGACAGTGAATAAAGATACCTGTCAAATTCTTAGCACCATAAAACTAAAGCACATTTGGCCTGATCCAACATCTGAAGAATTCCATTTCCATTGATTACAAAGAAGTGCCTTCTTAGCCTGTATGATATGAATTCTTATCTCTGTAGCCTTTTTCTTTTTTTCCCCCTCTTTTTTCTTCCCCTTTTTCTTTTATAAGCACAGTTAAGTTATTTGGTCTGACTCCCTTCTGCAGCATGTTTTTTTTTGTAGAAACAGCTTCCTGGAGAGGAGTGGCACCATGATATACTAGGAACAGCCTATTGGGTAAAGGTAAGATGATAAAGATTGATCCAGTGCTTTTAAGGGAATAGCCAGCTGTTGAAACCTGTGTTTTTCCAGAGGAATACTGTAGTAAGGAAAGTCAAAGAGTCTCTGATCCTGACTTGGAGAGGTCTCACCAGCTCACCACTGTTATTATAGGGCATACTTCTCTTCCTTCCACAAAAAGGCATACTACTTCATTGATTTTTAACCACAGCAAGTTTTAATTAATTTATACCTGTAAGTAAATGTATCAAACTGCGGCACTGGGAAATCTATAATGGGATTTCTATCCAAGCCCCATTTTATTCTGACTTTCTGGCAGACATGAGTCTGTTTCCCTAAGGCACTTCAGCTGTACTGTCTTTTCTACTCCTGGATATCCTCTTGCTCTGTCTGACTCCTCAAATATGTCTGTATCGCAGGACCTGGTTTTCCTACACTTGTCCCCTAGTGTACTTACAGCACAATTAAAATATGCAGTGTGGCTGAGACCTTGATCATGTTCTAACAAGAATATAGCCTTAGACATACAGCCCAGTTACAGCATGGTAATGATGTGACAGAACAACCCTGCTCATCTTGCAGCACAGGGTGGGGCTTTATGTGCTTTTCCTTGGCATATTTCTAGTCACACCACTTGCTATCATTGCATTTCAAATGTCATTATCCCAGGTGCCTAAATCAGCCCCAGGAATGAACTTACAAATGCCCTTACACAGCTTTTCCAGCACTTTGCTGCTGTCTGCAACTCCAAAGAAGTAATAGTGCACTTTGAAGTTTCCTCTTATTTTCAAGTAATTAAGTACTCACAGAGTTAAAAACTTGATTCCTGAAAAAAAGTGCACATAGGTATTTGTTATATGTTTTAATTCTGGGACCCTGAGCTTGAGACCAATTTCTAACTACTGGTTTTCAAAAAGAACTATTTCCTTAAAAACGGGCAGTCCTCTAGCTAAACACTCATAATTTCGTAATTTGTTCATTTTTTTCCCTTCCTGGGAAGTGTCCAGTACTATCCACTGTATGAGACAGGATCCTGGACCAGATGGATCATTGGTTTGTCTCAGCTGCACACCTTTTACGTGTCATACTTAAGTTATGACCCCTGAGACCATTCCACAAGCCATTCCAACTACAGGAGCATTAACGCCCCCCCTCCCCAAAATCCTCTGACCTTTGTGTGTTCCTCTATTACCACATCTTGTTCTGAGTCTGTGGCAGATGGGATGGGAGGAAAAAAAGCTGTTTGCATTAAGTCCTTTTACTTCAACATCCTGGCTCTTCGCATATCCTTTCTTAGCTCTGAAAGAATGGGAGAGGGCCCAAAGATTAATGGCAGATAAAAACAGGTCAGTGCCTCCTACTGGGACACTTATCATGGAAAAATGTCTGTGTACTCCAGATGCCCCTGTGGGGGAGGCATGTTTCCTCATAATGCTTTTAAATGAATTGCATTGCAACTGTGCCTCCTTCCTACAGAACTTTGCCACACATAGCCACAAGCATTGGGTTGTGTACGCTTGAGACATTCTCTGTGCCCTGTAGTCACAGCTAGCAGTGACAGCAGTGACTGTCAAATCAATGCTTCCTTGAATGCGCCATGTGTGTAAGCTTTGTCATTCTTCAGGAATCTGTGAAGTTCAGAACAATGCCTGCTATGTGTCATGCAAAAAATATACATATTTCTTCTAATTGTAGGGCTTCTTTCTTTCAGGGAAATAGCTTTCATAGAAAGTGGAATGGGATTTCTCACTCTGAAGAGGGGACATGTTGATAGCAATATTCTTAGCATCAGTTTTTAACAAGCACTGGGTTTGTTTAGTGTTTCAAGTGCCTTGGATTTTCTATATAGTTCTGCTCATTCCTGTGCCTGTGCTCTGCCATAGCAACCTTTGCGACCTGGAGACCTTTCAGCTGTGTGCTCTAGGAAACAAGAGAAGGAGAGCTTTCGTGGAAGCACTGATCAGAACAGTGTGCTATTCCATCCCTTCTGGGGCCGATTTCCATGTTTTCTTTGAATTTCTGTCATTTGACTTCAAGACAGTCTTCATTTTTGAAAAACCTGAGCTGTTCTGCAGAAAGCTGACACACTCAAGAAATTGTGCTTAGTCCAAAATCCAGTTGCTCACAAAGTAATCTCTTACAGAAGGATTTTTTTTTTTTAATGTCTGAGTTCTATTCACATGTTTGTTTCTTGGCTGGGATATTTTTTAACTGGTTTAGTGAGCTGAATCAGCTCTTCCACAAATGAAATTAATACCATAGCTGACACAAAGGGAGTAAGAGTGTATGGCTGGAGCAGGAAAGAGAGGGAATAAGTTGTAAGTTTTCCTATTCTTTGTTTCTAACTGGAGTGCTTAAATAGATAACCGCTTTGTTTCCTTTTTTTTTTGACAGTTTTTCTCTCCATTTTATATACAATTTAGCAAAGTATTTGTGCTTAGTCTCGAGGGCTTTGACAGGACTTTCACTGACTTCAGTGTGATGGATGCGATGTCTGAGGGGACTCAGAGCTTTTGGTCGGGAACTGGCTGAGAGGCAGCAAAGTGGAGCAGCCAACAGCACTGAGTATCCATGAGACTACTAAGCAGGAGAAGTTTGGGTTCAGGTAGTGTCTTTTGCAGCCTCCAGTTTCCATCTTTTTGATAATGCTCAAAGAGGTAGTTGAGCTCTACTCATGCCAGATGTTTCTTGGCTTCCATAGTTTTTTATAAGCTTTTTCTCTGTCTCAGGCTCCCTTAGAAACAAATAACACTGTCCTAGAAGAAAGAAGTTTGGGAGGTCCAAGGCAGAAGTGCAGCATCTATGGAAGATACAGAGCAAGTCTAGCTTTTCGGGCTGAAATGTTATGGATTTACCTGGCTGTCCAACAGTGAGAGCTATTCTGCTGTGTAAGGTCATAGGCTGCAAGAACAGCAGTTGAGATTTGATTCTTGTGCAGTGCATGGCAAGCTCTTTGTTTGCCTCGTAGTGTGCATGGGCACATGTTAAGTTGTAAGCTAATTGAGAATTCATAGTGTACTCCAGGAAGTGATGATTTGCTTCAGCAATTGTTTTTCTTTAAGATGTTGAACAGTACCGTGGAATTTAAAACTATGTATGCTGTAGAAGGCACAGAAACATAATTTGAATGCAAACTGTATTAAGTGCTCACATCCTGTATCCTAGCAGGAATTTCACCAAACAGGGGAAATATTCATTGAACTAGTACTAAAGCAATGTCAAGTTGAGAAGGAAATTACTATGGAAATGAGTTTTAAAAGCCCAAGGCAGATGTAAGGAGAGGCACATTGTACAGGAATTTTCCTCATGCTGTCCAGTTTATATGGCCTTTCCATTACTTCAAGTGCAATGTGTAAGAAATCTTTGGCTTGGAAGGCAGTCTTTGAATTTCAGCATTTTTGTGCTGTTGCTTTGGGTTGGCATCTCTGTTATAAGACATTAAAGCCAGCCTCAGCTAGAACTAGGGCATCTGCCTGTATGGGAACAGCCTTGCTTGGGCACCCTAAAGGTCCTTTCAGCCCAGCACTTTGTTTCTCTATGGTCAGTAATGGATGCTTAGGAGAAAAAGAGAAATATATTGCCTACTTTCCTCCTATACTATTCCAGTGCTTGGTGCAGCTGACTGGGTTGGTTGGTAGGTTTAATAGCCCTTGATTTATTTTTTTTTCCCCATAGATCCATATCTTGTGGCTGTGAGTTCCACAGCTAATCTGCACAGTGTTAAGAAACCTTTCCCATCTGCCCACTGATTAAGTTGAAAGCCCCACCATTTCAATGTTTTAGAGAAATGTCAAATAAAGTGCCTATTAATTGCCTTCATGCTTTTTATGATTTGATCTTAAAATATATATTGTGACTTAGATAATTTTTTCTACCTAAAGATTTTTGTGCAATATGCAAGTGGATTTGTTGGTTTAGTGCATTGCAGAAAGATGGCGGTACAAGAAAAAAGTGCTACTTTTCAGAAAAAGCAGACAGGTCCTCTAGTGTCTTCTCACAAATTCTGGAATATTTCTAAGGCAGTAGTGGATTCCTGCTACACTCTGCAATAGATCAGCTGCAAGTAAAGAGACATATGGTTTGGGGCAGGAAAGTGGAAAATGTTAATAATATTGGAAATAATTGATGAGAAATGATTGTATGGGAGAGAAAACCAAGGTGTTAAGGTACCAGTGTATGTGTTTACAGATTGTTTGGGAATCAATGGAACTTTAAAGGGCTCAGTCCATTCCAATGCCTCAGATGTTGAGAGGCAATAAACTGTAATCCCCTCACTTACTTTCATTTTGTTGTTGTAAAAAATAATATTAAGAGACTGAAAATTAGGATTTTCAGCATGAGAAAGTAAAAACATTTCAAACAGCTTTTTCTTCGGTAGACTTGTTTTCATTCAAAACTTTTTCTTAAAATTGTTCTGGTCACTCCCAGTAATGGCAGAAATGTGAGTATCTGTTGCAGAATTGCTCATGCTCAGCTTTGTCATTGGGTAGAAATTACATTAATCTGTACAGGTTGTCAAGTTTAACAAAAAGTGGTTTAGACACTGAACTGGGGAATATAGCCCCCAACTGGAACCTCCCCTTACACTATCTCCAAATAAAATACTGTTTGAGTAGTCTGGAAGTTTATCACTTGGTTATTTACCTCCGTGGCTATTGCTTAAGAGACAAAATTTATATGTCAAATCTTGGGAACACACATTTATTCAGAATACAAACTATTCTGTCTTAATATGGAAGTGAGAACCTATGAACTGGAAAGTCACAAATTTGTGTCCCTTTCCTGTGTCACACATACTAAAATTATTCATTTACTAGGCTCAATTATGCAATACTATCATTTTTTATATTGATACTAAGAATAATCTGAGGTCTGATTACACTCCTCTGTGCTGATATCTATTCATTGATTTGAGTGGAAGTTGTTTTGGACTCCAAAACCTGTGAATCCTGCTATCTGATAAGAATGTTTACTCTGTTTGCCTTTTACTCAACCAGGAAGGAATGCGTGCATGAATATTCAGTTTCCTCTTCTAACTCCCTCTATGTAATGCAATAGTTTTTTTCAATATCCCCTCTCTTCCACAACAAATAACTTCAGAAACATCTGCATGATTCTTAAGCACAAAAATAATGACTTAAGGAAGGCCAGTGTAATTGCCTTTTAATTTAACTTTAAATGCCTGACCTGTACAGTAGAGCCTGCCTGCCTATTATGTCAGGATCCCAGGTTCAAGGGAGTCCAAAGAGGTAGGTACCTCTTTGGACTCCCTTGAACATGGTTTGTTTGTGAAATGGAAGTAGGTGCCATGGCGTTCCTTTGTGATCCTTGTGCAGCAATAATACATGTGGGTGGACTTTAGAGTCAGCATCTGTCCCATGTCCCTGCTGCTGAGTTAACAGTCTCTAATCAATAACTCAGAAGGTGCTTATGAAGATGCCTCCGGGTAAGCAGCTCAGGCAGGAAGAGTTTGAGAATGATGAGGTCAGTTACCTTTTTAGTCTGGTCTGATTTTAGCCAGCTTTTTGGGTTTGGCCCTCATCCCAGGCTCTGTCTCTGTGCAGTGTGTAGCCTATGATCTGAACAGCTCATGGTGCTGTGCAATGCAAGAACTAATAATGAGTTAATGAGATCTTGGTGTCTTATCTCAAGTATTCTGTATATCGGGTAAGGTGAATCTGTGTCTTGTCACTCCTGTGGCTCATGAAGAACTAACCTGGAAAGACTCATTAATCTTCATGGTCTGGAAAGATCTGGTTTCCCTATATCCCAGTGAACAGGTGTATGAAAAACAGAACGGACATAGGTGGAAAATCAAATGCTCTCCTAGAAGATAAATAAATGAACTGTAGGAATAAGTGCTATAAACGGTGCTCATTTCTATAAACTGCAAATCCCATAAAACTCTAATCCTGTCTGCCAATTAGTCATCTAGTTTGTGTGGATCTGTGGAATGTAGTTATTGGCAATTCTCAAAACAAGCCACCCTGTACTTGCCCGAGTGTTTCACAATATAGGAGACATGTTGAAGCCTGTCCATGTTCCTTTACACTACAGCCAATTACTGCATTTAATTATTCTTTGCCTACATCTCTCCTCACCATTTGATCATTTTTTCTAGTGAGTGCCTTTGTAAACAACAGGTTGATACCATGCAGTGGAAAACTTGCGCTGATATCAGTGGCATTCATTGCTTTTCAGCCTGCTCAGCCCTGAGACCCCTCTTAAAAAATTTAAGGCTTGACTTTAAGGTACTGGGTGCTCTGAGTTCTAGCTGGATTCAGGAGCGTGTCAGGCCTTTCCCAACAAATTCTCTTCATGTGAGAATATTGGGAAGCTTTAAATGTACATTAAAAAAGATAAAACATCTCAAGAAGGAACTAAGCTATTTCCTCTGCAAGCTCCTGTTCTTGCACAGATCTGCAGCCAGCTACAGCTACTGAAGCATTGCAGGAGGAGCCTATAATGAGCCAGACTGTAAAGAGGCTGTGGGAGGATGGCTGGATGGGGTAAGGCAAGTACTAGATAGGCAGTGGATCTGTGCTAGCCAGGCCTTTTGGGTTATTGTTTTGTCAAAAATACAGTTCTATAGCCTTTCCAAATGTCGGTAAGAGCATTCCCATTTCAATTCCCAAGTTGTCTCAAAGAGTCTTGCAGCAGTTTTGAGAATAAAGGGCTAAATTTAACTGACTCATTTTAAAATAAAAAGTAAAACCAAAAGAAAAGCTTTTACCCAAATTTTGTGTGTCTATGGACATAGTATTCCAAATAGTTTGGCCTCATGGGGGTTTTTTGGTGGGTTTTTTTTGTTTTTTGGGGGTTTTTTTGGGTTTGTTTGTTTGTTTGTTTGTGTTTTTTTGTTGTTTGTTTTTGTTTTTTTTTTTTTTTGTTGAGCCCAATGTTATTCAAACCTGGGAATTTTATTCTACAGTCACCTCTAACCTGTCTTCCTGTAGTAAACAAATTTGGCCATAAGGACATGATGGGTCCTAACAGATAGAGCCTATTGGTGCTCCACAAAAATGTGTTGGGATTGTCACTAGACACTGGAGGACAAGAGCAGATGCCTTCCTTGGAGAACTGAAGCCTGCAGCCTTTGAGGTATTGCTCTTGCTGCCAGATGAGAGCCCTAACATAGATCTTCCTTGCTCAAAAACCAGAATTGCACTCTGATTTCTTGCTCTCTGTAACTTTAAGTTTCTGTGTATAAAAGACTAGGCTTCACACCATGACCAGAAGGTGAGATTTTAGTAAAATGAGTCTTTTCATGACAAGAAAGCTTGCTGCTTCTTCCTTGAAACAGCCTGTTCTTATGGCTGGGGACAGCAGGACGGGTTAATCGTGGCCCCATTTCCTGAGGTCTCCTGCAGTCATGATTTGTGAATGCCTGAAAATACCCCTGCTGAATTCTAATTGTTTTTGGCAGTCGGCACATGATTTCAAGTGCTTGGTCACAGCAGTGTTCATTTTCTGGTCTTTTAATCTTTGATGGATGTTGCGCCTGGCTTCACTGATGTGGTTCATGACACAGTAGGCAGTGATTTCCTATAAGATGTTTTGTCTCAACTACAGAGGTGTGGAGTCCCTATATGATGGCCAATATTTATTAATGACATCCCAAAGTTTCTAAAGAGAAAACTCTGCCGTAGACCGTTAGAACCTAATCTATTCCAAAATGTCAGATGCGGTTAAGCAAGAGCTAACTCAACTGCACTGAGACTTTCCTTGCTAGTTCAAACTCTGATTAGAAGACTGATTAAAAGCATTCTCTTTGTAAAGATTCACTCTATCTCTGCAGATGTCATTACCATATAAGACAGGATAAAGCTAGCTAAAGGCTCACACAAATGCTGGAGCTGAAAAATATTTGTGGATGTGTACACAGTTATTCATGCCCATATAAATCACATGCATTTTTTTTTTAAGGCTCTTAATTAGTAACATGAAAAATGTTAATTTCTAAATGTGGATAGCGTTGAATTTCGTTGCACCTTTCAGCCTATTCATCTGGTGTTATTAGTATAAAAGGTCAAATTTTCATATCATATGTAAAGCAGTAGGATTAAGATTTTAACAGCAGTTTGGGGGTTGCTGGGATACAAAGTATTTTGTTCAGAATACTTGGTATCTGAGATCATTATGACTAGCCAAATTACTTCCTGTGATTTAAATGTTGCTCTTGGTGTTCAGTCTAAAGTACACAATGGTAAGACTGCTAAAATATCCTAGACTCTTCCTAATGTTTTACCTACAAATAGTATTAAGTTTTGGCATAAGCCTTTAAATTTCTCATGGCGTTCACGTTTGAAGCTCTTAGAAGAAAGGATTGTTGATTCATTATGTGTTTGTGTGGTGCTTACCACAATATGGATGCTATATTTGTATATTTCTGTAACCTAGATAATAAGCTGGTATTATCAAGAAATAAAAACATCCAGAAGGCAAATGACAAAGCTTCTAAATGATTTTTTCAAGATGAAATTCCTAAAAAACTGGGACTTTCAAATCTTATTCTTCAGAATTTTGTAGTTTGCTGCTTTGTGCATGAATCATTTTGCAAACACCTTGTAGGCTAATGAGAAATAAGCCACAAAATAAAGAGCTTTAAAAATTGTATGGAAGTAAATGTTCTTATATAAGGGATTTGATTGTTGTTTCCATTCTGGTCAGATTAATAATAACTCAGCCATGCTGCTGCTGCTTGATGACTTGAGTATGCATGTTAGTATGTGAAAGAGAACATAATATTAAGTGGTCATATTGGTCCAGTTACCACTGAACAGATAGTTTGTTTAATTATTGACAATCTTTAGCAGGGAGGCCATGCTCGAAGGGTGATAAGCATTAATATCCTGCTTCTGAAGTTAGCTTGTGGACCTTGGGGTAGTGTTGATCCTTTACGTGCCAAAGTCAATCTTAATCTTGTTCAACAAAACAAAAAAAAATCTAGCTGTTCCATTGCAAATACTGTTTGGGGTGTACCTTGTTTTATAGCTGATGGGCTAGAAGTCTTGATTTTGCTTTTTCGTGAGTGCCTCTTGCAGAAGTAACTGAAGTTGCTCTTTGGGTTCACGGATTTGATGAATTCTGGAAAACTTTTTGGGCTGATACTTTTTGATGTAGGGTTACAAGGACTGACAAAGGTGGCAGCAGGGTTTCTTCTAGAGAGGTGTTACAGTAACAGCATATCATAGTATTAAGACAAAGCCAGATCTTTCTACTACAGAATTGTCTGCTGACTGACTTCTTATTGGCTTTGCCAGATTTATCACAGATTTGCTGTTTGTTCCCAGATTTCTTGCATAAGTGATGAAGTTTGCCAAAGACTCTCTGTTCTCTATATTTCGGTAATGATGGCAATTTAGTTAAACCCAATCTGAATCCCAGTCCAGTATTTTTTATGCCCTGAGTGACTTTGAATAAATCAAGTAACTTCAGCAAATGTATAAAAGAGGATGAAAATCTCTCATTTTCCCACCCATACAGTCCTGTACACATGTACCACCTATGGATATGGAGGCAGGCACACAGTTTGCAAATGCTGTGTGCTATATTCCTCTTCCAGAATTTTGAGATTGTGGTCACTCTTCTTGAATGAAACAGAATAAATAATAGCATGGATAGATAGCTGACCAAGGAAGGGAAAGCCTTAAGTGCTATGACTACAGATCTGAAGGGAAATAGTTGTCTTGTAATTTCTTTCCCAATTAAAAGTTGAAGTCCTCCTTCCAGTGCTGTTTTTCAGGAGACGTCTCCTCTGTGCAGCCAGAGGTTTTTTTTTCAAAACATGTACAAATGTTGATGACTAGCTCAGCTTGAGTGTGTTCTGGACATCAGTCTGGCAGTCTCAGCCTGGTAATAGATGTGTCAGTGGATCCTGCAGAGCTTCTGCTAGTGGCAGTCTCTGCAACTGCAGAGAGGTTCTAATAAACAAGAAAATGTTGCCCATCTCATATCACTGTGAAACATCCTTAGCTCTACTCTGCTGCTTTACCTCAATGCAGGAATAAGAAATCACAGGTCTAGTTAAATCCATCCCTTTACCTGATCTCCAAGGTTGGTTGATTTCTAAGGGATAATACTTTCAGAGTTTGGAAACATCTGAGTGAAGTGTTATAATGTCAAGATAGACTCTCCCTAGTCTTCTCCCCGAAGAATAAAGGATTTAGTCAGGACATTAAGGCATTGACAAAATCCTCAGATGCCCCCAGCTCACTAGAGCTAGACTGGTAGGCAGCAGAAAAGTAAGTTGTGCTGGGGATGGTTAAACCATTTAATTCCGGGATTAAGGAGTTACAAAGGTAGCATTGAGTCATACTTGTGCATGATCCTTCCTGTGACATGAGAAACTGGACACAGCTCACCATCAGGCCTGCTGTAGTACTTAGAGGCTATATAGTCTCTTATCAACCTGTGTCAGTGCCCTCATGCTGGTGGATACCCAGTTTATGAAGCAGAGTACAGATGAAGAGAAAATACTTTGCCTTTGTTATCTCCTGTAGAGACTGTTGGTACAGACTGATGTAAAATCTTTGTCTCTGACTTTTAACATAAAGACAGAGTCATAGGAAAACAAAATTAACAACTACTAGGAAATGACTGTAAGGAAAACCAACCCATGGTTGGCTTTTAGACTGTTTGTTCAGCTCTGACTTGTCTCTCAATGTAAAACAAATAGTATTTAAGCATTTGTAGGAGAATGAAAATACATGATGCTGGATGTGAATCCTTGTTACTTAATGTGCATCTTAATTTATTAATACCACGTGTCATCAGGAACGTCACACACTTGCTTAATTACAGAATTTACTGTCATAGACATCTGTGAATGTATCAGCAGGTGTATACATATAGCACAGATCAAGATGTAGGATGTTGGAAAAAAAAATCTTGCCTCAGTTTGGGATGAATGCATTATGTCACTAATGGTGGAGCCAAGAATGAGTTAAGCAAAATCTTCGCAGACAAATGTCAGTAGCAGCTCTACAATATCTCATACCATCAGAGATTAATGGATAATTCTTCTCCTCTTAAAAAGCCTCACTCTGCTTTTTACCTTTTTTTTTTTTTAAATAGAGTTGCTGCATTGCAGAAAAAAAAAATTGTGTTAATGGCAAGGGTGTAGCTTACTAGTTTTAATAGCAATGAGTTATGCAGAATACAAAATGCTATTATATAATCACTTTATCACTTTAGTTATTATACCATGACTTGAGAAATATGGGAGCTAGTGCAATGATGAATATCATATAGGATGGCTGACACTTTCCAGTCTAAGGAAAAAAACATCCAAACTCCTCCCTAGTTAGCATGAAAATTTCTTCCACTTGCATAAAAGTAGAGAAGTTTTTTTCATTGTCAAGGTTTTTAGACATGAACTGGCTCTGTTGATGCTGATAGCAAAATTCCAGTAAAGAACCAAAATCCAGCTTTACATGGACTTCAGAGAAAGCAGCTCTCCATATGTCAAGGTGTTGAAGAAATAAGTCAGCCTTTGTGAAGGCACAGAGACCAGGTTGGCACCATTTAAAACCTCAGCACAAGTAGAGGTTTAATCATAACAAATTGACTATAGTTGCTATCTTTCAAAGGAAAGAGGGGAAGATGATTCTAAAGAATATGTTTGAATATGAGGTTAATTTTATTAGGAGCTTGCTAACAGGCACCATCAGTGAACAGCACTAGTCATTCTGAGGTTTCATGGAGTCAGTTAACATCTAGAGGAATAGGAGCCAGCGGCCTCGTGTAATCTGTGGCTTCTTACCTACTCTCCTGTGTATGCCAAGGTGGTTCTTGTCAAGTCCTGGAGGGTGTGTAGCTCCAGCTGCAGTTTTCTTATATGCCTGTAGTCCTGCGGGCCCATTTGCCTACCTCCCTTTTTCCCATGAAGGCTCAGTACAGAATCAATGTCCCCATTTTTCTAATGTCCATTTCTGGAAGGGACAGACCCAAGCAGTCCTTTGTGATGTGCTTTGCATTTGAAGTCTTGCTAAAATGGGAGTAACTTTCATGAGATTTCCAGCTGAAACAGTCCTGAAACAGAGAAGGGATGAAGTAGCATAGACATTGGAGAGGAAAAAGCAAAACAAAACTTTTAATCAATTCGGAGTTTGTCAATTTGTGGCTTATTAACTACATGGGAAATTATTCTTTCCTTACATGCTTTCTCCATTGTGGCTTTATCTGCTGTCATCAGCAAATCTATCAAATGAAACTCTTGTCTGTGCCTAAGAATTTCTGTGAAGCACTGCTAGGACATGAGATGTGGTGTTCTCCAACAGACCAGCTACAGCAGGAAGTACTGAATGTGAAAGTTCAGGCTGTGAGTCATCAAGATTTTGCCCACTTTTGATCTGGCAGCAGGATACATTACTTCAATGGGGACTTTCATTGGCTTCTTCTCAACTGCAAGAGGGCTTCAGTGCTTAGGTCCAGACAAGTCTTGCCCTAGTGAAGATGTGATAAGCATTTGCCCATGTCAGCAGATGCATTGGGCAGTGGCTGTGAGCAGTGACTGTAAGCATGCAGCGTACTTTGCCTAAAACCAGACCTATGTAAGGCCAGGCTGCTGCTGCTGCCGCTGCCAGGATGGAGTCTCATTTGACACTGGCAGTTGTGGGTTTTTTCTTCCTTTTATCCTAGTGACAACAGGAGCAGCAAGAGTGTATCTGCAGAGCTTTCTCTTCTTTCTCTTCCCAATGCATCTCCTCTTCCTGCAGCCACAGCAGCCCTTCAGCACTGGCAGCAATCTGTTTTGCCTGCAGGGCTGAGGAGCAAGTGGAACAATTCTGAGCCCAGTGTTCTGGATTTACAGATGTACAAAGGATGACTAATTTAAAGTGTTTCAGGGATACTTCTTAGTTTTTACCTGTGGTCCAGTGTGTCTGATTGACTATGGAATACACAAATTGAAACAATTATATTTTAAAAATACCTCTGACTGGATCTGAGAAGTGTCCTAACTATGGTAAGAACTGCAAGAGCAGTACTGAAGACATAACAGACTTGGAAGTGTTCTACATGCAAGCAGTGTGTGTAGTATATTGCTAAGAAATGTGACAAAGATGTCTGTTAATAAGCATGCATGCTAGAGTGAGCCATCTTTGCACCTGTATTCAATGTGGTTTGTATCACACTGGTTCCTCAACACTGTGGGTCAAAGTCTGGGGTACTGCTGTTGGTTCGTTGCATCTCATCCATGACCACTATTACTGTCAAACTTTCTTTTTTCGTGGCTGCGAACTTAATTAATTTGATAGGTAGAAGCATAGGGATTAAATGTCTTACGAATAAAAAACAATTGTAACTTGCTATTTTTCTCAGTTTAAAATGTTTTCCCCTTCACCTTTTCTCTGCATAATTGCTCTCTCTTTAGAAAAGGGAGTGTGCCATGAACAGAAGCATGACTCCAACCTCAGGTAGGACAAGTAGTCGCTACACTAGAGAGATAGGAACTGTGTTATTGTAGGATTTGAATCAATCTACTGGTCTTTTATGCTATATCCTCTGTGAATACAAAAATCTGGCCCCTCCTAGTTCAAGAAATTTCACTTCCTTACATGAGCCTTTAGCCCCAGCAGCAGAGATTAATTTCATGATGAAGAGGGAGTTGTGGTAAAATGGTCTTAATATGACGACTGTAAAAACCCAGGGGGTTCCCTCAGAAACATGCTTTGTTGTAGGAAAGGCAGCAACAAACAACATCTCCAACAGACTGTGCTATCTTAGCTGTGGGAGTCCATTCCAGCCTGAGATGCACCTCCAGACACTCAGAGATTGGAGGGATGGCTGCCCTAGGGAGGGTATAGATAAAATAGAGGCTTTGAGACTGTTGTGCATTGATACTGTCTTAAATGAGGTGGCCCAAAAAGGGCTCTGATCAGTTGTCCCAGGCCACTGGGAGAAAACTGTGATAACAGTCATACAACATTTCTCTGGGGAAACTCTCTGGTACCTTGAATGCAATGAATAAGGGAGGGGATTCCAAATTATTCTCATAATTGCAGTGCTCACTTACTTTCTTTGATGTAAATAGGTTGTCATATTCTGGCTCCCAATGACCAAAAGTTACATGTTAGAAGAGCTGTTCTGATAGCAATGCTTAACAGGCTGAGAGTCTGATTATTGTGAAAGGTAGAGCAGAGATTCACAATCTGCCTCAAGGCAGGATGAAAAATACACAAAGCTGATGTTTTCTTTCTAGTCCCTCTGGCTCTAGTAGAACTGCAGTGCTGAAGGTGGGAGAGAAGTTTGGTGTAAATTTTGATCTGCATCCTGTTGGCTCTTTAAATTTTTCTGTGTATCTGGATCAAAATATGGTTATTTCAGAAATAATTCTGAAGACACAGTGAGTCAGGTTAGGGTTGCTGCAGTGTGCTTTCAGTGTGAACTCACAGGAAAATCCTCTGTCTGTGGCTCTAATGTATTCAGTTTTTATGGCAACACTGATGTGCATCATATATATGTCTCTTTCTTAGTCACTGTGAAATAATGGAATGCCCTATTCAAAGAAAGTATTTTTTTAAATAACTACAACAGATGCAGATTCAAAAAAATACACAAATCCTAGAACTAGCATGTTTACCCATTCATCTGACAGCTAACAACAGAGACAATGATTTTCCCTATAAAATCTATTTTTTTGTGTGTGTTTTGCCTTCCCAAGCAATAATTTTATTAAGATGTTCTAGTTTTAGCTACAGCAGACACAAATCTCTCTCATTATATTATGCCATTGGTTACCACATTTGGATTTTCACTACAGAGAAGATACTGTAAAATAATTTGTCATTCTGTTATTTCAATACAAGTTAACACTCTGAAATTAAAAATATTTAATCTCTGAAAGCTACTATGGATAATTTTCTAACAGCAGTTCACTTCTGATTCCTAAGGCACTTTCAGTTTCTCCTGGTGTTTTTTTCACCACCTCCCCAGTGCCACATCTTAGCAGGGAGAGATTAGGCATTGAGCCTGAGTGCTCAGATGGACTCTTTGTTCAGAAATACACTAATTCATAATTCCGTGTCTTGCTAGCACACAACTCCAAATAGCAGAAAAGCCAGGCTAGCATCTTGGGTTTTTGAAAACTGTGATGCTGTTGGTTACTTTTTCCCCTCCTGTCTGTCTTGTGCACTTCTTGTTCTCTCTGTTCTGGCTTTAACATCTTAGGATCTGTGAGCAACCACCATCACCTTCCTCATTGTGATCAGAGGTTGTTTTTCTGTTGCTATGGTATTAAAGAGAATTTGGAATCCTTTTATCATCTAGGGACAATACAAGCAAGCACAGAAATACTCCAAAGACAGGAGTCAGGGAATGTCCTGCAGTGAATCCCCCAACGTGACCAAATAACATCATTCTTTCCAAGTTGCTTTTTTGTATTTTCTTTATGACACCCTCCAAATTTAGTTATTAGCTGAGAATGGAGAAAAACAGAGCTGGAAGAGACCAATTTTGAGGATTGTTTTGTAGAAGACTTATCCTCTTTGGATTTGTGTAGGTATTTAATGACTGAATGACTTTCTCTTTGTTAACTGTTTTCTTGCAGAAATTTAGTTTAGGAACATTTCAAAATTCCTAGGTAATTGCAAAGGTAAGAGTCCCAGAGTCCCTGTTATGTTCCTGACCCTTGTGATGGACTTCCTGTTCTTTATCCCCCACAGCAGCACTGGGATGGCAGAACCTGTTCAGATATTTACTTCTTCAGTACTCAGGTGTGCAATTTTCACCCTTCATTCAAAGGGTCATGTTTCTCTTTCTTTTATCACTAAGCAACTCAACTTGCTTTAAGAATTTTTAGTAGGAACAAGAGGCTTGGGTGCTGTTGCTCAGTGCAATCATACTCTGCTTTTAGAAGTGGGATGTGAACACACTGAGCAGCACTTCTTCCTGGCCTTGAAACCAGGAAAGTCTGTCAACTGCTCTTCAGCATCATCTTGTGGAAGTGCCCCCTGCTGCCACGTACAAAGACTTACAGCAGATTGCAACACTGCAACTTTTAGCTGTATTTTGTACAGTGTCTTTCATTCTACATGTGCTCAAAGTGCTTTACAATATACAAACAGCAATAGAAAATGTACAAAACATGTCTTCAAACAGAGGAGCTGGAGAAGCTGCTTTCTTCAGATGGCAAAAATGACATTTTTCCACAACAGAATAGGAATAGAAATGAGTCTATACTGACAGAGGCATTCTCATTTCTCCTTAGCTTAAGATAACTTAATTCTAAGTGTGATTGTCCTTCATGACTTTATAATGAGTTGAACCAAATATAAATTAATAAAATAGACATTTCGGTGGATATATAAATCTAAATTTACTCCCAGAGCATGTTGTTGATTCTCTGCTTTGCATTTCTTTAGCAATTTTTCTCCAGAATCCCATCTTACAGTTTTTAAGCAGTGCTTAATTGCATTTTGTTAAATGTTGTGGGAAGGAGCTGAATTGATAATTGCTTTTTATGATTATCAGTTGTATTTGTGAGTACTGTTAGTTTATGTCTTAAAAGGAGATATATTTTCCATCTAAAAATTCAGCACTTTTGAGTGCTACATATGGTCTGTTTTAAATGCCATTAAAATAAATGTGTGTAAATTCAGAACACTGTATTATTGAAATAAACTGTCCATTCTTGTAGCTATGAAAAACATGCATTTTCAGTGAGTATCAGAGTATATCTCATTGAGACAGTGATTGTAATGAGAGGTTTGTTTGGGAAAAAATAATGAGTTAACTCAAAGTAGGACCCAATGCTCATTTGAATGAAAGTGGGCTTGAGAGCAAAGGAGGAAAAAATTTGAACAAGGGAAACAGAGGTGGGGTCTAAGGAAGGAAATGGAAAATACTGCCGGTGCCAAGGAGAGGACGAGGGCCTTGGGAGCTCTGGGGATACTAGGCATGGAGAAAAAGAAGGACTGAGGGATGAATGGGCAGTAGGGGGGAGTGAGGATGGACTTACTGCAGAGGTTGGTCAGAGGGCTGGTGGCTCTGGACTGGCTACAGAGTCTGAGTAGAACACGAGGATTCTGTGCCATGCTTGGGGTCTGAGTACAGTTGTTCAGAGCAGCATTTGGCTCCCTCAGTCCATGAACCTCTTGTTTCTTCCCATTGTGTTGGGGAACAAACTGTACATGTTCCACTTATGGCAAAAAAGGATGTATCAGAGTCCTATAGCTGCTGTCACTTTGGTCCTGGAGCAGGTGTAATCTTTGTACTGAGGCTTGGATCCTCAATGTGGAGAAAACATGCAGTTATGTCAGCTGAGACATAATGTCTTGATGCATATGGGAAGGAGGAAAATACATTTTGAAAATGCTGTAATTACATCTTGCACTTCATATCTTGAAGTCTCCAGTTCGTAAATTTGGTTAAGTTCCTCTAACATAGCATGAGTATGTGCACGTGAGCATAAGTGTAAGGTATACATATGTTTTAGGGTGATTACCTTTGGTGGGGAGAGGGACAGCAATAGCCAATGTTAGGTATCGCTCTTCAGCATGGTTATTTCAGTACATCTGCACCTCTTTGTGGTGCAGAGATCGGATTATTAGCTTCTGTGACAGTACCATCTTGCACTGCAGTTCTGTTTGCTCTTGCAAACTGAGCAGGATCACATCTGCATAGGATCTTTGACAGGGGCTCTGCAGAGGTCACTGACCTGCCGTGGAACCATGTTTGTTCAGTGAGCAATGCTTTCATATCGGTGCCCCACTAAGCCAGCACACCACAATGGCTTCCTTTGCCACCATGCAGTGTTTAGCTGTGTATGTAAAATTTAGGCTCAAAATGCAAAGTGCAGACGCTGACTGGTTTTGATCACTAGAAATTTTGTATGGAACTAGTTAGAAAATTGGACTGTTACCCCTCATATGTTGCCAAAGTTGTTTGCATAACTCTGCTCTGCTTAGAAATCTCTTCCAGTTCTTATCACTTTTTCAGTGCTAACCTAAGCCGAGCTGCAGTGTTGTTTTTCCCTGTTTTATGTGTTACACAAGAACTTTTGTAAAGAAGCAGTTGTGTTCTGCTTGAGACAGGGGCTCTGCAGTGGGAATGGCTGCAGTAAGCCTGGCCTGCAGATTAAACCCAGAAGATAATTTGTAGGCAGCCAGGCAGCCTCTCTTCACAGTAACATAGTAACTAACAAGGGGTCTCAGAGCCAAGCCCACAGCAGAATGGACCCTCAAATAAATCACTGCAGAATCCAGGGAGACAAAAATGCTCGGTATGAACTTGGGATATATTTTTCATCATTGTAGTTTGATGTATGTGCATGCGTTCTCCCAGCCCTTCAGCTGTGCACCATAGCCATGCAATAGCTGCTAGTTGGGATGCCAAGAGTGAATGGTGTCATCTTGATAGTGTAATGCTCTGCCTGTTTAGATGGCCAATGGACACATGGGAGCCCAACTTTCCAGCTTCACCAAAATGTGTTGGAATTGGCATGGGAGCTATGTGAAGATATTAAATCAGCTTTGCACTTTACCCTCTCTTGCCAATTCCCTAGACTAAATTTGAGGGGCCCAAGGTTTATTGTCCCTTATGTTCAGATTGTTAGGACTCACACTGGGACTTTATGGCCACTTAAGCATTATAATGGTATTGCTGTGTCCTTTCTCCCCAGGCCTTCTACACTGTGGGAGGGGCATAAAAAGGCAGTGGTACACTAGACCCCAACTCAGAGCTGACAAGATGGCTGGTATTACCACAGGATATAAATAGGCTGGAATGGAGACTGAGGGGAGTTCAGTAAAGTACTGCCAGCAACATGTTAAGTGCTCAACACAGTTACCAACTCTGTAGGATCATAGCAGTTACACAGTATGGGCTACACAGGAATGAAGGGGCTTTCACTCAGGCTGTGGAGAGGGGAGTGGCTTTTCATGCTTAGGAACCTGTGCTGGATTCAAACTGGAAGCCTGAAGATAAAAATGTTTGGGGCCAGGCCTTGTCCTGCAAGAACTACCCAAGCTTCCACATGTTTTGCTTCAAAAGAGAGCAGGCAGGCTCTTGTGCTCAGAAAAAGTTTTGGTTACATCCCCTTGTTAGTTTAATTTTAGTTCTTATGAATTGACATATGGCAGGCATGATTTTTAATTAGAGCTTTAGCTGCGTTTTACTGGTAGGGTTGGAGAGCACTGTGGAATTTACACAAGGAAAAAAATGCTCTGTCGGTAGAGTACAAGGCTGTTTAGTAATCAGAGTGGAAAGTTAACTTTGAAACAAATTGGCAGCTGATCAGATAAAATTCAAATCGGTAACATTTGTGTTGGAAACCAGCTCAGATCTGGGAAAAATGGAATCTAAGCTATTTTTTTCCTCTTACAGAGGAACTGACCAGTGAACACACTGTGTGCACACCAAACTTCATTGTGACACCCCCTACAAAAACAAAATTAATACTTTTATAGGGTTATCTGAGCACTTATCTGATTCCTTTTCACATTAGTGTAAAACTAAGTGTTGCTTTGAAGAGAAGTTTGCTTACATACTTTACAAAACAAACAAATGTCCTTTGCCAGTCAAAAACTAAAGGTCAAAAGTTTTCCCCGTTTGGTTTGTTTTTCTTCTGAATCAACAGGGTGTAGGAGAGAAATAACAGGAGATGTTTTGCTCCTTAGCATTTGTAACAGATTCCCATCTTCCCAGTTCATTGTGTGAACTGTTTCAGGTACTGAAAGAGTTAATGGTGTGTTCAGGCCTCAACCAGTGAATGCATTTAAAGCTCAGTCCAGCACTCACATGGTTTGTATTCTTGCTCTGCTGGAGTGGTGTGTTCATGGCATCTGGTTCCCTGGCAACAGCTTTCATTGGCTCAATCAAAGCCTTTTCTTCTTAAGAAAGCTCCCACTGTGACACCCTACCACCACCACTAATCACCGTCTTAACTGAATGTTTAAGATGCAGCTGGTAAGAAAAATAATGCTTGTACATGTGAGGAGATTAAGAGGCTACCTTGCATAGTACACCTGCCCTAGAGAGTGCTCTTACTCCTTGCTGTTGGGCGTACTTGAGGCATCTGCTTTCCCACTGGTGGAGATGAGACACCAATACACCAAGAGTCTGCTTAGAAATAATCTTTTGTTAGGCAGAAATCCATAAACCTTTGTGTCTTGTGAATAGTCATTTCCTCTTTGCAGCTGAGATGGCATTTGGGCCTCTATGCTATTGACAAGGGGAAGAAGTGGGATGTAGGGGGGGTGTACAATAAAATCCATGTTGTTGAAGCTGTCTTCCTTGACAAGGAAGAAGTCTCCTAACATGTGAACTGGAGGACAATGTCAGCAAAGAATTCATGTTAAGCTTCCTCCAGGGAATATGTTGGGGTTTCTGAGAATTCAGAGTTTGCGTAAAAGTTGAGAAAATCTTGCCTGTGTCTCGCAGAACTTGGGGTACAGAGTGATCAACAAGCTCAAGCATTCTCGTGCTCAGGAATCAAACTTCCACTGTTAGAAATGTTGCTCTCATGATGAAATGGCTGTTAGAAATGAAGTCCTGATTGACTTGGCAGGTGATAGAAATTCTTTCCTTATTTTCCTTGTCTTGGGGATTACGTTGAAGGATGCTCTGTAACCATCAGAGGCCATTGCACTCCACAGGAATGATGCAGCTGGAGCAGAGAGGTAGGTGAGGGTAAGCACAAGGAGAGACAATGTAATCCGTGTGCTACAGTGGTTACTTGTTTACCAGACAAAGCACACAGGCCAGACAACCCCCTCCTTTGCTTATCTCTGTGCTGTCGGGCAGGAGAGTGAACAGGGATTTAAGTATGTGGGCTGGAGAGCAGACATCTTCAGCAGCGTGGCTTTAATCATGAAATACTGTGCCAGAGAATGTTACACTGATCTTTGTGTCAGCTTTGTCTAGATTTTAAGGCAAACTGCAGTCTCCTGATAGAGCTCTTCACTGTTTTAAACCATCCCTTGTTTAAAAACAGTAAGTGAAGTTTTGAAGCTTGGAAGAGGAGAGAAGGAAGCCTTGTCTTGTGAGACACTGTGCTGTATTTGGCAAAGAGAGACTGAGACAATATGTGCCTGAGAAAGGAGATAGGGAGAACAGACTTGTGGTTAAGCTACTATATTGAGACTTGGAATTTGGGTGTAGCCTCCACCTCTGTGTGGTCTTGGGAAAGTCTGAGCATAGACAAAATAGATGTTTGCCAGGGGAAACCAGAAGTGAAGCTGTGGTGACTCCTCTGGCTGTGGCAGAGCCCAGGGGAGCTGCCTTGGTAGCTGCTGCTGCCAGAGTGAAGCAGAGTAACGCCTGGCTGCCATAGCCCCTTTCATCTTTTCAAAGGCAGCTGTAACAGCAAGTGCAGCTGAGCACGGCTCAGTCCCCAGCTCTCATTCCCATCTCTGCCTGAGCCTTTCCCTGTGGCTGAAATGCTCTGGTGGTATATCAGTGAGAGCAGAGGTACCATAATTTAAGTCAGAGTGGGAGGACATGTAAGTCTCTAGTCAATCTGTTAGTTACAGATGCCAGAGAAGAGTAATAACAGCAAGGTTAGGATGAGTGTTCTCCAAAATTCAGTCTGCAACTCAAACAATTAGTTTCTCAGCCAGCACTGGGTCTTTGTATGAATAGATTTTCTGACATTGTGTCTAGGTATTTTGTAAGCCCATCACTAGGCTGGCACTAGCCCCTTATAATGGGACAGCAAAACTCACACAGAGGAGAGGCCTAGAGCTTGTTCTATCTTGACTTCCCTGTGTCCAGTTCACCCTCAGTCCAAGTCCAGCGTCTTTGCTTGGGGTACCTTTGCTTCCTTGTGTCAGCTCTGCTCAGGCCCAAGTATCCCGATTCCCTCAGATACCACAGTAATACAGGCAGAGGACTGGAGTGGAAAAACATCACACAGGCTCAGCTATGGGACCAACAGGGTACAATAGCTGCACAGTTTGCAAAGTGGGAATAATTCTTGATTCATTCAGCATGCTCTTAAAAAGAAAAATCCTAGTATATGAGAGATACTTAGTAGCTTCATGGCTAAAAGCTTCCCTGAAAAGCTCATGCATGTTTTTAAATGTCAAATTTACTTTAAAGGAAGAAATTCAAAAGCTGAAATTAGAAAGCACAGCAGCAAAGAATAACATTCTGAACATGGTAAGCCTGTTTTCTTCAGTCATTTGTAACCATTAATTAATTTTAGTTAAACTTATTAAAGCTGTTCAGTAAAAAAGGAGACCATGGCAGGTATTAGAACTGTAAAACAATCTGTTTTGACCATTAAATGTCTGATTTGGTAAATTTGCTTTAGAGACTGAGTGTGGCCCTGGAGCGTTGTTGCTTCTCAGAATGTTTCCAAAGATGAGGGAACTGCGTGTATGTGTGTGAGGAGCTACACTTTTTCTGCTGCACTGACAATCTTGGCCTTTTGACTAATTTATGGGCCTCATGGCAGGCAATGAAAATGTGACTTCAGAAGGGTAATTGGTAGATTTCACTGGTCTGGTGAAATGCCGATTTGCTTTGATTTACATAGGATTTCAGAAAACATTATTTATTTGTACTGGTTTATCATGAACTCTGGAAAACTTTGGGAACCACCTTTGTATATAAAGGGGCAGGGAACTTCCATTGCTTAGGGGTTTTCACAAGTTTCCACTGGCCACACAGATGGATAGCTGAAAATATGTAAACTTGGTAAAGTGCAGAAGGAACAAGACCACTGTGCTGTCTCAGTCCCCCCCCCCCTTCACATAAACTGAGTAGGTACTTTGTGAAGAAATCTGAGGCCTTTCCTTTCACACAGCAAGATATGCATTTAAGTAAGATAAAAGGTTCTTGATTTGCACATAGAAGGTGTTTGAGTGTACAGAACACACTCTTGCTATAAAGATGATAATTGAAAGGAGATGGTTTTGTTCCCTAATTCACTGAGTAAAATTATTTTAAGGTTGTGTTTGTGTTACTTCCTACTCTTTAGATTATCAGAGTGATCTCAAGAAGCCTTCCCTTCTAATCACAGTCTGTACATGTGTGCTTAATTATCACAGTGTCTAGTGGACAAACAGCACAACTATTTTTTTTTTCCAAGAAAAGATCAGAGGGGTAAGCATGAGGTACACACATAACTGCAAACCTTTGAGAAAGGATGTAAATGCTGGCCCTCTGCACAGGACTGAATTTCACCTAAGTAAACCTAGAAGAGGGTCATAGAATATATTGGTCTGGAGTCGCAGTAGTGGATTTATGTTATGCCAATGGATAGGGCTGTGTCTCTGGCACTGCTGCCTAACCTCTAGCAGAAGCTGTGTGGTGTGAATAAAGGCCAGAGGCCTGTTGTAAAAATGATGATTTAGGTGGTTGATTGGGACTCTAGAGATCTGGTTGCTTTTCCTGCCTTTTTTCTGCTTTTCTTTAGAAGGTAACTCAATCTTACCTTTAAACTAGGGGTAATATTTCCTCACCTCACAGGATCATTTTGGGAATAAATGTGTTAACTGGTGCAAAGCATTCAGGGCTCTGGGCCTGAACAGCAGAGAAGAAACAGCACAGAATGGAAAAGTATCATTGTTTATGCAGTGTTGCAATAGTTTGTAGGAGATGAAGCCAGAGCCCCATGCTGAAGAGCTGAGATTAAAAAGAATATTGAAGAGCTGCTTTGTATGCAGAGCATTGTCAGTCCTGTGCCTGGAGTGAAGCAGGACTCTTGCCAAAAAAATTGATGTGGGGGCAGTACCTGGTCAGAGACTGAAACGGTATATTATACCATACAACCTCGAGGCAGAAGAAGGTTACATTAGGCAACCTTTGCTTTGCTGTTTCATGATACTTGAGAGCTTTGTTTTTCAGTCTTTTATTGTTAGTTTTAAACAACAGAGTTTTTAGCATGGAATTGATGATACAGATCTTACAGTGCACCTGGAGCTTTACAGGAAAGTGTGCAGATAAGGTCTCAGCCCCTTAAATCTTTTAGACTGGGGCCATTTTCTTCTCTCACAGACCTCATTAGATTAAATAATCCAAGGAATTCTAGTTTAACAGCAGTGACCCATAATTCAGCACTGGTATAGGCATAAATCTGCAATATGCTTCCATCGAGTTTCAAACTGCAGAAATACCTTTTTTTTCAGTTGTTGTTTCTTTGCATAACTTTGTCCTGTACCACCTTTCACCCACGAGGGATTCTGTGGCTTTTTTACTGACTGACACCTACAAAATTAGCAATGAGCAGAAATAGGATTACCAGTCCTACTTTTAAAACTGTTTGTAAGCTCCAGGATGTCACTATGCTGTATTCTAGTAGTGAAACAAAGTCAATTTCCTCTTTGGTCCTTGCACAAAGATTGGTGAATTAACTTTAGGCATAGAAAAAAAAACCACTTTTTTTTTTTTTTTTTTTTAAGGAAGATTTTGTATTATCTAAAACCTCTTTACTTTTAGACACTCTCTGTCTGTCTGCTTTTGTTGGGGTTTTTTTTTTGTTTGTTTGTTTGTTTAATTTTTTTAAATTTTAAAACATTTCCTTTCCAGAATATCCAGCCTGTTGTAAAGAAAACATATTTCAGTCCCAGCAGCATTATTAATGAATACATCATCAGCTTCACACAGTAATAGTTAATAAACCCACTAGCACTTCAGAAAGGCTAGGCCCTGCTCGCTGCTCAGCAGTGTATGGACAATCCAGGAGAAGCAAGAGGGCTGTAGCAGACTAGATCACAAATGGGGGGCTGCACTGGGGTACAGACTTGGTGGCCTCTAGAACTGGACATCATGCTGGAGCGTTGCCATCCGGCACTTTAGAAAACAGCAGGAATCAGTGCTTTCACACTAGAAATCAATTAAAGAAACCCAAATTATTACCATTTGAATAAACAATTATTCCTTTTTCACCTTCACAGAAGCTTGTTACAATGAACTAAAAGCCAGAACTAATTAAATAATCTGATCACACAAATCATATCAGAAGTGTTTCATCTGGTTTAATTAATTCTTGCCAGAAGTCGCTGCTACTTTTAACACATTCTGAATGATTTTTTTTTAATTATTTTTTTTTTTAACAGTTTCCATTTATATCTATTTCCAGTACTGCTGGGATTCTCCCTTTCTGCAGATAGAGTGGGAGTGTACTGCCAGGGAGTTTCTTAACCCTAGAGACAGACAGTATGGCAAATGCCTTGCAGGTCAGGAAAAGGGACATTTACACCTACATCTAAGACGGGTTTTTTTTAGCTACAAAAGGAGACAAATAAGATACATGTTCTTTAGTCCACCCTCTTGGTTAACTCTTAAATTGCTGGTGACAAATGCTCTGATGAGAATGCAGTGGTTATCACTAGGAAGAGGATGAGACAGCTTTATCAGCATTGTGCAGTCTTCAGCAGCCTTTTTCTCCCAGCGCATGAAATGTGGACAGGTTATGTTCGTCATCGCTACCAGCTCAACTACAGGGCATTTCTTTGCCAAGCAGAACAGGCTTTAGCCTGATTTCCTGAACCAGGTAGCATATTTTTGCACGTGGGGCTTGGGCCCAAGGCTTGAGAGCATTCAGGTCTAAGCACAGGATCCCCAGCCCTGCAAACTCATCCCTGAGTCAGGAGAGTGTTTCTGAGGTTCATGAGCATGCTTTTGTCTGCTGTAGGACAGCTTATGTGTTTTGACTTTTGGCAGATGATAATGGAAAAGGCTCTTCCTTGTGAGATATTTTGGAAAAAAACCAAACTGTGGGAATGTGCCTGTTTTCAGACACTGGAGTCTAGGTCTCTGAGACTAGAGGTTTGGATTCAAGACAGTTCTGTGATGCACCTCTTGATCTCACACTACTCTACTACTAGTAATACATGCCTGTGTCCACACAAGGGTGGGAACGGCCCAGTGTTTATCTTTGTAGTCTCCAATTTCTGTATTTATTTTTCAGTTGATTATGCATTTATTGCTCAGACAAATCTTCAAATTAAGGGGTTGTAAGTGATCACAGAACAAGTCCTTACATGCTGCAGATGTGCAGGGATTGTAGTACTGGGATCTGCCCTTCAGTTGTAGTTGCAGGACAGCACTGTGCAAACTGGCTACAGAAATTCTTACCAACAGGAGGACAGAGGCTTGCTCTAGGGACTGCTGCTTTGGATGTTAGAACCAGAAAAATATGAGAACAGTATTGTTTTCCATCTGACTTTCATGAGGGCAAGTGACATGCTTTAAAGTTTAAAATAGCACTATTAAAGCAGTATAAAAATGTACATATTTAAGATATGTCAGTAAGATGGGACATTGTCACAGAATAATGAGTGCTAGCTGCTCAGCATTCAAAGTAGGACAAAAAAAGAGGGAGACGCTAGTGTAATTCTCTGTTTCCTAGGGAGCAGAGAATGAGAAATAAATAGAGAAGAGGGACAGTGCAACACTTCTGAGTATACCCCTGCCATGATAAGGAGTGTTTGAGCAGGGTTCTCTGTGGCCCAACATTTCAGAGCAGTGTTTGTGCTGTTGCACAGCTGACATTCTCTGCCATCCTATCCCCGCCAAAAAAACCCTTAACTGAGACAGAAGCAAAGGCTCTTTTGCCTTTCCATCTTAGCAAATGTGGTCAGGCATACACCTTTTGAAAAGCAGGGCCTGAGAAACCTTCCCCATGCCCTCACTGGGGTTGGCTGTACTGCCGGGGATCATGCAGGTCCGCTGTGAGAGCTGCCTTGCTCCAGCTGGCAGAGCTGGAGCACTTGGCTGTTTTGTGGCTGTGATACAAGGAAACTGCTGAGCTTTGACATGAGAAAGGCCTTGTCTCTCTGGGAGGAGGCTTGCCTCTCTCCCTGCCTCTTCTGTTCAAGTATGTGGTTCACTACTGTGTCCCCTTTTGGTTTTGACTTTGTAAATTGTGGTAATACTAGTGCCTAGAGCTCCTCCTCCCCTCAGGAATCACCAGAATTGCACAAAGGTGCTGTAGGATGGTCTGTGGGCTCAGTGCTGAGGGGTGGAGAGAGTATTCCCATGGCAGTCTGTGAGGACAGAGGTTGTGAATTGAGTAGGTGCAAGTCCTGAGGAGGAGACCAGCTGTCTCCTGGGAAATGTTGCTGTTGGCACTCCCCCTTGTCCTCAGTCCCTGCAGCTTCCATATGGACCACCTTTGCCTTGCAAAAAAGGCTTCAGACTCTGTCCTGTGGTCATGTGCCCTATTCCCCAAATGTTTGTACTCTGCCTTTGACAAAGCACAGGCTCTGTATGCTATGGCCATATTGGGGCATCACTCCAACAGCACAGTTAAGGTTGTGTTTGCTCATACCTTAACTCTTTATTTACTGGTTTCCAAGGGAATAGCTAGGACTGACATTCTAGAAAGGCACTACATGCTCCTGGCAACCTTCATGAATTTCTTTGTCAGCAAACTTCATACTTCTGAAAATTTATGGGAGGAATTTAATTTGTTGAGCGATCACATCGATGACAGCAATTTACAAGTCAGAAATTCCCGTGGCCCTGAAGATGCTACTGGAGCGATGTATGACTAAGTGCTCCTTCACAGCCTGTGCACTTCACCATACTTAATGGGTGACAGAGGTAGTACTTTGCTGTGAATATTCTGTTAAAAAGGCAGTGTGAGGAATTCCTGAGCAACACCTGCCTGGACTGGGGAAGGCAGTTACACCTTTGCCTTGCATGGACTCTGAGATGGGTGTCTACGAGCCAGACCCTTGCATTAACTAGCAGGCAGGGCCAGTTAGCATGAGCACGGGGCTGGCAGGCACAGAAGCATGGCTTCACACCAGAGTTTTCTTTTTGGTCAGCCTGAAGTACAAGAAAAGGAAATGTACATGTAGCTGTAGCTGGTTCCATGTGCCTCTTGCATCTCAGTCTCAAATGTTTTTATTGCTCTTTCTCTGCTCTCCATAAACACTTTTCCCTATACACCGTTCTTAATCTCATTAAGAAAAATGTTCAGTTTGCTACCTTGTGTCCCTTATTACCAGGCCTACATGGTGCAAGCGAAGTGGGTTTGACTTTTTCAGTGGTAAGGGGCAAGCTGTAGGTAGAACAGACTCCTGTGTCTCTCTTAAACTCCCCGTGGTTCCAAAGACAAGCTATCTGCCTTCACCTGTCATCTTAGCCTTGGTCCATCCCTTAGTCTCCCTCTTAATTCCAGATGAACCTTATAAAGTTGCATAATGTTTTTCAATCTTTATGGGTGCATTTCAAATTTGGAATTGCTTTATGTAAAAAGCATTTCAACAGAACATTCAGACATTTCCCTTTTTTTTTTCTTCTTCAATTGAAGCAGTTCAGAGTTAAGTGGAAAATTGTTTTGCTTAATTCAAATCTGTATTTTTGGGGTGCATGGGGAAGTAGCGCACTTGCTCCTTGACCTGCGGCTGAGTTATATAATCACTTCACTAGTGATATTTTAATGAAATACCCAGGTAGTCATTTTGGTTTGGGTTTAGTTTTTTATTTCATTGCAGATAAATATTTTCCTTTTATGAACAAGATAGTTTCCTCAGTGTCTGGTTTTCATTTTTAGGGAATAGTCAGCCAGCTAACAATCGTACTGGCCAGCACTGATTCTGCTCAGCTGGAAATGTTTTGCAGTATGTGCTATCCCACAGACCCCACATGGCAACACTGTGTTCAACAACCAAAAAAAAGCCAGGGAGAAGAGGGCATGTGACAGTAAATCCCATCATCTGAAGAGTCCCCAGAGACTCTTCAGAGAAGGGAATGTTCCTTATGCATGTAACACAAAATCCCAAAAGGTGATGAGTGACATTTCCCACTTTCATTTCTTTGGGAAGATTTGGTGTCATCACATATATTTCTACTTTGCCACTAGTGTTTGACTATTTCCCCATGGAAACTAAAGTGCCAGCTCACTCTTTGTTATTCTGTTTCTTAATGATCAATTATTTTTAATTAGAACCTCTTACATTGTGCCAAATCTTAAGAGGTCCCCATCAAGATCAGGGCTGCAACAAGATGGGAACAGTACCAACACATATGTGGGGACAATAGAGACTTTTTTTTTGTCCTAAAGAGTGTGATCCTATTTAGAGAAAGGCAGAAAAAGAAATGGAGGTAGAGATGATTGGAAGAATTTGCAGACCATCGGCAAATTTGAGAAAAGTGTGACTGTCTCCTGGCTTCTAGTCTGGTGCCCTGTCTGCTGGCACACACAGCTTCTCATTTATTAAAAAAGGTGTCATTTGTATGTGCAGGATTACATTTAAGGATAAATAAAATAGGCTGGTATTGCTACAAATAAGTTTATTAACTAAATAAGATGCAGCCAGGAATGATGTTGAGAGGTGGACATTGTGAAAATAACAGTTCTCATGACACAGTTTTCTGTCACGTTATTTTTGTGTGTCTAACTTGTTATTACATCTTCAGTGTCTGTTTTCAAGTTATGTATTAAGTCTGGGTGCTGTAGTGACATGCTGACCAAAGGACACTTTGTTAACAAAACTTTAATGAAACTTGGTAGCAAAATGGAAGAGTCATTTAAGTGAAATTGCTGAGTTTCTTGAAATTGTTTTCTGAGAAACATTTGTTTTCTGTTCTCATTTCGAGAGGTTTTGATAAAGATTTGATTCAGAAGTCAGTGCAGGAAGATCTTTGCTTGAGGAAAATGAAGGATGTGGAAATTAAAGCATTAACTTTGTTTATGTTGACTTTATAAGTTGAAGTGGCAGAAGCCTTAAGAACTCTCAAAGACAGAAAACTAGATCCCTGTCTGTGGGCAATGATACAAAGTTCTGTGCCTTTGTAACTGCAAAACCATCCACCGATTAATTAGTCTTTGCAGATCAGGGATTTCCTACCAGAAAAGACAGTTTGTGGCTCAAAGTAACTGTGAAGAGCAGACTTTTAAATCTTACAACACTCAAATGCAGGGCTTGGGTTTAGCCTACCATAAAAGAAAGTTGCTGTGAGGTTTGGCCTGTGCTCTGGAAACCCAGCCCACCTCCAGCCCCTGTTAGGAGAGCAATACGGTTCAGGCACGGCGCTGTTCAGTGCCTTCGCACACGGCTGTGGTTCGGTTTCTTGCTTCCCGTGGTCTCTATGAGCTGCTTTGGAGAGGCCAGATCTTTGCCTTCATCTACTTTGTGCGAGAATTTTTTATCTGTCGTGAGAGTTGTTTCTGCAAATCCAGTAGCTGATTTATTATCTTCAGAGAGCAGAATACGTAAAGAAAAACAGCATGAGCAAATCGTCTCTCTAGCAAGAGAGGGCTTTCTATCCACTCGCATAATCCCACTTGGTTCCGGCCTGGTATGCATAGCTATTGGAAGGGTGTCAAATGACATCCATTGTACTGGCTGTTGGCCCTAATGGAATGCTTCTTTGCACATCTTGTAAAGTAAGGGCAGGAAATGCTGCCTGAGACTTTTACATTTTGCCATTAATTAAAAAAATTAAAATTAAAAATTTGAGAGGCAAGAGCACTGCAAATGAGAAATGCTCTTTTCATCATGGATTAGATGAAAAAGATTCCATATATACATTTTAGTTTTTTACCCTTTCTAATGACTGACTTGCTTTAGACAATCAAAGCTGGCTTTGAACTAGCACACAGAAAAAATCCTTTTTTTTTCTTTAAAAATAGCCCTATAGATATATATACAAATCACAAGCTTTCATTCCTTTTATAGACAGTTTCATTTTTTGTGAGAATGTGTAAATTCTGAGCAATCCAGAGCTCACACAGGTACTACAACAAACACAGGGAATGAGGACCAGCCACACTATTGCAATTAACACCAAAGTTTAATTAGCACACAGCTGCATTGGGCAAGGGCCTTTTGATTTTCTCTCTTCACTGGGCTTTTGATGAGAGATTTACCTACAGTTGTAACTTCTAGTTGTTACACTAGCATGCACTCAGGCTAGATGTGCATGCACACACATACACACACCCCCATTGTAAATTTGTGGAAGGAAGCCATGTCAGGCAAGTGATCTGATTTGTGCTTTAGGTAAATATTTTAAGAAGTAGCTCCCTTTGACTGTCTTCCATAAAAACTCTGTAAGTTACATTTTTGTTTGTTGGAGAGGGTAAGCTATAAATTAGAGTATGCCTTGGTGCATTTAGGGATCCTTTTTGATTTGTTGGTTTATTTTGTTTAGCAACAAAAACCTGACCTGTGATGAAAGCTGATGGGTGCAGAATTCTGCCCTGGGAAAGGCTGGCATCAGGGCAACACACAAACGTTTACCCCAGTTAGCTTAGATACTTCTGTATTTCATAGGTGAAAGAAGTGTAGTAGTCCCATGCTTTTTCCTGTTGTTAAGGCAGGAAAATGTCCAAGCATCCAACTAATCCTTCTACTTGGCCATCTTTAGTAAAGAGAAAATTGTTGTTTGAGGTCATGGTAGCAGGACAAAAACTGTTGAGGAACTAAGAGATGAAGTGAAAACATTGCAGGCAAGGTGAGTTCTCACTGCCATGGGCTTGGATGAAATGTCACTCAATTCTGCTTTAGGCCTACTACTATGACTTAGATTCCACTTGCAGCAAGCTGAAGTGAGCAGTACTTATTTAAAGAGGGACAGCAGAGTTTCATTGAGCCTGTTGATAATAACAGTGTTTGTAACATACAGAAAATGAGAGCCTGAGGAGTACTGGAAGAGTTAAGAACTCTGTAGTACCAGCACAGATAGGCCCAAATCCTTATCTCTGCTACGCCTAAACACCACTATAACATGAGTCCATTTTGTTTGACATGCATGCCCAGTTTGGCATCATTTTTTATTTACCTAGCTTGCCTCTTTATACCCTCTCACACCTTATATTTGAGCCTGGCTAGAGTGACACTCCTGTGAAAGCATATGCTCAGCCTGGCCAGTTTTAGATAAAATATTGGAAAACATACAAATAATTTATTCTAGCTGGTGGTCTTAATTTGGCATTCTCTAAAACAAAATCTCCTTGAAAAATATCAGACTGTGGGACAAAGACCTGACAGAGGTATTTATATAAGCCCTATTATAATTGTATTCAATTTCTTCTGATTTTGAGAGTATTCATTCTCACGACATCCCTATAGCATACAGAAGTGTCACTGTTCCACTTTTATAGACAAGGAATTAGACACAGAGATAAGATTTTCTAGATGTGCACCTGGGAATTTAAATGCTTATGAAAAGTGTTTTCCATGTAGCCTGCCTCCATTTTTAGCTACCTGAATACTGCTGGGAAACTGACTGTATGTGATCTGGCCACCATCTGTGATTGTGCAGGTAATCAAGCACTTCTCTTTCAAATCCTAGATTAGTGCCTACTTGCTGGAACAGCTTTTTTTGTCCATCTGGGCCAGATAACATATTTTTCTTCTACTACAGCTTCTGGCAGAATTCCCTATTCACCACAAGCCTTTTCAAGTCCCTCAGAATGTTAGCCTGAGGAAAAGGACAACATAGTGGGAATAATCTATCTCCTTGCCTGCCCTGAGAATGACTTTGCCTTCCTGCAGATTGGTTTGAGAGCAATGCTAGAATTGCAGTACCTTCAGTAAAGGTTGAAGTAGGGGACAACTGGGCCTTTATTTTTTCTTCTTTCCAGTTATCACCTTGGACTTTGGGATTGAATTGTTAATAGTAAGGTTATGGCTCCCCTGGTAGCCACATGATGAGACTAATTTCCAAGATCTGTGCAGTCAAAATCTACTCATATAGGCTACTCCTCTATGCAGCAGACTTGGATTTTCCATATGTATTTTTAAGAGTAATATGCTTGAGTGAAGGGTTACCTATTACCAAGCCAAGCTGTGATACAGCTGGGGCAGGCAAAATGAACAAGTTGTTGCAATCAGGATTCCTTGACTAATATGGATTAGTGATCTCCTCCAATTTACAGTTGTTATTTAAAAATGTGCTCTAGGCCCTGCTTATTCATCCATATTCTCATTTATCCCAGTCCCACATTTTCCTGGTGTGGGTAGGCTGGCTGTACAGAGAGGAGCAAGTGATACAGGGGAATATGTGCTCATGACCCTGTTTGGGCCTGTCCTGGCATTATTCAGTGGAATCCCATTTGGCTGTAGCTGTGGTAACAATGTTCTTGAGCCTGGAGTTTACCTGAGTTAGGAGAAGGTGCTGTCTTGTGCCTAACTCCCACTGACCTGGTTTTGAGACAAGCCATGCCCAGCCATCTGAACCAGGCAATCTTGGACCTTGGGTTTAAACAGCATCAAAACCCTCCTTGTACCTCCCTCATCTGACTGCAGCACAAACTGGTCGGTCATCTGAGCAGTGTTAAACTCTGATTTACGTATTTTAGTTTTACAGTTTGGGCATCATTTCAGTCAAAATGTGTTGATTCTAGGTGAAGCATTTGAGAATCTGCCATGATTGTATTTATTCCCCCAGTCCTATAATATTTGTGCAGTGTTGTAGCTGCCAAAACCACACGCATGTTGGCATGAAACAATTATTGTGCAGGCTTGTCAATAGTCTTTCTCAATCACCAGAGTACTGAAGATTCAGTGTTATCTTTTCCTCTCCAAGCAACAGACTAAATTTCTTTCAGCTGGATTCATGGTTTTAAAATTAAAAGGAGTAGAAGGCATGTATGAAGTGCAGGGTATGGATGAAGTACCTATAAAGTCTGGAAGGAAATGAGAGTGAGAAGAAAAAAAAAGAGGCTATTTGAAACGCAAGCTAGTAATTTGGTTTCTAAACCCAAGTGAAATTATAAGTAATGTTTACTGTTGCCAGCTGGTGAATACAGAGATGTGTGGTTTTTGCTTGCATGCAAAGCTATTGGTTGTGGGTGAAGTACTTAGACAAAAACAGTCAATCAGTGGTGTGGGTATTCCACCAAAAATAAACCCAAACAAACACTGACGTATTATAAAAGCACTTTTTTCTGTAGAGACAAACATTCAGCTGCTGCTGCTATTCATGAACGCTAGAACTGTTGAAGCCTCCTCTTTAACTTGCCTGAAACAATAATACTTCATTTTAGAAAGTTACACAAATGTCTTTGAAACTGAAGAAGCAGTGTTTGTATAGTTTTCATGAAAATATAGTATATAGTGTAAACTTACAGGGATATGGATCAGTGATAACTATTACTTGCTAAGTTCTTGTGAACCAAAACATGCTGCATAGACAAGAGCCAAGGGTAAAGGGGAGGAAACTTCTCTTAAACTTAAAAAAAATGTCGACTTAAACATTAGTCAGAGAAAAATGTTTTGCAGTGATTATCAAAGGTTAGTAAAGGCTTCTTTTTCCTCCTTTTTTCCAGACAGCTTCACAGAGATTTTTTGAATTGTACTCCATTATGAAAGTAACCGCTACTTTGTTATCAAAGCGGTGACAGACATTTTTATTCCAGAAGGCCAGACACTATCACTACTTGAAATTCTCCAGATTGTTTCCACTGTGAGCAAATTCAGTCTTGATGTGAGTCACATCTGCTTAAAAGTGAATAGCAGTTGATTCTACTTTACACCAGCACCAAATTTCACCTACAATTTCACATTTTAAAAATTACCTTAAATCTCAGGATTTAGATAGTTTTTCATACATGACTTTAAATCCGGAAGCACTTAATAAGAAATACTAAAATAAAAGCATTCAGCTTTAGTGGTTTCTGATGGAAATAAAGACATTTCTTTTCAGATATGAATGTCTCATGAACTAAAAATAATCTCTGTAGAGTTTTTCCACACATGGAGAAAAAAATAGTGATCACATGTAAATGGTTTCTCATCCAGTGAGCAGGGATGGGTGGCAAGTGGAGAGCAGTGGGACAGGCTCCCTGCACAGATCACAGGCGTAGCTGTCCGTGATGCATTAAGGATTGATTGCATGTTTAGCAACGCAGCTGTGGCTGCACAGCACAGGGGTATCAGTCACACCACTGCTACCGGCGGCTGCCAGTCCTTCACAGCGCAAGCTCTTCCAGCTGTTCCGTCGCTCCAGTCGGCACTGATGGATTAATGGGAGGAAATGTTTATAGAAAGGTTCAGGTTTCCTGAATTTCCCCCCCTCAGCAATGATCAGCAAGCTCATGTCATGCAGCGGTCTGAAGCAGCCTGACTGGCAGGAACGCAAAGGTCTTTTCAAAAAGGAAACTTGATAAGTGAGCAATTCTGGGGAGCAGCAAGAGGTGATTTCAAATAAAAGATGTGGCTTTTCTAGAGAGGCAGTATGAATGGGGCTAGCTCTTAAAAGAACTTCTAAATCAGTAGTTCATACAATCTATAAGTAAAAGGTCAAGTTTGAGAGCACAGTGTCCAAATAAAATAGTGCCCTCAAAGTGTTACTATTACACATTATGCTTAGTAAATGAAACAATGTTGCAGTGCAACCATAGCTACTATGATGGCATCTAGCTAAGGCATCTTAGATCTATCTCTGTTCTGTAACTTAAACTTTAGTATTGGCATACGTACGGAAGGGTGATGAACCCAGACAGTAGTCTGAAATTCTTGTGAAAGAAATACTGTAAAGTATCATCATTTCACAGGTGTACCATTCTGTCTGTTGGGGCCCTTTCCATGACTGTAGCAACACAGCTTGAGATCTAACATTAATTTCAGTTTAAAATAGTAAATAAGATAGACCATTCCACTGAAGCTTTCAGAAGACTGTGATAAGAAAGAATGTAGGCTTCAGGGTAGCTATTCAAATTAAAGTAAAATTCACTTGAACAAAACTGCAGAGAGCAAAGGTGCTATGGGGAAAAAAGCACCAATTCATGATACTGCCCGCTGAAAGCCATTAAAAAGGACCTAGTCCATAGTGTTTCCCTATAAGACTCTGCCTGTCAAAGTGAAGACTTAATTTACAGCACTTATAGCACCCTCCAGTTCTCAATCTCAAAGTCTCTTTGGAATGGGAAGAGAGCATTATCCTTATTTTCTAGATAAGAGAACTGGTTTATCAGCTTGCCCTCAGCGAGAAGCAGACTGGAAGAAAACTTGGCTAGGATGCAGGTCTCTCAAGTGAGGGCATACATTTGAAACTGGCTGTCTCAAAATGTGCTCTCCTGTAGTGAGGGGCTGGTAATCAGAACAGTTTCAAGCCACAGCTGAGTTTCCAGTCTGCATTCACCTAAAACTCTCTTGCATCTCCCATAACAAAGTGGGGGAGAAGACACCACTTTCAGAGCTTACCCCCATTCTAAAACCTGCCAAGTATTAAAAGATGGAAAGAACATCATTAGAGCCCTTCTATTAAAAATTATTTATTTAGTGATCTGTCCATGGGGTGAAGCAGGGCCTCATACAGACCTTCAAAAAAAATCAAGTAAAAACATAAATACATATTTTCTTACAAAAATGAGATTTACAAAATATACATACTGCACTTGTCTGACATGCTTGTTTTTTTTTCTTCCACGTGCACATTATAAAAAGACAAAAACCCAAGCCCTGCAAGTCTGACATCAGATCTACTGAAGGATTTGGCTGATTGGGCCCATTCCTCATGCTCAGACTACTGGTACGCCCTCAGACAGCAGCAGTCTGCCCCCTCACCTTGGACAGGTTTTTTCTTTTTAAAGTTCATTCTAGACACTTTCCCCCAAAAAACATGAAGAGCAGCTATAGGGTGGAGACTTGCTAAAAAATCCTGAATATCCTATTTTGTCCTTAGGCAAGAATATACATACACACATATACTTATAAAAACAGCCCTTCAGTGAATATAAAGTAGTATGCAAAAAAATAAAATATGAAGCAGTCAACATAAAAACTTTCAGAATAGAAAAATCTGTCACATTTCTAAAAGAAAATAATGCATTTGATGATAAAATTTTGAATGCTTTTCCTTCCAAGACGTGATCACTGGAAACTTAACCAGCTGTATTTTAGCCAAAATGAGAAGGCTCCTCACTTGTAGTAACTGCTTGATTTTAAAACCCAACTCCAGCCCCCCCACCTGCAGCAAGACCCACTGCCATGAAGCTTAAGACAACCTGGGAAGCAAGCAAAGGGTCCGTCGTGAGCCAAAATGATTCCTCCTATCCCCAGAATCCGGCTATGTATTGACTTTGTCTGCAGTAGCTCACTGCAAAGCAGGAGAGAAAGCAGGTTTATGGGAAGGAAGGAAGGAAGGAAGGAAAAAAATCCTATCTTTACGTTACAGATTTTAATGGCTCTTGTTTTGGCAGGTGGTCTCGGGTAAGCTCTTCTTGCCCTCTAAATGTTGCATTTCCTTCAGTTTAGAAAAGTGACCCATATTGAACGGTAGGAAAACATCCTGCCTCCTCCTTTTTCATAAAAGGAATGTTTATTTCTGCGAGCTCCTCACATCCAAGGGTGAACCTCAACGACTTTTTGTTAGTTTGCCCATAAAAACCGATCCCATGCTTATGCCTTTCTACATAGAAAACACTTTTGTTTCCCCCTTTGTCTCCTAGAACAAAGGCAAGGGGGAAAAGCCTTCTGCTGAAAAGCAACAAGTCATTTCTTTTCAGGGTATGGAATAGCAACCCCCTCCTTCCTCACAGCAGCAAGAACAGATTGAGGGCCAAATGTTTACTTTAAAGCAATTATAACAGGTATCACTGGGGTAAAAAGGAACTTGTGAGCTGACAGAACAGAGGCATCTCCCCAGCGCACGATCGGGCTGTAGGCGGCTGTGCAGTACTCACGTGATGGCTCCGCCGAGCTGGAAGGAGCAGGCAGCGAGCTCAGGTTCGGGAGTTACCCTGCCCACGCTGCAGTTTGGCCCCGGCAATTCAGAGAGCATTTGGCTACTTCTCGGCAGGGGTGGTTCAACACATCTGACTTCCCCTCCCTCTTGTCCAAAGCAAGGCAGGATGATTTTACTTGGACTGGAGTTACTTTTCCTGGACAGGAGTAGCAGGAGAGAGAAGTAAGGAGACTTCTGGGTGAAAGATTCTCCTGTCTCAGCAGTGGCTTCTTTTTCTGTCCTCTTCCACTTAGCTGGGCATAAGCACCACTGGACATAGTCTGACTGATCCTTTATGCAATTTTTTTTTTCATACCTTCTGTGAGGAAGAAGAAGTTTGGGAAAGCCTCCCTTCCTCCCTCTTCAGGGGGACCCATTGCCCTACTCCTATGCTGAGTATCCGTCTCCTCTGCTTGTGTGCATGTGTGAGTATGTGTGTGCCAGAGGGGATAGGGTGGGTCTCATACTGCTGTCTCGCCTTTGCTGCCGGTGCTGAGTCTGTGGTAGAAGCGTCGCCAGGACTGAAGGGTTTTGCCAGACCAAATCCAGAAGCCAGTTGTGATCCCAACAATCATAGTCATGAGGTACTTGATCATGAAGACAGTGAAGTCTGGGCTCATAGGGGCAAAGTGGCTGGGACAGGGCACAGCGTATGTTTTGCAGGTCTGGAGGAGCCATGTCTTCTCCCAGGTGCCACGGAAGGCCTGCTCGTAGAAGTAACATGCCAGGACAATGGTGGCAGGCACTGTGTAGAGGACACTGAAGACACCAATGCGCACCATCAGCTTCTCCAGTTTCTCCGTCTTGGTGCCATCATGCTTCATGATGGTGCGGATGCGGAACAAGGAGACAAAACCAGCCAGCAAGAAGGAAGTGCCAATGAAGAGATACACAAACAAAGGTGCCAGCACAAAGCCCCTCAGTGAGTCCACACTGTGGATACCTACATAACACACCCCACTGAGTACATCCCCATCCACCTGACCCATGGCCAAGATGGTGATGGTTTTGACAGCGGGCACAGCCCAGGCAGCCAGATGAAAATACTGGGAGTTGGCCTCAATGGCCTCATGGCCCCACTTCATGCCAGCAGCCAGGAACCAGGTGAGGGACAGGATTACCCACCAGATAGAGCTGGCCATGCCAAAGAAGTAGAGGATCATGAAAAGGATGGTGCAGCCTTCTTTCTTGGTGCCTTGGGCCACAGTGCGGTAGCCATCCTCAGAGAAGCGCTCTAGACACACCACCCGGTCCTCCAGCAAGAAGCCTGCTGCGTAGGCCACTGCCACCATGAAGTAGCAGCCCGAGAGAAAGATGATGGGCCTCTCTGGGTAGCTGAAACGACGCATGTCTACCAGGTAGGTGAGCACGGTGAAGAGGGTGGAGGCACAGCAAAGCACGGACCACACGCCCACCCACAGCCGGGCAAATCGCACCTCTGCCTCCTTGAAGTACATGAGCCCATTGGGCCGGGCTGGCTCACAGGGGGCTCCACAGTCCCGCTCCCCCAGGAACCGGTAGCCCAAGTAAGAGGGCACTTTGAGCTGCCGAGGGCAGGAGAAGGAGAAGCCAGAGGGTGGCTGTGGTGGGGTGAGAAAGTCGGGGAGGTAGCCAGCTGTGGGGTGGGTAGTGACCCCCCGACCCGCCGCACCACCAGGTCCTGGCGGGGCATCCGACGTGTTCTGCCCCACGCAGATCTCACCCGCACCGTGAACAGGGAAGTTCTCGCAGCGGAGCCGCTCTGGCCACTGGAAGCCGAACTTGTTCATGAGGGCCTCGCAGCCCTGACGGGCCCGCTCGCAGAGGGAGCGGCACGGTGGGATGGCCTGCTCCAGCACGGTGCACACCGGCGCGTACATGGAGCAGAGGAAGAACTTCAGCTCGGGCGAGCACTGCACCTTGACCAGCGGGTAGAACTGGTGCACCTCCAACCCTGCGTCCTCCTGGTTGGTGTGGCCCAGCAGGTTGGGCAGGATGGTCTGGTTGTAGGCGATATCCGTGCAGAGCGGGATGGAGATGGGCTGGCAGAAACCGTGGTCAGGCACGGAGATGCCCTTCTCGCCGTGGTACTGCTGTGCCGTCGCACCCGCCGGGGTCCCCAGCAGGGCGGCCAGCAGCGCGGCCAACCCCAGCAAGGGGCAGCCGGTGGCGGCCGCTCCGCCGCACTCTCCTTCAGCCCGCATCGCCGGGGCGGCCGGGGAGCCTCGGGGAGTCTTTTAGAGCCGGCCGGCGGGACGCCCCAAGGGCATCAGCGACCAGAGGGCGGCGGCGGGGCCCCTTCGGTAGGGCAGGAGCGCGGCGACGAGGGGAACGCGGCTCCGCGCCGGACCTCCACGACTTTCTTCCTCGGCTCCGACGCGGCGGCGCTCACTGCGCGGTGGCGGCGCTTCTCTCGGCGAAAGTTTCCGGAGCTGCTCTGCCCGGAGAAGGCGGCGGTGGAGGCAGCGAAACACGAGACGCGCGCGTAGCCCAGCGACGGCTCTGGCCAGCTCCGCGCCCGGTCCCGCGGCGGCGGCGAGGCGGAGGCGCTGCTCCGTGCACGACTGCACGGCCCCGGGGATTAAGGTTACGGCTAAACGGATTATTACCGCGCCCGGCTGAGCCGTGTATTTTACTCCGGGGCTTAAATAACTTTCAATATCCAATTACTGCGCGATCCTCCCCGCGGCTCGGCTGGGCTCCGCTCCCAACGGACACTGCTGCGGGCTGTGCGTCCGGGGCAGCCATGCGCCTCCCGCCTCGTTTCGTTTCGCTCCGTTTCGCTCCGCTCCGCTCCGCTCAGCCCGCAGCCCCACCGACACCACCCGCTCCCGGCCCGTGGCCGCGCCGGCACACAAAAAAGGCGCAGCTCCGCTCGGGCCCCGCCCCCGCCGCCGACTCCATTCACAAACCGCGCCGGGGGTGGGGCCTCGCACCTCCCGCGCGCCAATCCGCGCGCAGGGGGCGGGGCTGTGCTGGGGGAGGGGAGGGGGAGGGGCTCGTGCCAGGGGGAAAAAAGTTGGGAGCAGCTTCTTCCCATCCCCAGCGGGCCGGGCCGGGAGGGGCCGCCTGCGGCCCCCACCCCCCGCGCTGCCCGGCACTGCGAGGAAGGCGGGGGGGGCCCAGGCAGCTCGCTCAGGGTGGCCCGAGCAAACTAAAATTAACTGGCTGCTTTCTGAGCAGGCTTTGAAAATGCGAACAGCTGCCTGTGCCCGAAGTTGTTAAAAAGGAAGAAAAAAAAAAACAGAGTAAGGAAAAAAAAAACCCACCAAAGCCAGCACCCGGGTATATTTGCAGAATGATCCTATTGCGTAGTTGGGATGTTCGTGTCTGTGCGCCATCTCCTCCCCAGCGTGGGGGGTTTGATTTGTTATCGCAGCATGACCATTGCTTTTTGCTGGCAGAATAAACGCTTTATTCATGCAGATCTAAGCCCTAGCTGGGGGAAGGCAGCTTTATTTCAAACGTCCAGTGTTACCTAAGCAAAGAGGAGAAATTTTAAATCCCAATTTGTACTGCTGCGATTCCTTAAGAGATTCGATTAAACAGTGAAAAACCAGGAGTTCTTCTGTGAAAGCACCCTGCCTGCAGGAGAGAAAATAGCATAGGTGGGGAGAGGGCTGTTAGTGTCCTGCTAGGCCAAGCAGATCTAGAGCTAGACACCAACACATATTTGCTAAGGCCAGGAATGTGGGGTTTGCAGCATAGCTGTGTTTTGAGGTGCACTGCCGAAGCACAGGGAGCTGGGACCATCTGGCCAAGGTGCAGGCAGAGCATGTCTTCGGCAGCACGGAAGGGGTGTGCTTGACAAAAGCCCTGCGACAAGGCTTGCTTCTGCTTCACTGGCCCATGAGAGTTTGTGCTCAAAGACAGGCTCGAGCCAACTATTATTCAACTTACTCCATCCTTCCCTTTGAGGACAGAGGTCCCCCTGAAATGTAGTACTCAAATTATTACTTTTACTCCTTTGCTCAGGATTGCGCTTCTATTAGCAGCTAAGCGAAGACACCAATCTGTACCAGGGCAGTTAGAGAGTAGTGTTTGGCTCAGGGAGCTCCAACAGCAATTGTTGGACAAATGTTTTCCATATCCTCTACTGCTCATGAACAATGTTGCCTCATGCCAATAAGACCATGGTGCTGCAGCTTTTGTTACATTTCTTAGGAGAAGTTGGCAGTTATAAACAGGCTTGCTAAAATAAATTGCTCCTCTTAATGGAGATATTTTTAAAAATAATACTGTGCATATAAAAAAATACATATGAGAAGGACTAGCTGGTCGTGGCTGCAGTAGTTCCTCCTGCAAAAGAAATGTTTTTCTACTTTCTTGGTTATATTTGTTTGAGAGTATCTTAGAGGTACTTCAGTTTTTCAATTTTTTAAGCCTTGTTATCTAAATTCCTTGCTTTTCTACACCTGGTGACTAAGCAGGTGTTTGTGATACACTTCACCTAAATATCTACCCAAGGGACAAATTCACATGAATTTGTCTACTCTGTTGTTTAGTTTTTGGCCACTGGTAGCTTTCAAAAAAATTATTCTTTCCACAGTTTTGTTTGGGGTTTTTCTTGGGGGTTGTTTTTCTGTTGTGTTTTTTTTTTTTTTTTTTTTTTAATTATTATTTATTTTTTTTAATTTTGTCCAGGTGTTTATGTTGTTGTTTTGTTTGGCTTGATTTGGTTTGCTTGGGGGGGAGTTTGGTTTCCTCCTTCCCCTCTCTGCCCTCCCAGTCTGTAATAATCACCTTAAAGCCTCTCTTTTTCACTTAGGCCTATATGAATGTCTTCATCTGCAAAGCACTTTGTGATATTCCCTATGAAACACATTGGATGATATGAGAGTGGGAGTCACTGGCAGGCAATGACAATGCAGAGAAAGTAAAGCAACCTCAAACTTTCTGCTCCATGCATTGCTCATTCTGATTTCAAGGAACAAGTTCAGAGCTAGTAAAATTGTATTGCAGGAAACTACCTTTCAGCAATGGGAACACAGTGATAGAAACTATTCTGTCACAAATCAATTGGCAAGGCTCGAACTGGACATTTATTTCCAAGACAGGGCAGATGGCATCAGTGGCTCCCCCAGTTTTCTACTGGTCCCATTTGTTAGAGTCATTCATCCAAACCATGGTATGGAAAAAAAGATGACTTGGATCTCTGATACATCCTATAAAAGCATCCTTTACACTTATGAACATAATGTAGAATCAAAGTGTAGCGAAAGGGGGAAAAATAGTAAAAAGTTTGGCAGAAAGGAAGAAGGATTATGTCCTAGATTTTTTCTTAGGGAGAGAGGAGAGTGAATTTATCACATGGAGTGATGCTTCTTGGTCATCCCAGATGGCAGAAATGTGCGACAGGATTTACTAAGATGGATGAAGAAAGTTTCTCGGGCATGTTACCAAATTCCAGGATCTTTTTTCTATTTAGCCCCACAGGGAGATGGGAAACAATCACTGAGAGAGGAAATGGCAGTCTCAAAATGGCACACTGTGGTGTAAGAAAATCTCAGACACCCAAGTCAGTCTAAGACATCCTGACAGCTTTCAGAGGACAAAAAAAAAGAGAAGAAAAAGGAAAATAAAAGAGAAAAAAAAAAAAAAAAAGCAAAATTCATTATTCTGGAACACAGGTTACTCCAAAGCATCCAGAACATCTGTAAGTACCACCAGCTACAGTTGAAATGGCAGCTTGCAAAATTACTTACATTTCCTCAGAACACCAGGGATCCTCATCAGCACAGTAAGCACAGCAGCCACCATTAGCCAGGTTATCTGTCACCCAGAACAAATGCACTGCACAAGACTCTGCAGCATCCCACAAGTTGTCTGTTGCAACCACAGAGCAGTTCAAAAGGTTTTCTCTCAATATCTCCTAACTAGTAATGTTCTAAGTACACTGCATGGTCTGCCAGAGTAAATCTCAAGCAAAGTCCTGGAAGGTCCTAGATTCCAGAATAAATTTACAGTCTCAGGTGTTGATACCAACTCTGTAGCTCTCTGACTAGACTACTGTGCATAGGTGTTAGGAATAAACAATTATCTGTCTTTTTACTGATTTAAAAATAAGTCTAGTTCAACTTAAGTCAAAGTGAGGAGTGGCATCCCTATATGTCTCTTCCTGTTGTTTTAAAGCCTCCTTAGATGGTGCCAGTACAATTTTCCTTGTTTCCTATCCTATCTGATAGAAAACTTTTCCCATGGGGGGGAGGGAAATCAAAACAAAACACCCCCTCCCTGCCCCACCTCTTATTTTGAGTGCTTGGAGGAGAACATTTTCAGATTACCTGTTGCAAGGCTTTCAATCCCCCTTGCCCTCAGAAGAACAAAGGCCATTCCTTCCCCCTTCTCCTTTCCACCCACAGAAACTTACTGGACCTCACCTCCCCTGACGTCCTGCTAACCAGCACTGCCAAAGTCCCAGTGCCGCCATCTGAGCTGTGAGATTTTTCAGTTACTTTTAGTAACTTTTATGGCACTTTTATCCTCGACATTTTGAAGCATGCTTACATACAGCCTTACATGATCAGACAGGCTATTGAGCTAAGAACATCAAAATTTCCACTCCCTAAAGCTTAGTGGAGAAATGCCAGGAGCCTGGGGGAAAATCATGCATTTGCCTATTTTACATAATTATTTGCATAATTAGAAATAAAATAAGTTTACGGTATTGTATCTGCTTGCATTTCTATCAGTCTGATAGATTAGTCTAAATTACATCTTGTTGGGGCTGAACAAAGAAATCCAGTCTTTCTGTAGTGAAGCAGGAGAGCCTCGTATTTCATGGACAGGGAGTGGGAAAAGCAAGTCCCTGCCCCCACCACAGACCCTTGATTTGAAATTAGAGAGTAGACATAAGAAACTGATTGAAAAGAGCATATGGAGAGGGCACAGTGACAAAAGGAAGGGAATACTGCTGGAGGGGATATGGCTTCCCACAGCAAGAAAGGTAAAAGCTCTTTGCATCATGGATTTATAAAATAATTATTATTTTATGAAGTAATATCCCAAAGGATACAGGGAAGTAGCACTGTCCTCCACATTTATGGTCAAATTGGGGGAAACTTTAGAAAACATTCACAAGGATGAGCTATCAGACTGATGATTGCCTTTATCTCTTCGATCCCCGACTCAGCCGTTCATTGAAGAAATCAGTTACATTTTAACCCTTGCATGATACTTTGAAATCCCCTTTTTCTTTAAATTGATTTGATCTGCTTTTTCAGAGTTTTAGGGCTGCAGAGGGCTTTTGGTATAGAACCCAGGAAATCCCTCCCTATGTCAGTTTCTTAGGCTAAGTGCCTTTTTAACAAGACAAATTCTCTACTGGCAGCAGTACTATCAGCCAGGTGTTGTCACCATTATGTCTGGGTGTAGTATACTGCAGTATGAAGAAGGGAAATTCCAGAAACAGTTGGAAAAGATGACATTTGTGTCTGCAGTCCTCTTTCCATCAGCGTGGAAGACCCTGTTCTGAGAATCTGGATGTAGCATAGGCATATGCAAACTTACTTTCGGATCCTTTAAATCTTAAGAGGTGCTTCTGACCTAATATGGTGGCTAGACACTTTCTAGACTGCTGTAGCTGATTTTGGCAGATTCTATCTGCACCAGGATATGTGATATATAGGCCTGGGCAGCACCAGGAAATGAACTGCTTGTTATGGGCCTACCGCAGGCTCCTTGAGCTGGCCACTTTCTCTTGGTTTCTGCAGGAGTGGCAGTCTCATGGATGCTCCAGCTTATTCTGAGCTTCTCCCAGTGTCTGTGAAAATGATTTACTTATATGCAAAGGTCTCTAGCGGAGTCACTCCTTGTTTTATAATTCCAAAACTATTAGAGAGCCACACAAAAATAAATACAGTGTTACTTGTTTGCTCTCATAACCATGCAATGTTTTTTAGGAAGCTGACTAGTGTCTTTGTGGTTGAAGCTCCCCTTCCCAAAACTGTATTCTCTTAGACCTCTTGTCCATACCATGGTCCATGACCTAGTCTGGGTTATCTATCAGACATCCCTTTTCCTCCAAAACCCAGTGATTTTGTTCCTTCTGTGTAATTCCCCCTTCTATAAACTCCCGTTCAGTTTCTGAGGTCAAAGAAAATCCTAACAACTGATCTCTAGGTCCTTCCTGAAGAAGCTTCACAGTTACAAAACCATGCAGAAAAGTCTGCAGAAGAGCTAAAAAAATACTAGTTCTCCTTCCTTGGGCCAGCCAATTCCATAGAGCTGTCCCATTTGCCAGCTGCCATTAAGGCAACCACTTTCTTACCAGGGAGCATTTATCCATGCAGCTCTAGCAATGAAGGGCTGTTACAACTGAGGTATGTAAAACTTTAATGAAAAACAGCCAAGTTTCTCAACTTTGTGCATAAATTTCCCAGCTCACTGCAGATGGTGCCACAATGTTTTTGAAAGCTGAATTGTGTTTTGCTTCTAGCCCCAGGGTTGGTGTGGACATAGTGACTGGTTGCTCTGATCACTCTGCTGTTGATACCCTTTGTGAGGGGTGCTGCAATGGTCAGATGCATTGTGATATGCCCTTTGTCGTTTATGCCCAGCCTTGGTTTAGTTTTGTCTTTCTATAGACTCATCTTTGTGAGGTTACATTTTAAATCTTCTTTAACATGCAGACTGAAGGCTTGCACTTGTCCTGTCTGAGTTTTCACTTGTTTCAATGGAAACAGCATTATACTCATCAAAGCCACAATCTCTGTTTATGTAGGAAGAAGACCTGGATTTAGCCCAAGAGAAGAGCTGGGAAAGACCCATTATATCTTTTAGGTCCTGCTATTATATATGGTATCGGTATAATTAGTCTAATTTTAAATGCCTATAATAATGGGACCGTTGTCATCTCTCTTGGGACGTGGTTCTACCATCTAACAATCATATAGGCAGGAAGCCACTGCCTAATGTTCAAACAAATGGTTTGTCTTTGCTTGGTTAAGACTCACTAAAGATGAGTGCAGCCTGCAGAAACATGTTGTTTCCAAAGCTTAGAAAACAAGGGAAGAAAAACTGTTATTCAATACAGAATCTTCTAGATGTGTAAAGAGGCTAAGGAATTCCTAAGCCTCTGTTGACAAAATCCTGGATCCTCCCATGAACACTTAAATTACCAATCACTGCTACCATCCTATGTTTAGGGTGAGATTTCCTTAACCAACTCCACTTTCAAAATTGGATTGGAAAGAGAAACAAACATTTTAATTACTTTTCCCTCTTCTTAATGGGATTGCACAAATTAACCTGTGTTCTCCACAATTACATTTAAAGTGTTAGAAAGAATTACTTCTTCCTTTGGTTACAGTCATGCCTTGGAGACCCACTTGCCATAGTGGTTCTTTGCTTTGAGGACCTGTTGTAGTGAGGAATCCTTACAACATATATAAGACAGCGATGAACTTGGAAGGAAAGATGAAGCGATATTTCTTGTAGATGTTCTGGGATGATTTATTCCTCCAGCCCCATGGCTGGTGTTCCCAGGCAGCCTCTCCAGTCATGGGACCCTGCTCTCTCCTCGGGCCCAGGGCACACCCCCCACCCAATCAGGAACAGGTATGGGGCACACATGACATGGGAGCAGGGACAGGGACAGAGACAGACCTGTACCCTGCAGGGTCCCTCCCCCGGGGATTTCAGGGGAAGGCACCTCCACAAGGACCCTTGAAGTTTTTCTGTGTAGGGCCACTGCCTGCTGCATCCCTGCAAACCCTGTAGGTGGATGATGCTGCCGTGTGGAGAATTTCCTTTTCCACAAGGGCCCCCAGGCTTCAGTGACCAAACAGCATTTCAGTGTAGCAATGCTCTTTAAGGGAAAGGGACAGAGGCCTAGCACCAATGCTTACAGACAGCTATCCTGAGAAACTGGGATCCTGAGGTTTGTGGACTAGCATCACATCTCTCCTTTACCTTTTTTTTAATCACTTGCTTTCAAACTATGATTTCTACCTTGGTGTCAGCCTGCATTGACTGCACTCTCTTGGAGCTGGAACCATTGGTACTGTGACTGGCACTGGAGATATTCAGCTGATTTCCTTCCATGAAGAAAGCAGCACTTCAAATAAGTTCCCTCCTCATGGAATATCTGCAGGGAATGACGGCCCATTTTCTTAATTATATGTTCATTAGTATGTTTAGTGCTCTCCTCCTTCTCTTCCCCCAGCCCTGCCACCTGGGAGTTCCTACTATGTTACTGGAAAGCCACAGAGGTTTATTTAAATACCACATAGTCAGATTGGAATGGAAAGCTATGAAGCTTCCCCTCTTTAATACTTTTTGAAATTATTTATGGGCTATGTTTCTTGCCTAAGTAGAAGGTGCCTTCTGAGATTCCTGCAAGTCAATGCAGAAATAGCTGTTTGAATTGAGCAATAATTAGAAGCAGATGGGGCAAAGCAAAGCATCACAGAAATCCCATTCTGCTAAAGAAACTCTGCTGTCTGAAATAGATTTCCACTGCATGTAATATTTTCTCATATGGGCTAAAAAGAAATAACATCATGTCTGCTTTGCACCTACCAAAGCCGGGAAATTCAAAGTAACATCTGCAATTCTGCTCTGAATTCAGTCTCAATCTGCATGCCACTTGCGGCCCCTACATTTGCCTGTACCATAGTTACAGTTTCTTTTCTTTGCTAGACCTTGGAACAATGGACATTCATTACTTTTTGTGAATGTGTGTATATTTGTTTTGGATTTTTTTTCTCAATCTTTGGTGGATTTTGGTGGTTGTTTTGTTGTTTGGGGTTTTTGTTTTGTTTTGTTTGTTTTTAAATGATTTAAAATTCTAGGAAAATGCTTGTGACTTAAAACACATTACAGTATTTAGTAATCTACAGACTCAGTCTGGGGAAGGTACTCAGAGCTCTCAAATCCTAATTTGCTGCCAAATTTTTATGTGCTTGATGTAGTGGATTGTTTCACTCCTGACTTCTAAAAATAACACACGTCCTGCTCTCATTGCTCCTACTAAACGTCCCCTTAAGTTTAGAGATAACTGGAAACTCACAGCATCGCAAAGACAGCTGTACAGCTCTTGAGCTCAAATTTTAACTCTGTTTCTCGTTTGCTTTCCTTACACGAGTGCAGCTGGATGCAGTTTGCTGAGGGGCTTTTCTTGAACCATGTTGTCGGGGTGAGCTGATTTTCTTTCAATGATTATAACTTACTGACCTGATAGAAAGCCATGAAGTCATATTTTGGTCAGCTGCTACACCTGTCCAGTAAAGCCATGATTTTAATGGTGGACTTGTTCATAATTACGTTGAAATTTTCAATAGGCAGCGATCCACACTACAAAGTAAGGGAGTCATCACAAGCCATTTTAGAAAGCAACATTTTTAAAATTTCAGAGATATACATACACTCACTATCTCTGAAAACTTTAATATTGTAGCACGCCAAGGTGTTCTGAACTTGTGCTACTCAAGAGTGTTTAAAAACAGGCTTGAGGGTTTCGCCTGGAGCAGAAGTTACGCCTAGAGAAAAAAAAAAAAAAACAACCGGATTTTGAAGGAAATCATAAAGGTTGGCATGTTGCTCTTTCCTTTCTGATGTGAGTGGGCAGACGTGCGCTGATCCCGGCGAGACCGCGGAGAAAACCTGTCCCGCAGCGCTGCTCCCAGGAGCCTGTCCCGCAGTTCTGATCCCGACCGCACTCGGGGGAGTTGGGCGCGTCGGGCAGGGCCTGGCCCCGCCCGTGGTGCGAGGAGCGAACGTCGCGGCCAGACCTGTGCTGTAGGAAGTGGTGCTGGGCACAGGAATAGGTGGTATCCTTCTGTCTGACCCTGCCTCGCAGCTCAATGCTGCTGTAGGTGCAGGATTTTGCCTGGGATGTAAAAACTGAAATTCCAGCTGCTGGTAGCTAAAAAAAATCTAAGAACTGGCATGGAAGTTGCATAAAAATTCATTATTGCTTTTATCCATCTTTAAAAGTATTGATTTAAAAAGTACATATTTTTCACTACATTTTTATCAAAATCACTTTTGAAAAGAATTGCTTGTTGAAAGTCTTTTCAAGAAAATTCAGTTTACTGGTACTATTTGAAGTCATCTGGTTTTCAAACATGATGGAAAAATTACAAATGGGATAGGAGCTCATGTGGAAGCATCATGAGAGAAAACCCAAAATGTTTCTGAAAAATAGTTGAAAAGAGTCTGTATGTGACAGTCTCTTCCTGTTCACTAGCATACAGCTAAAAGAAAAGTCAGGTCCATTTTTAATGTAAAAACGCCCAAGTGTTTGCCTCTACAAACAGAAACAAAACCAAAAGCCGGGTAAACCCAAATTGTATAGCCACAGACACCAAGCACCCCCTTGCCTAGAGGAGGAATTAGTAGCTTGCATAATCAAGCCTGGGGAGCTCATTTTGTCATGCTCAAAGGGCTGCAGTGGTGCAACAGTAGGGGTGGAGGGATCAGCAAGCATCAACAATGAATTCCCCTCATTTTCCATTTTAAGGCCTGAGTAGAGGAAATGCAAAGCTCTTCTTTTTTGCTCTATCCTCTCCCCCCCCCCGCCTTCTTTTTTTTAAGGGTAGATGAAAAAAAATGAAGCAGTAAAGAAGCCAGGTTGAGACCTGTATCTATGACAGTTCAGGCAAGGAGAGTAGTGGGAAAGGATCTGCTGGCAGCAATTTGAAACTGTCCCCTTCCTGACTTGGAGGCTTTGACTGATGGTGCAGCTTTGTGCAGCCATATGGTCAAACATCTTGTAGGGCTGGCAAAGAGATGCTGGTGCCAGTGCTGGGAAGGAGAACCGAGTCATTATTGGAAACCAGATCTCAGAGAGAGGAGCCATTAATACAAAATTTTGCTTCATGCTTGACTGTTCTCTCTGTGCACGGGGCCCAGCGTAGCACTGCAGGAAGGCAAAGCCTTGCCTGGCTGCCAGGCACAGCTGTGCTGAGCCATGGTTAGAAGGAAAAGCTTCTTCCTCAGTGCTTAGTGCACAGTGTGGTCTCTTCAAAGTGCAGCATTCCCCTCTTTGCACACACTCCTTCACACCCTCCCCCTTTTTATTTACCAAACCCAGATTTGGCTTTGTTACAAGCTGCCAGATTGGTTCTCCCTATATTGCAGTACCAGGCAGATAAGGTTTGTTCTTGCCAGGCTGCATTTGAGACCCAAGGAGAACAGAGCTCCCTGACCGGGGCCCCTGGCAGCACTGGTGCTCCTTAATGTAAAGCAGCACCAGGGCCAGCAAGATAAGAGTTGTAATGACCTCCATGGGTTCCTGCTTTCCCTTTTATTACTTGTTATGTTACATTTGTTTCCAGCAGAGAAGAGTTTATGTGTGTGTGGCTGTATCGGTTGTGTTGGACTGAGCTCCCTACATGGTTTGTGGATGGACTCCAGGGACAGAGCTGCACTTCCCCTTAATAAGCTCCTCACACCACATTAAAGATAAAAGGGGAAGGGAAATATTTATATTCTGACAAAGCAGCTCTTCCCTTCAGGCTCTTGTTTTATTTATTAGCTTGCTCTGTCCCTCTCTTGCAGTTTTTTCTCTCTGTTTCAGTGCCTGTGCTGTCTTTTTCTCCTTTAGTCACTCAATTTGTCCCTGGGAGACAGTGACAGGGAAACTTAAGAATTGATGCACAAGACATGAGATTCAAATTGTGTAATTCCCAGTTGATAACTACAACTCTCCCCCAATCTTTGTTTTTTAACACAAAGTAATGATTTATGGTGCTTAATTGAATTCATTCAATTTGGTTTACATCTGGTTTACTCCAATTGCTTCAGATGAAACTGTAGAAACAGGGTAAGTTGGGTTTCTGATGGTTGTTGTTATTTGTTTGGTTTTTATACATTGCAACACAGATGCTGAATATCCTCCCTTGTTTGTGTAGGCAGTAGAAACCCCTATCATTCTTGTCTGGAGAAGCCCTTACTGAGGCATGACACAGCTACACAGAGACCTTTCTAACCTCATTCATCAAATACTTCCTTTCCTCTGAGGCCTTATCCTGGGAGACCATTCATTTCCTTCAACTAATATCCCATACGAAAGGAATCTTGGGTAGATTCCTGCATCTCAGTCTAGCTCTGAATTTGTACAAAGATTCAAGAAGACAAGCAAAATGTGGTATTCTTGTCTTCTGTGTCTTTTGCTCCTTCTCATACATTACAGAAAATCATGATCTAACTTAAAATGCCAGAGGACACCAATGTCCATGTTATAATTATTTTGTGATAATTATGTTTTGTGATACAATCAAGTAGCCCTTGCTAAGAGTGAGGCAGCAAAATTAAAGACTTGGTGCCCGTAAACTTAATCCCTCTGACACTGTTATGTTTCTGCCTGTTGTCATAGAACTACAATATATCTGCAAAGCACAGCCTTTACACAACCAGATTAAGTGGTGTAAACTGCAAACTGCTGGATGAATGAACCGTAGCTGGCTGGGGAAGGCGGCTGGATTTTTACCGTTCACAATGCTGCCCTCCCAAAAAGCACCACAGCTGTTTCCAGACTGATCAGGAAGGTAAAAGAATTTGTTAATTGATTTTTCTCCCTCCCATATCAATTAATGGAGCCAATCTAGGGAGATGTGTGCTCTTCTTTCTTAGTTAATTAATCCTTTTCCTTTATCTTCACAAATAATGGCAGTAAAACAATTAGCAAAGGATTTACAGGGTGTGGAGTAGTGAGAGATTCCTCTGGCTCCTCTGCAGCTCAAGCTGTTCAGCAGTGCTGCAATTCAGGCTCTCTCTAAAGGGATTTGTGTCCCCCACTCTCTGCAGTGTGGCTGCTGAAAGCCCAGCCTCTTCAAGATGTGAAATCCCCAGCTCGCCTTCCCCTAAGGGAGAATTAACAGCTTCGGTGCCAATCACTGGGACAGTGGCACCAGCCCTCAAAGGCGACAGGTACCAGCTGCTGGTGGCACTACTGTCTCTGTAGCCCCTAAGCCTGTGGCTCCCAGGGAAGGTGCAACGGGCCAGGGAGTGCTGAGCAACCCCATCCCCTCAATCCTGCTAGAACAGCAGGCCCCGCTCCCTCCTTTCCCTGTCCTGCCTTGTCCCATCACTCCAGGCCATACACAGGCTCTGCCTCTCCGAAAGCCCTCAGAGAGTGGTTCAGTTCCCTCAGTCAGTAGAACAGGAACCTACCTAGGCTGTAAACCCTGCAGGAGAGGAGCATACACGAGGAGCGAGCTGCCTCTCCTCTCTGTGACAGACAGGTTTTGAATGGGTTTTGCCATTCTCCCCAGATGTTAGGGGGGCTCACCTGAACAGCTGTCTCCAAGCTCCCTGACACAGCTGCCTGGATGGTGCATGCCTTTTGTGGAAAAGACAGCAGCTGCACAGTGGGGTTGCACTGGCAGAGAGAGCAGCATCTCTCTATGGGCTATTCACATCCTGACAAGGCATCTGTCCCTGAACTCATCTGCTCAAGATAGCCTTTGTCAGGAACTCTCCTGGGTTTTTTTCCTTGCCTTGGAGTGTGCAGCTGAGTCCTGGTCACCTTTGTCCAAGGCAGCAACAAAGACCATATAGATTCCAGCCTCAGAGTAGAATAAGGGCAATACTGAAAATTTATAATTTGAAATGTTCATGTGTTGGGTGGTAAAGCTAAGGCAAAGCTCAAGGATTTCAAGTCTTTTTTAGGCATTATTGGGAAGCCTAAAATTGTTTTGTCATTTCTCTTTGTGTTAAGGGTGTTGTGACCTGCTTCTGCCCACTTACCCTCACACCCCTATGCAGGACGTGGCAGGGAGTGTGTGAGAGTTGGCCCTGCAGCTGGTAGGACAGCACTCTTTACTGCTTTTGACAATTTAATTTAGTGGTTCTGAATCATCATTTCTTACTATTTGTCTACAGATAGAATCATAGAATCCTTTAGGTTGGGAAAGACTTTTAAGATCCTTGAGTTCAACCATTACCCTAGCACTACCAAGTCCACTGCTAAACCATGTCTTGAAGTGCCACATCTACATGTCTTTTAAATACCTCCAGGGATAGTGACTCCACCACTTCCCCTGGGCAGCCAGTTCCAATGCTTGATAACCCTGTCAGCAAAGAAATTTTTCCTGATATCCAACCTAAACGCTCTGGTGCAACTAATGTTATTAAACAAAGAGTAAGGTTGCTGATAATATCTCATTTAAGAGAAGCTTTACAGAGTATTGTTTTTTCCTACTGCTTAAGGATATTACTGGCACGTAAGAATAAGCAACAAGTCCTTGAAGTGCTGCAACAAGAACCATCCACGTGTTTAACCTCCTCCTTTCTGCCCACATTTACCCCTCTGCCTTCTCATTAGCAGCAGTAGTGTACTGCTGGAAGGTTCATCTCCACCCTCCTTCTGAAGGCACAAAGAGCTGGAGATGANGGTTCATCTCCACCCTCCTTCTGAAGGCACAAAGAGCTGGAGATGAAAATCTCCCTCTTCTGTGCTCCTAGCTGTGGAAAGTGGGAGCCCTTCTGGTTCCCTGAAAGACACAGTGGCCTCAGAAGGGCAAGTGGATCCCAACAGCCTCGTGTATAGTGGTCAGTGAAGCGGTCCCTCCTGCACCAGAGCCCTGAAAGAACAAACACTTGGCTCTGAGCACTTCCACCCCTTGCTGGCCCTCAAGCTTTCAAGAGATAAAGAAAAAAGGTCTCATCCTAATGTGTGAATTATCTGCAGCCATACTGTCAGCCAGCGGCCCATGGTAGGTCTTAGACTAGATGCTGAAAAATGAAGCAACTGACTTCAAGAACCTAAAGAAATTGTGGCCGAAGGAATGTGTTCAGGCAGGATGCTGCCCAGCTATCCTTCAGCCAAGGTGTTTTCCCTCAGTGAAAGCAGGGGTGGCAACATGTTTGGTTGCCCCTCAGACTCCTGTAACCATCCCAGCCAGCCTGGTTACTCTGTGCTGCTGTTGTGTGTCCTGCAGGTTTTGTGAACTGCCCAAAATTGATGAAAATGTTGGTGAGGTTTAGAAAGCATATTCTGCTCTGGGCTGCTTCATCAGACTAATTTCCTACCTCCCAACTTAGACTCCACAGGAATGATATTTTGATGTAATATACATGATTTTAACACAGCCACTAAATACTCCTGGCTTGGGTCAATCCTTCTGTCACTGTGGGAGATGTGTCTTGTTTTTTTTTTCTATTCTGTTGCTTGCTTGCTTGCTTGCTCACTGTTGCTGTGCCTATCTCTATTTTCAAATGTAAACTTGCTATGCCACTATCAAATGCCAGTGAAGAGATGTGGATGTTCTGTGTGACAGCATGTATGTAGTAGATGCATATTTGTCCTTAAGGCAAGATGCAATGTTTCATCCCAAGGGAAAGAAGAATGACCTTTAGTCTGTCTGTGTATTTTACAATGTTCCTTCCTTTTCTGTTTCCTGTGAAGTTAAAGACCTGCTGGTGATGATTAAAAGTACTGCAGTTTCTTCTCACTCTAAATAGTTTTTTTTGAGTTATTTCAGAAGCAAGAAAGAGGCTAGAAAGGTTTAGTTGCATCTTCCTTTTCCCCCTGATGTCCACCAAAAATCAGATTCTGACGCATTTTACTTTCTAACAAAAATAAAACTTGGTAACCTTTTCTTTCTGTTCATATCCAGCTGCTGAACATCTCCTACCCCTCCCAAACAGATTTCCAGAAGGATATTTTTTGCAGCCTTCATACCAAGCTAGCTTTCATGCTCCCAGCATGGGATCTCTAGACTGAAGCTTCTGGCACTTCTGGGTCAACATATATTAGTGTTGCAGCTTTTAGGACCCAAGTTTAGAAATGTATTCCTAATTGTAGCAGAAATGGTGGCCAGGGTTCATGCCAGATCTTTTTCCTTGGGCTCCTTTTCCAGTCCAGTACTGCTATATGTCTTTCTGCAGAATGCTGACAAAGATATTGTAGAGAAAAAACATAGCAAGGTAGTGCCAGAAGATCATCTGTGATTGCACAGATGGTCTGCACGTGCACCACAAGCCCACTGCTTTGGGAAACATTGAATTTACTCTGCTCTGGCTTCACAGCTGATTCCAACTTGCACCACAAGCCCCTCTGACACTTCCAGGAAGTGTTGGACTTGCTTTCAGGGTCTCCACAGCTGATCTGTGCAGATGCTGTGGAAATGTTTGGGGTTTCTGAACACTAAGTAACTTGGGGTTGCTACCACATAGTAGTTCCAGCTGAGCCACTGGACTTGCAGAAATCCCACATAAATGTAAAGAAGGTCCTCTGAGTCTTCCTTTCTTCCAGATAAAATCTATGGGCAGAAGAGGGCATGTCCAATTAAAATCAGACATGTTAGCCTTGCTCTAATCTGTTTGCAGATGCAGAGAGATCAGGCAGAAGATGAATGGTGTGGCATTCTAAAACCACACTTTTCTGTGAGTAATGTTAGCATATTAATGCAGCCTTTCATTCTCAGTGTTTGTCAAAAGTAATTAGTATAAAGGTGTCCACAAGATCAACATTTGAAATACTTTTTCCACTCCATATTGTCTTTTTCCCCACTTTACAGTCTCCTCTTAAGTCACTGTGTTTGCTTAGTGGCAAATCTGTATGTAAAAGTTTCATTTATTTGCATTCTTTCTGGCTTCACAATATGTGGAACTCTAAATTCTCTTACTGAATATGATCAGTTCCAAGTAGCTGGGAGATTGGATCAGGCCAACCACCCAGCATCCTAGCACTGAAACTTCCCTAAATGAGAAGGAGGTAAAAAAAAAAAAAACAACAAAACTGTCACCTGTCCTGGGAGGTCAGGGCTGGAGGGTAGGGCTTTTGGCTACTCAGTCAGAAGGCACTGAAGGAATCTCACTGGGCTATGGAGGGGCTGCTGGAATTGCAAATTGAACAACAATAACAAAAAAAATCAACATTTCCGGCCTGTTCTTGTTCTGCAGTCAGCCTGCAGCCCCACACAGCAGCTCGGCTGCCTGGAGACAGGCTCCCCAAAGTCCTAGCTTCTAACTAGGAGGGGTGAATACCTCCCCAGGGCTGGAATGCCCTGCTCTTAGTTCATGTCCCCTCAGATAAGTGGTGAAATACCACCCACCCAAATTAAAAAAACCTGCCTGGAAATATGTCAAAGAAGAATTTCCTGGTTTAAATGGCTCTGGAAGTCACTGCTCTTCTACATTCGATATTCAGATTGCAGCGGGGGCTTTCAAAAAACACAACTCAAATGAACAGCTATGGGTCATCCAGAACTGGAGGGCCTGGCTTTGTGGGTGCTGCCCAGAGCAGCAGCAGGTGGGGAGAGCTGGGGTGCCCTAGCTCATCCTTCTTGCCAGAGTGCTGCCAAAGAGGCCTCTGGCCCGGACCCCTCCAATGGCTCTGAGAAATGTTGCACTTTAGGTCTCTCTAAGATAGAGAAAAATCATATTCCAAAACTTAGATTAATTAGTGATCAGGCTGGAAAGAGATTCTGCCTTCACTGGGTTCCTTTCTCTCTCTGTGCAGCTCTCTTCAGATGTAAACATTACCTTCTGGTGGAGTTTTGGCTGGCTTTGTTCTGTACCCGATTCTTTCACTCAGCCTCCCTTTCATCCCTCCAAATGGCTACTCTCAGATCATGAACCTGCTGCTTTAGGACAATGGAAATAGGGCCTTTTGTTTCTCAGCTTTTCCTCTCTGTAAGAAGGGCAGAGGTATCTGTGGGCAGGAAAATATGAAGGAGCAAGCAGTTCACTGGAGATTGCCTTCCAATCAGAAAATCAAAGTGCTTAGCTAGAGCCCAGCCTCTTACAGAAGCATGTAGAATTAGGACAAAGCAAAATCTGAATTCCTCTCACATCTTTGTGTAAAATTGGTATTAAGAATTTACCTGCCCTTAAGTACATTTTGTAGGGACAGCTATGTAAAAGTTGCATTATGTTCTCCAGAGTACATTTTTTACATTTTTACATAGCTGATCACTGGCTGAGTCCATGACGTGCAAAGCCCTTGTTGTGCTTGTTGAAATCAGCTGGCCATAGAGCTTTTCTGTACCGAAGAGAGGGAGGCTTTTCAGTATCAAGACATACATACAGTCTCATGTAAATGAAGTAACTGTATGTAGCTTATTAGGATGATATCCCTAGCTCCCTGGGACTGAAAGAAAAAGGAGTATTATTTTTTTACTCTTCACCATGTTTTTAACAGGTCTCTTACCTAGCTGCCATTCTATTGCCTCTGTCACTTAAATTAAGCTGCTGAAATCGATGATATAAACCTGTACATATCTCTGCTACAGTATGCAATGTCCCAGCCTTCTAAGAGCAATGCACGAGGGAAGATACAGTACAATAATGCAGTAAATATAGATCAGCTTCAGTAGGTTGTAGCTTTTAGCATCTTGAACAATCCTATATGCAAAAAAAGGAAAGAAAATTCCCAGTGTGGGCATCAGATCTGCTCATGTGATGTGAACACATGCTTGAACTATATAAACACACAAAATAGTGAGGCTGTGATGAAGAGCTACATAGCCGCTTAGGAAATATTTGCAGTATTTTGTATTCAATTGATAACTGAAGCTAACTGAATTTTCCAGGATGTCTTTATTATCCCATTTATGTAATAATAGTTGGAAGAAAATTCTCTGCCTTCTAGAAGAACTGTTCTGTCTCTGGTGTAGAGTATTTTACTTTTTACATGTAAAGCTGACATTGACAAGTGACTTTTTTCTAAGTTATGAGAGGGACGAAAAATAACTATTTTGTTTGAGTGTGGACTTGAATGAGCTGATCAGCTGTCTGAATTACCTTAGGTGCCATAGCTCCAGATCCCATCAAAGACTTCTCCAAGCTGATTTTGAATCAGCTTTTAAAAACACTTTGAATTTCAACTTTTCCTTCTTATTCTGTGGCAAAATGATAATGTTCCACTATCAAACAAACAGATAATACACAGCAAAACTGTAATTTTAATAAATTTATTTGGGATTGTCTAAACATGAAAAGCCAATAAGAATGCATTAGCTGTTTTCATAATATGACCAGAACCCTCTGAGTTTGTTTAAGTGAAAACTTTTGTATCACATCAGTTCTTTGTTCTGTCTATAGTTTGGAAATTAATCTCTAATGAGTGTCTAATCTGTTGCACTTTTACTCATGACTTCGTATAAACACTGATTTATTTATTGTACTTTGGCTGTAATAATTTGCTGTGAGCTGGAATCACAGCTGTGGAACTAATTCATTAAGGAACAGCAAACACCTGGCATCTTTTGAGTCAGTCAGGCTGTGTCTGAAGTTATTTACTACAGCATAGGTAGATCAGTACACTGAAGCTGCTTGGTGCCAAAACCCCTACATCTGACCTGTTAGCAGTTTGGGAGCTTCTCTTTGGTCCAGGTGCTCTGGTTGCTTGAACCAAATGTTCCCACCAAGGATGTGTTTTGAAGGTCTCCAAAGAACCATGCATTAACTCATACTCCCAGGTTCCCATTATGGACTGGAGCTCATTAAGTTGTGCATCCAAACCAGCTCTGGCTTAGCGTTCTCCATGAGCAATTAGGCTGGTGCACACGAAAACTACTCTGCAAAGTAAAACAGTTCCTACTAACTGAGGATGGTCAGGGGATTTGCATTTACTGCTGTGGACCACCATACTAACATAGACACTGGAATATAAATAAAATACAGAAAAAGATTTTTCCATTTTTCTATTACCCAAAAGCTGTTTTGTTTTGTTGGTTGTTCCGTCAGTCAGTCAGTCAGTTGGTTGGTGGTTTTTGACATACCATTGCAAGAGGGTTTTTTTTTTTGAGAGTAGTTCCTTAGTGGTGATCAGTGTTGAAAATGAAAATTTCTACACTGGCCAGATTCACAAAAAAAGCATGAGGGCTAGTTTTTAAGAAGTCGACATCTCTAGCTAGATCCAGGTACCTAGCCATTCAGATTTTACCTAGTCAAGCACCCAAGACAGCCCCCTTGGTCCATTGCACTGAGCTCTTTCACCTCACTGCCACTCACACTACATACTTGAGTATAGCTTGATAAGGATCTTGTCTGGCCACAAGTCCCATGTAAATATATATTTTTTTGGTCTGTATGTATTTATGTTGTTAATAAGAGATCAGTCTGCTTTGACAATGGTCAGTAAGAGATATTTCCACCACAGTAGGATTTGAGTCAGATCTCATGCCTTGATTCATGTGCCCGCCTGATTTATCAGCTCGTTTAGGCCAGCCTTGCTTGAGTTAACCTAATCTCCCTTCCCTGGGTAGAGGCTGGACCACCATCTGTCAGGATGGGTCCAGTATCCTGCTCAAGTTCTATTGTCTATAATTACATGTAGAGTCCTAAATGGTCTATTATCTCTTTGTCTTAAAGTCTTTTGAATTTCTGCAGTTCTTTGTTGGTGACAATTCTTGCAGAACACCACAGCTTTTTTTTCACCTGGAAGGAGTCTTCCATGGCAGCACCCTCTTTCCCAGGAAGATTTGGGTACTTGGAAGCAGCCTGAGCACAACAGACAACAGCATTCCTGGGAATTTGTTTCAAGTTTCCAAGGTTTCTGTTCTGCACAAGACAAGAATTGGACATTTCTCCTGAGACTTCTTTCATGCATGGTCACCAAAATCATCATCCTTTCCCATCAGAGGGAGTTTTCCTTTGTGCCCAAGAAGCATATAGTGGGAAATAAAAGTTGCAGCTCTTGTTCACACAACTGGTAGAATTCACTCTCCTCAGCCCTGTGTCTCTCTCTCTTTTTTAGCAGCACTCAATTCTTGCTTCTTCAAACTCAGCTCACATATTTGATTTTATCAGATGTTCTCCTATTTGTGTTATTTTCAGGAATATTGGTACAAATTGAGATTTATTCCTAGGATAATTTGTATCCAGCTGAAGTTTTCAGGGAAAGATCTTTACTGTCCCAGAAAAAGGACAAAAATTCTGTTACTGTTTTTGTTTAATAATGAGCCAGATACTTGATAAGCCTAAAAACAGTTTATGGCAGATACCAATACACAGACTCTACTAAGCAGTTTCTTTTGTTCATGCAAGCAGCTGGCTCAGTATGCACCTGAAGAGGTAATTAGAAAGATAAGTTGGAACACTAATTTGCAACATTCAGGCCTTCCTTGGGAAGGTATTGCCATGACAAAAGGAAATAAAGGAACTCACAATCAAGAACAGGGGCACTATCCACCATTTTTCACTCTCACTGGCAGCTCTAGGTAACCTTTAACCTCTTCCCACCAGCCTCCTCAAAGAAGTTACAAGATGCAGGAGAGTAAAGGAAAAGGGTCTAGTCTCCTCACACAAAATGCCTTGTGCATTTATGCTTAGATAAAATGTCTTTTATTCTGATTTCCTTGTGCTCTGTTTCTCCCAGGTACTCCAACAGCCTAAAAGGAAAAGAAAAAAACCATAAAATTGCCACCTTGCCAAGAGTCGGTTGCTTTATAAGGACATTAATGAACACATTTGGAATCAGTTTTATAGATTACTAGTCAGTAGTATTTTGTTTGGTTAGTTTGTTATTATGGATAGTACAGTGCTTGGTTCTGAATCATTTTACACAGATTAATTAATTTAGTTTTGTAGTGCTGCACAGTGAACTTTGCAACTCTGCCTATGAATGCAGTTGGGGCTCGCAAGGGAGAGCTACAGCTTAATGACACCCGCACAAAAACAGCCATGACAAGTTGTGTACTTCACTTCAGAGGCTGCTGTTGAGATCTCCTTCTTTTGGGAAGTGTGACTCTTCTGTCAATCATCTCATTTCTGTGATCAAAGCCAGCCTGGCTTGTGCACACTCTGATACCTCGAGCTGCTCACACTGAAGCCAGTCACTCCATCGAGAAGACAACTGGACCTTAGAAAAGGAAGCTCTATCAGTAACCTGGAATCAACCAGTATAAAATTTCTCCTTATCTGAAACTCTATTCTTGGGAGAAATATTATCGCTAGCCGTGTGTTAATTGGCAGGAAATTGCTTGCCCTGGGCTCCTCTGACAGAGGCATCCCCTTCCCTCTCCTCCCCCTGAACTCCACTCTCTCATACTGCACCACACTCGACATTTGACAGCACTGAAGGGAGAGATGAATTCCATGAACAGTAAAAAAACAACTTTCCGCTCCATCGCAAGGAGCCAGATGACGGATACTATTTTCAAAGACTTCTTTGTCCATAAGATGGCGTTTGAATTAGGAACTTGTTTAGCCAGATTCTCTTGTTACAATTTACTGATTCATTGGGTGGAGAATGGGAGGGCAGGATGACAGAGCCAGACAGCTTCGATTAACGATCTTTTTAAAAGACCTCTTTCAAACACAAATGTATCTTAAAATATATCCAGAATTAGCCAGCAGGAAGAATTATCAATTTTAACCTATTTGTGTCTTTAAATTATCTGCTGAAGGGAAATAAGCTGTTTTAACATCACTACTTTTGAGAGAAGAATGGTGATGTTCTAACAGATTAAATGTGATGTTTTTCTTGAAAACCAGAGGTGGTGTAGAAGGGTTTTTTTTGATGAAAAAAAAGTTTCCAAATCTCTCCTGATCTCTCAGTGAGACCATAACAACAGTTAAGTCTCATTTGGGTTAGTAACATGGAAGTTAATTTCTGTTTCAGCACAGAAACAAAGAGATGGGTCAAATTCAGGTCTTCCACCTCTTCTGAGAGATGTTGTTCCTTTGACAGTTTTCTCTAGATCACATCAGAATGGATAAATCTGGAATTAGTTCCAATGAGATATTTAGGATACTTTTGTCACACCTGCATTGGAGGAGAACTCGGGATCTAACAACACCAGCACTGTGCCTCTTCTTCCTCCATTCTCCTTCAGCCAGACCTGAGCCATTCACACCCTGCCCATGTGAAATCCTGGAGTCCTTCTCTCCTCTGCTGAGCACTGGCCATTTTCAGAGCTCCTACTTCAATTTGTAAAGTTGAAATGCCTGGGGGTCTAATCTTACTGTAGCGGGAAGGGGAAAGGTCTGGACTGGTCTTGTGTGACTGTAGCCATTTAATTTGTCTGTCATTACTCCATGAGTATAAGTTACCAAGAATGCAATTCTCAATTTCTTGCAAAAAACAGGGCAATGGCCTAAGCTTGCCTTTAGTTACTTGGCTGACAAAAAAGAAAAATTTCTTTCTGTGGTAGAATCATTCTTATTCTCTTCAGGAGTCTCTCCCTCTGAACACAGACACACACATTTGTGTGCATGTGTCATTAGATATATCATGCGCACACCAACTCAACTTTTTGCAGAATTTAAGTAGCTAGAGGTTTTGAACTCAGAAGACTATGCTAGTGATACAAATAATATATACTTTTTCTGAAGTCCATTTTCACATCACAAATTTCTTTAGATATATTTTTCAATTTCCAAGTTCTTTTTTTTTTTTTCTCCCATTTACTCCTCTCAAGGCAGCATTTAGAATAAGTATTTATGTGTGGGGAATGGAGACTTCTGAATGAACTTTTGCCAATATAATAAAACTAGAACAAATCAATAAGCCACCCAGGCATCTAATGCTGTCACTATTCCCACTGACTGTTCCACTACATCAAACAGTATGGAAAACATTTTCAAGGTAAGTCCTCTGTATTCTGAAATAGGTCCCTAAAGGCAGAGAGATGGAGGTTTTCTTGGCCTACCTGTTTAAAATGGGTCATGCTCTGCATTCACAATCACCTTGAAGTCAGGTGCAGCTTTTCAAAGCAAGAGCTCCAGCAAGGCGTGCACTGCTTGAGCTGCAAGTGCACTGCAGCCAAGGTCAGGGAGACCCTCCTTTCCCCATCTATGTTTGGAAAGTTCCTTTCTTCTTAGCCTTGGCTGGCATGGTGATAACAGCTCCTCTTAGCTGTTTGAATTCCCATCTCCATGCAATGTCTTCTCATGTGTCATGCCATCCTTAAACCAAATCCTAACCTCACTTCTCTGGCTTCAGTGGGAAACTATGAGCCTCGTTATCTGCTTTATCTGTGTTACTAAGGTTTTGCTACCCAAGCAGTGGAAGTGAAGCTTCTCCTGACAGTAGATGTCCTTTGCCAATGTGAAATGTTTCAGTTCCCAGGGAACAGATGCCATACAAGCAAAACTACTTCTGTTGGTACAGCTATCTCATGGTTTTATCTTCACAAAAGTGCGAAGCTAACATGTTTCCACTGGCAAAAGCTTCTAGCTGGATGCTGAGGAAATAGAGGGATACTGCACTGGGACAGGACCTTTGGGACAAGGACAGTTGTTGTGAAATTGGTCATTTCTCTCTTCTCTTCTACATTACCCCATCCCTCCCCCCAGGTGAAATTGGCTGTACTGATCCATTTAACTGCACTCAGTCTAAGGACATCTGTCAAAACAGTGAGGTTGATCTGGAATCACAGTTCATCCAACCCCAGCCTGACCCCAAGCCCTGCCAGCAGCTGGTGGCAGAGCTAACCTGGCTCTCAGAGCGTGGCCCTTGCTGCCCTCTATGAGAGATGGGCCCCTACACAGGCCTTGTGTGTTGCCATTTTGATCCACTGATGCTCTTTTGTTCTGTGGAGGTAAGAAGAGAAGGTTACGGTCAGGATGATGGTGCTATCTTGTTATCCAGGCATGGTTTTAGTTGTGTACTGCTGTAGTCTGTTGATGATCAGCTCAGTATCAACATTTTCAAGTGTACGAGCTCACAGGGCTCATTCTTGTCTGCAAGATCCCAGGAGTTCCCATGTGCGCTGCTCTGGTGCCCAGTCTGGTGCTGGTTGCATCTGCTGAAGTGTGGCTGTGCCAGGACAGTTTGTTTCATTCAGTGCAAGAGAAAATGTCAAATGGTAATGATCAGCTGCTTTGCTACTACCTTGCTGTTACAGCGTCATGAGCACCGATACGAATTTGTTGTCAAAGCGGTCTGTCAGCTCCTGCTCAAATCCACTTTTGATGTTAGAACTGGATGTGTACCACAATCTCCTGTCTCTAAGGAGTTATTAAATAATAGCTGACTTTGCCAAATGAGCTGATGTATTTTCCCCATTATTGCACAGAAATTAAGAAGTCCTTGCTTATCCTCACAGAAGAGGCTTTGAACCCTTCATTGTACTTTTCAGAAATCATTCTTGGTTCTGGGATCCCTGAACCCAGATGCTGATGGGGTTGGCAGCAGAAGAACTGAGGAAGTCAAGGTGAGGACCATGGTCTGTGCTTTGGCACATGAAAGGCAGGGTTTTGAGCTGAATGCCCACAATTCAGAGGCACCACAAATCAGCACTCACATTTGAAAGACTTTGCTTCATTTGTGCTTTTTTGATATGCCAGTTTTAGATGGGTGTGAGAATCATGGATTTCAGCTGGGTTATCCCAGAAATTTTCTGGTATAAGTGCAAGGGAGCCAGTCCTCCTCTTCCTTGTGCCTCAGTGAATAGAATAAACATTTCCCATCAGAGGAGGACTAGCAATGACTTTAGAAAACAACCAAAGAGGGAAATACATTGAGTTGGGTTACTGATGGAGGGGATTTATAGCATGTTGTGAACTATCCACTCAGTCCCAGAATTTAAGTGAGGGGCAGGGGTGGGGGTTGAGAGAGCAGGAAAACACAGTTCCCTTGTTAAAATGAAAGAATGAGTTTAATATATACAGGCAGAAAGACGAGGGAAGTCCTTTCCCTGTTAAATATTTACCATCTAAGCTCTGCTCAGACTCCTGATTTTCTGTATCTCTAAAGATGGTGGTACTTGTGACAGTAGGATATGTTTCTTAATGTATTCCTCCCTCTCAACCCACCTTGCATGGGAAACTACTTGGGTAACAAAAAGCAGACTGTTCCCTTCTCATAAATATTAATCAGTAAACTCCCCCTTCTATTTTAAATCGAAGGCTGGTGCTAAAACCCTTTTTTCCCCCCACTCAAGCATCCCCCAAGGAAAACCCTGAAAGTCCTGAGAAAGCCATGCACAGAGGCTGCCGTGACTAGAGGCCTTGTAGGCAGTGACATTTAAAACTCTGAGGTCAGGGGGCACAGCAAGAGGAGGAATGAGCTTTGTTTCTGCTATGTGTTGCTGAAAGCTAAACCTTTATGGAACTTTTCTAGCTGCATTTTTTGGCTATTTAGCTTTGAAAACAAAAGATTTATTTATTTTTTCCTATTCATCACAGTTTTTGTCCTAAATTGACAGCAGTGACATAAGAAGGACCCTCCCTATTCTGAGTTGGAGCTGTGTATGCTCCTTTGGTCATTGCTGCTTAGTACAAATATTATATGACCTTTAAGCCAAGGGAAGAAAACAAACAAACAAAATGATTGCACAGAGCCAATGTAGACACCCATTACCACAATTCATTCTTCTAAATAAGAAAATTAAAACTTTCTTAGCAAGTAAAATACGTTGACTGGAGCATGTACAGTACTAGAGGATGCCCAGAAACCCAGCTGTGTGTCTTCACAATCCACTCAGCTTCAGATCAAACCAGAAGAATATTCCCAAGAACACAGGGTGATACTGCCAGAGGTTGATTTGCCTCCTAGATAACCCTGAGCAGTGCTGAACAATTCTTTGAACTCAAAGCAATTTGAGATTGTGTTCAGAAATAACACATAGATTTGCCAAAATCCAAGAGTGTATCAGCAACCAACGTGTATTTTTCCAGTGCCTGTAGTGATAAGCCAGTGCAGAGTTTGTTGTTTTCTCTTTGGGGCAGTGTTAGTACTTGTGGTATGTTAGAGGATTTCCCATGCCAAGGATGCAATTCATGTCCTGAAGAGTGTGCAGTCAAGAATAATGTTTTAAAATCTTTGTCCTTTACCAAAGCATTTGGACAGACTTCAAAGAACATTATTATCCATATCTAACAGCTGGGAAAACTCAGGCCAGAAGGGGTGACATGGCTTTCCCAAGGTGATCTTCTGAATTAGTGTCAGACCAGGAGTAAAGTACTGTAGTTCCTGCCTGCTGTGGATGCTACATCTCATCATGCTGTGAAGGTCAGTGCTGGGTGCTGTACATTCCAGATCTGATGTACTGGTTGAACACTTTGAGTGAGAGATGCTACATACCATCAATGAATGGAGAATTGAGGCAGGCGATGGGACACATTCAAGCTGATCAGCCCAAACAGACCTGTGTTTGATCATTGCTGGTGGCAGTACCTAGTGGCACAAAACTCATGGTGGAATGGCAGTAAAGCTCACAGGACAGGCTCTGGGTGATCACGGAAAATAACCACATCTCAGTCTTTGGAAGCAATATCTTAGGATGTTGCTAGGGCAGATGGTGGGAGTATGGTGAGTTTTGCTGCTGGTGGTTTGGTCACTTCATAGGTTAGAGTACACATTTGATCCCAGTAAGCCATGCCACCCAACTGAATTGGTGATATATTTTTCCCTGATTTATTCTGGAGATATGATGTATTCATGTAAAGGCAGAGTGGCATGAACCAGAAGTATCTGACCAGGCATAAAGCTTGCTCACAGAAAGATAAACCTCCACAAGTCTTTGAACAGTTTAGGCTGGAAGAGTAAATTCAAGTTAGATCAGCATCCTAAATTAGGTGGCTGGAGTGGTTTTGGTCCAGAGCCCTAAAACCACATGTACTTCCATATTCTGGAAATAATTCTGAGATAGGTAAGCAACTGTGTTCAGAGGAAGAGATTTTCAGGCAGAACCTGAACTTTGTACTTGCAAGATCTGGGTGGAGTGAATGGTTGATGTTGGTACACAGAGATGTATATTTGCTGCAGCAAGGTCTTAACCAAAACTCCCAGTAGATGACAGGCAGTTTAAGAGTGTTTATCATGTTGCAGTTCTCCTGCTCAGCACTGTTCCAAGGTGATGGCAGCAGTATAGTTCTTCCAGGACACAAGAATGAGAAGCAGCTGTAGCTAGCAGCTGCAGGTATAAACAAGTATCACTAATTAGAGGTAGTTAATAATTTCCTGGCTCCATTAAGTGCTTAAAACTGATATTTACTCTTTGTTTTCACTCTCCATTAGAGAAGTAGAGCTACAGCTGACTAATCCCAGTTGGTGGTGAATAAGATGGAGTAGTATCAGTTAGTTTTCATGGATGTGTGGAGTGTGAGAATGCAGGTATTTGCTAAAAATTGGGTTGTTTATTTCAATAGAAGCATTTGGCTATCAGTGTTTTGAAGACTATGCTGCATGATGACAAAAAAACCCCACAAACCAAACAATTAATAAAGAGATCAGAATTACAAGTTTGAAAAAATTTATTCTGTGTATTTGAAAAGAATACCCTAACTGTGTTCAGGCAACTACTTTCACAACATTATTTTATAGGGATATAAAACCAAGCAGTTAAACACTATATGGGAGATCCAAATGCAAACTGAGAAATGGACTTGATCCTGGCAGAGGTTGTGAAAGATCAAAAGCACATCTCAAGAACTGGTTATTTCATTTCAGCTGAACACTTCTCAGGAATCCTACCTCCAGGCCAAGAGGCCTTATTTGTTTTACTAAGAGATGCAGACAGTCACCACTATAATCACCTGTGGTATACTGAGGTTAATTGAGGAATTTCCAACAGGCAGATCTGGCACCCTGGAGAACATGCAAAGTTGGCTCTTGGTCTCAAACTTCTAGTTTTTCTGTTACTTGGCCCAGCTGAGCCAGCTGTGCTTGTGCTGAGGCACTCAGCCTCTGAGTCCTTCAAAAGAGGATAGGAGAGATGACACATCAGCAGTCAATACTGAAGATGCAATGCTCATTTCCCTGTCATCATTCAAGTGTGACTGTAGATGCTAGAGCCAAGGTTGTCTGTCTTTTGGAGAGGGCTGTCACTAGGCTACTGCACCCAGAGGCTGTACTAGCACTTGAACTCCTTGAGCAGTTCCCAGCAGTGCATATCGGAGCAGAATCCTTATTTCTGCTTTTCCTTTGTTAGTCTCTCCATCTGCCCTTTGGGCTTGTGCACTTTAGGAACTTAACAGAGGACACTTCTTTCTCTGTGGCATTCTCTCTGTACTTATCTAGGGCTTTGAATACCTCCCAGTTAGTGATTTCTGCCAGAACAATGTGCACCATTTATACTACAGACTACAGCTAGCTTGACTTTCAGTTTCCTGTTTGACCTTATAAAAGTCATTATTTCACAAATATTCAGACATGAAATTTTACACACTTAAGGCACCTAAAAGCAAATTCTCCACTGGTAAAGTTGTCTAAACAAACTAGCCAAACCTTGAAAGGATATAATTTCCCTTGAAAGTACATCCTCACAGATAATTGATAGCATAGCCATCTTTCAGACCAGATGGTTTCCTTTTGGATGCTTACACAGAATAAAGTATGAGGAGCAAAGTAGCCTTATACCCTCAGAACAGATCCTGCCATCACTTCTTAGACTAAAATCCACATTCCAGAAGGGTACAAGCTAGTAAAAAGAGCCCTTGCATTTCACCTGATAATAATTAGCTTTGTTGCAAGAGAAAACTAATTTCTATACATTAGTTGGCTCTACCGCTAATATTTATGATTGTATAATATTAAATATGTATTATGCATACATACCTATTAGGCAATTAGTATAGTGCTGCATAAGACATAAATATAAAGGTATATTTCAATTTATACTTACATTTTCCCCATGCTTTTCTTCATAGAGATTTGCAAAGGTAAAATCTATAATGTCTTCCATGGAACAAAGCCACTTCTGGAGTTTATGATGGTGTCATAATCATGTCTAATAGCTGAGGCTGGGCTAGTCCAGCCTTCCCTTTGGGGACCCAGGTTGTAATAGTAAAAGAGTACTTGCTTTCTGTATTGAGCATAAGAAGAAACATGGCCCCAGCCACTTCTTCCTCCCGTGTGAAACAGCTGTAAGCACTGAGCTGTTCACAGGCACAGGAAAGTCCTTCAACCCTGTGGTGTTTCTCTGCTCTGCCCAGGCATCAGGTCCCCTTCCTCCTCTGGAAAGGTAGCAGAACAGATGGAACTACCTTGGAAGACAGATGATCTACAGGGTGCATTGGGCTGGTTAGAGTGAAGGTGGAGAAAGAAAGCATCCGTTTAAGAGATATGGAGAGTTTCAGGGAGGCAGAGAGGAATCTCACACACTGGGCAGAGAATTTTAACAGGGCATTTTTAGGTCTTTAAATAAAACCCGAGACAAACAAAAAACCGCTTCCTCAGGTTGTCTGTGTGCTGTGGAGGGAAAACATCACAAAGTGAATCAGTAGCAGCGCAGCTGGGAGATATCTCAGAAACTGCTTGTTTCTGGTTTTCGTGTGTTCAACCACAGGACAGTTCTCTTCTGAACTGCTGAGAATCAGCATGAGATCATGAGAGAAAGGAGAGGATACTTGGCAGATTAGGAAGGAAAACACATGCCTTCTAAGGAAAAAACACTTGGGTAGCCATCACTGGGAATCATGATGGTTGCAAAATTCTCCTACTTTTTGTCTGCCTTCCATGTGAGCATATGTCAAAAGAGATGGCAAGACTGCAGGGACAGTTCTGTGGAGATGATGTGATTGATAAAGTTTGTGAAAGCAAAGCAAAGTATAAGAGGAATCGGTCTACTGTTCTAGCAAGATTGGCATTAATAGTAAAGTCAGGGAGTTGTTTATCTAAAAGGCATACTAGATTCTCCTAATTTTTCATGATGGTTCTGTATTTTTAATTATTTTTAAACTTTTATTACTCTTAATGCTTCTAAGAAATTGCCTTATCAGAACTAAGAAGTTGAACAAGTGACTCATGTAATGCTCATCAGTATGGGCAGTCTGAGTTATGTGTTTCCTGGAACAATTATCCTTCCCTTTTCCACTTTTTGCTCTATACTTGTCTAGTATTTTGTCCAGCCTGGAAGCAGGGAAGGGTAGGGACCTTGCCAGGTCATGTGTTTGCAGTACTTTTTGTAAGATCCTAAGTTTTTAGCCTTTGGGAACAGCATTGATTGAAGTGGTTGTAATCCAGACCTTCTCATGGAGCATGAGAAGAGTTTGTGCTTTGATGGGGAGTGCTGTGAACAGGATGGCTCTCGCAGGGCATTGTATTTGTGGAGGGGGTGGGTTCTTCTCAGGAAGCCTGGATATGCTGGTGGTTCCCAGCCATATGCTCCCCCCAGTACCAACTGCACTGGCAGAGCTCAGGCTGGGAGAGCACAGGAGGTACTTTTGGAAAGCTTCAGTTGACCCTTCATGTGCCCTTTTGGGCCTCGGGCTAGCCAGGCTTCAGGAAGAGCAGAGAGGAGAAGGTCAGAAAATGAAAGAGTCTTTAGAGTAAAACCCTTTGCTGAGATGCAAGGCAGAATGACTTTGTCACTTAATTATTCTGGACTTTCAAAGCACAGAATGAAGTGTTGGATGTGGCAATGCAGCCCTTGTCAGCACAGCATGCGGGAGGCAGCCCAGCAAAGGGAAGCGAAGAGGGTTTGTTCAGCAGCTGGCATAGCAGCTGGGCCCTGCCAGCTCACATCTGACTTACTTTGTGCCTATCAGTGAACAGCTTCTTCTCTGGCTGTGACACTTGGCACTCTGCTAAGTCTGCTCTTCTTAGTTCTCCTTCCCTGGCACGAGGCTCAGCAGCAGACATACACCCTCTGGAAGCAAAGAGCCCAGGACCAGCACAAAGCTTTTCAGGCAAAGGATTTTAAGGTCTGCTTACGTTAAGAGATTAAGAAACAAGAGTTAGTGGCATCTAAACTAAGAGTAGTAGTGGTAAAACTGCTTTGGAAAGCAAACTAGCTTTAAATGATATTATTAAATCCCTGTTGACTACTCTGACCTTATTAAATGCCTTGGCTTGAAGGCTGATCTATTTCATGCACCCGTCTGACCAAATCAGTGGGCAGTGTTGGGTGAACAACCATTATGAACTGTAGTACTCAGAACCTTCTGAGAGGAAATAGCTCCTTCATGAAGTTCAAAGGCCTTTTTACCTGTTCAGAATGGATGTAAATAGGTGTGAGGGTCTTCTTCAGGGGCCTTTCTAACCGAGACTGCCCAGTCCTCCTGGCTAAAACATCAAATATCATTTTAACTAAGTTGTCTGTATATTTTGTGCTTTTCAGTGCTGTATGAACTGCAGTGGTGGTCGAGATTTTCCAAAGTCATAGGAGTTAAGGCATCTGTAATAGGGCAGGTGCCTAAATCTTCGAGTCTTTGTGAAAAGCCAGTCACAAAAGATACTATGAGAATCACAGGGAGAATGCCAGGGGGAAGGACCTTAACATTGTCCTAACTGGAAACAGAGATTTCACAGGCAGGGCTTCTGTATTTTGCTAAATCCTGCCGTTATTTAACAGTCTCAGGATGACTCTATAAAACACTCTTTATCAAAGCCAGGTCCAAAAACCTGTTCTGCAAAGTCCAGACTGGTTATATTTTACAGAGGTGATTCAGGTGATTTCTTCTGCCACAGGTATCCTTTCTCCTCAGCTCCAAAGCATCTCTTGCCAGCGTCAAACACTGTATTAGAGCCACTGCTGCTGTGCACCATCTTAAAGATTTCTCCTCCAGGAGTGGAGATTTGGCTACATTTCCAACTCTGTGTGCCACAAGGAAACCGGAGTGTGGCTAAGCATCTGTTCCTGTGCTTCTGCAGTTCAAGCAAAAAATGTTGCTTTTACCTCTCTGTCACTTGGTGCATCCATACTTTTCTACTCCAGCCTCTCAGCCCCAAACAGTCACATTGCATACACATCAGTTTGAACCCAGATTCTGCTACCAGGTATGTCTCTTGGCAGGGAAATTAAACAGAGTGTAGAGGGCTTGGAAGCTCTGCACCATCCAGGCTGCCTGCCTTATGTAGCAAGAACCAGGACTTCTCCATGACATGTAACAAAGACAAGATAGCCTAAGTGTCCTGGAACGGATGCTTAAAACCAACTGGTTTGGGTTGGTTACTTTGCTGATACCACCCCTCTGATCTTCAGTACTCCTGATGCTACTGTAAGTGCTGTAGAGTGACAGAGGGAATTGCACCCACTGCATCTTCTTGAAAGCTGAGCACCAGGTAAGCTGCTGGAAACCCTGAGTCTCAACAAGTCACTTGAGTGTGGAAAGCGGGGTGTTCCTGTTTTGTCTCTTGTTAGTTTTTCCTACGGAGTAGTCACCATCAGGACACTGCTATCATCCCAACATTAATCAGAAAATGAGAACCTGTGTTGTTAGAAGGGAAAAAGAGCATCAGCTACTTTCAGGAAGGGAGAACTTGTGCCAATTTATGGTTTGCTTTCAAAGGGCCTGACAAGCATCTTATTGAAACTGATGGAACAGCTGGCATTGATTATGTTGAGTTCAGCTCCAGCATGAAATTCCGAGAGCATTTTGCAGCATCTAATGATGGTTTCCTACATAACTGCCTTGGAAACCCAATCTGCTTTCCTTCCAGCCTCATTCCAGTCCAGGTTGGCTTGTGTTTTTTGTTCACTTAAACTCTTGTTGGCTAGTTTTTTTTGGGACAAACGTGGAACTGGTGCTTAAATCCCCAGACAAAAGAAAGCACGGATGCCTTTTCTGCTTTGAAATACCCAAGGTCTTTCTCTGCATAGCAAGAATCCATGTCCTGAATGGGCTTAGGGGGGGGCAGAAAGGGACTTGCTGCCTGTGAGGCTGGGTTAATATGCCTCTAACTGGCTGGCTTTGTGCCTTCTCCTTAGCTCCTCGTAAATGAGAATAGCCTGCTCTCAGATAGCCTAAGGGCTAGCTATGGCTAGTTGTGAAAGGGTGAGCTGGGCAACAGCAGCAGGAATAAAAGTAGGGAGTAGCAGATGAGAAGAGAGGGAAAATCATTCTAACTAATGAGCACTTTACTGCTGAGACTACATCTTGTAGCCTTCTCTTTTTCTGTCTGCAGCAGACCTCTACAGCACCCACCATCCATCTAATTGATTCTTACCTTCTTGAAAGTTGCTCAAAGTCTGGGAGCCAGCCTTGCCTTGCTGATTATTTTCTCAACTCCCTCAGCACTCCAGGGCTGGGCCACAGGTACTATATCTGAAGGCAAAGGGTTTTTAGATGCCATGTGACAGTGGCATTGGCAGAACACCCCATGTTGCTGGTGTATTTTTCTGGTTTGCGATGATTTCAGTTGCTTCACTTGCGTGACATACACTGTAGGAAGACTTTTCTGCTCTTTCTGTCCAGCTGTTTGCTGCTAGACTTGGGGTTCTCAAGTACTACACATTTTAGGAGCTGAAATTTGTTGCAGTATTAAAGTCAAATGTTATACATCACATATAGTGTCCTCAAAGGGTGCATGCTCTACTTCAGCACAGCAAGCCTGTTTCCAGCTTCTGGAATTTGCTTCATAAGTGCAGTCACAACTGCTAATTATTTTCATTTCTTTGCATATTTTTGGTGTGAAGGAAGTCTGTGGACTTACAGACCCTCAGACTGGTTTGTAAAATAGCCACTCATTTTTTCCAGGTGGCTTCTAAACCCATATTTAGAAACTTCTCTTCTGTCTCACTCTGAAGCCATTAAGCATGTGCAGTATGTTCAGCAGCTGAAAAATGTACTGAGATTTGGAAATAATAAGGGTAGAAGAAATCATCCACCAGAATGCTATAGCTCATGTCAAGGCAACATGGACAAACACCCAGTGGTCATTCAGTGTAAAGCAAGAAGTCTATAAAGGGTTTAGCCTGATTTAAATAAAAGAAAAAAATAAAAGCCAGAAAAAGAAAAGATTGCTCTCTGAAAAGAAGAAAACCAGAGGAAATAGGAACTAGATACTATCTAGCACCCTATATGCACTGTGAGGAGAAAGAAAATGAGCTGTGCCTGTGCTGAGCTGTCAGAACTAGGGGCAGAGGGAAGCAATGGGCTAAGCCTCTTGGTGGTGTTGATTTATCTGATTCATGGAAAATCAGTGCAGCCCTTGTAGCATGTGTGGGAGCTGCTGAGGTAGTACATCTGCCTCAGCAAAATCAAAGCAGTCTTGGTCCCTTGGTAGCTCACAAGAGGCTGCTTCTCCTCTGCTTTGGGCACAGACCACTGTGAAAGGTTTCTATGGCAGGGACTCAGTGCTCTTCTTCTAGCTCCCTTGTCTGTAGGAAAAGGGCTGTGTGGAGAGGGAAAAGGGCTGTGTATAGGTTCAGAAAGGCTCACTGGAAAGCCTTTGGTCCTTCTTGTCGATTTCTGTCGTGCTTTTTAGACTGAGGCAAGGTCCCAAGCATTTAGTTTACAAGAAGTATTTCAGGGAGAGTTTTCTGTGCTAATTGCCATGCTGTTTACTGCCAGAGAGATGCAGGGTTTATTACTTTATGCACTTTCAAACTGGCAGAGGATGACAGGGTTTATGATTTAATCTCTAGCAAGTGTCTCTTTCTTTGACGGTAGGTGGAATGTTACTATCATCTATTCAAAGGTGGAGTGATGTTTTTTACTAGAACCCAACTAACTGCATCTCAGAAAAATGCTGATACAATCACACACAAGAACTGGATGAGATGAGACACTTTTCTGCCTGTTTCTGTGGCACACAGTGGAAGCTGCTGATATTTGATGAGCAGTAACAAGATGCCCTACTGCGACACCCCACCAATGCCAATTGTTTATGCCAAGTCTGGTGAGCCACCAACATGCTGAAGAGGCAGTCATGTTCAGCACAATAAGATCAAGGGACTTGAATATGTTGCAGTGTTAATTCCTGATATTGTTGTTGCTGATGAGAATTTATCTACAGTTTCAGAGAGTCAGAAAAACTCACTCATAAAAAGAGAAGAGATAGTGAGCAGTTGATTCTGCATGAGCTGATCCCATCAGTCTCCACATGCCCCTGCTGTGCAGAGCTAGGATGCTAGGTTAGCCTTGCCTCAGTGTTGCAGATTACACTCAAATCTCATTTTAGCTGTATTGATAACTGCTTTGGGAGAGTGCCTTCAAGATGTATTATGTTAATTCATGATTTGCCTTGCCTCCCTCAGCCTTTCTCTCCTGTGTGCCCTGAAATCCTCCCTGTTCTATGGAGTCCTCCAGCCTTGTCTGGTCACTGTGCTGTCCCTGTACCCCAGCAGCTCTCAGGCTGGCCCTAGTCACAGGGGGCCCTGGAGGACCAGTTCTGGAGTCAGGGGCTTTGTTGTGGCACAGCTTCTGTACTTGGGCACTTCTTGCTTCCTGCACAGGTTGATTGTACCTGGATTGCAAGGATTGAAAGGATTGCAGATGTCTGCAGATGATTCACAAGAGTATGAAATATTTCTACTGTTGTAGGGAAATTCATTACAAGGCTCCTAATGTTTTTCCATTTGGTAATTCAAGAGCTCAGGTTTCTTGCACTGAAAAGCCCCTCCAGCATTTGTGAGGAGGTGAACCTAATAATTCCAAGCTAAAGCCATGTTACTGAGACCTCAGTTGAGTGTATTCTTCAGAGAAGACAATCAGAGATCTTTCTAAATGGGAGCAGCTTTCCTGGCTACCCTTAAAGTGTTTGTATAGATCTGCAACAAAATTAGAAAGATGTACTTGGGGATGAAAGCACCACATGCCCTGATGCTTGTGACACCTCTCTGTGGCAGCATATTGTCCTCACTGTCTGCATCACACACCTGCTAGAAAGGGCTCAACTGCCCTTCCTGAGTACACACTCAGATGTTTGTTATCCTGGTGCCAACCTGGCTTGTCTTTGGGTTGCTCTGGAGTAAAATGGGTTTATATCTGCTTCAGAACTTCTTGCTGAGGTTTTTAACATTTTGTACACTGTTTTCCCATCTCCCTCTATTTCCCTCCATATCAGCATTACTCATCCCCTTCCACTTCCTTGCATTAGTGTTCCATATGCTCTCGTGCTTCTCAAGAAATGGCTCAGTATAGTCTCCATGCATTCCCCTCCCAGTGCTCTGTCTTTGGGCAGCAGAGACTGACAGACTGAGTTGAAGCTGACGAGCCAGAAAGCTGAGTGTCAGGGCCCTGTTGTCCCTGTAATGGTTGCAAAAACATCTGTACAGCTCTGTATTCCTCCAGCAGATCAGGGGCCTTTCACTGCTCACCTTGGGAGAACAAATTTGCAAATACCTGAGCTGGAAAAGGACTGCCCCTGCAAGAAGGCTGGTTACAGTGTTGGAGGAGAGGGAAATTCAGAGTCATTAAATACAAAAGGATCAACTCATCACGTGCCACGGACTTTTTAAGTAAACACAACAGGGAAATAGAGTAACTGTGGCTTCCCTTCCCCCATACAAATAACTGGAGTCCTTATTTCAGCAAGTGCCACACAGCGCACAGCTGCACAACTCATTTTCATTTTACAGGGCTTCTTGGCTTTTACTGTGACAAAATTCAGTGCCTGTAAAACTCTTGAACTTTTATTATCACTTTCAGAAAACAGCATTCCTCTTTATTTTCCTGTCAGTGGCCTCAGACTTTTCTGCTAAAGAGCTGTATTTCCTCGGACATACAGGATTTAAGGGATGGTCAAAACAGATTGCCCACTCTGTACAGTCCATGAACTTTAACAGTGCAGATACAATGAATACATTTTACTATAGCTTTTGTGTCCTGAACTCTTATGTGTCCCATCTTTGTATCCTGTCTCTTTGCTCTGTTAGGCAAAGAGAACTTGTTCTAAAGCTGTTCTGCATACGTCTAGAAACCAGCCCAGTCCTCAACAGACTCTCTTCCCTTAGGCTTTCTCAAATTGAAGTGGAACCCTCTTTCTCTGCTTGTGTTTGGTTCACATTTGACCAACTGTCCTTCAGCTTCAGCTCTGGTGTGGCTTCACCTTTCCCTAAACTGCAGGAGACCTTGTTTTAGTGTTTATATAGAGCCACCTCCCTCCCCATTCATACTCTGGCAAATTGGGTTTTATTCACTATATCTCAAATCCATGCTCTTCCTCACGTGTGGTCTGCGACAGTTTAGGGAAGAGCAGCTGTGTGTGCTCCTTTCTGAAGTGCCTGGGAGGGGGAAACTGACCCTGGTCATGGCACAGGGGCTGCTAGCAAAACGTCCATCTGTGTGAGACCACACCTGATTATAGGAACTCACCTGGTACAAAATTTCAGGACACATGCCTGGCACTGGAGTCAGACAAGTCATTCTCTGTTTTTAAGTTTGTAAAATGACAGCCATCACCATTGGGATCCCAAGGATTGCATTTTTTTGTATCATTTTAAGGAAATACTGTTCAATTTGTAGCAGGTTTGTGTGGAACCAGATGTTGGAGTCAGCCACTGAAAATCTAGCTCTGGAGTCCTTATCCAAAGCAGGCTCTCACTGACTGTGTAGCTGGCATTTTCTGATGGCCTACATGTCCCTCCTACTCTCTAGACATAAGAACAGTTTCCAATAAATCTGTGGCATTTTTTGTAGTTTAGTACTGTGACAAGCTAAGGGAAACTCTGTTATCCCAAAGGAGAAAGACACTTTCATCTTCTAGTACACACTTCATTGTGAAAAAATAACTCAAGGGGATAAAAAAAGGTTATTTTTTGCCTAGATCATTCTGTGCTCGATTTGCATCATGGCCTATGAACTATTTTGTTCTGTCACAACTGTGGAGGCAGGGAGCTGCAACATAGCCTGGGAAGAAACAGCAAGAGGTAGAGGACCAGGAACTTTTTAATCTGCTTAATTTGCAAGGCAGTATTATCACATGGATTAAGAACCTAAATTCTCTATTTTGATGACCTCTTTACATGTGTCTGATAACTCTGTGTGACAACAGAAAGAAACAAAAAATGGTTTTATGTGCTTTTAAACAAGAAAGAGTTGCAGAGGGCATTACTAAAATATGGATTTCAATCATCAGTTCTCAGGAACATGAAGATCATTAGCTTTGGGGATTTCACTATAAAGTCACTGCAGAAGATTTATTCTGTTGAACACCGGAAATCCATGCAGATGAAGAAAACACAGGTCCTGCCCTCAGAAGCAAAATTCAGTGAGCCAAAGTCAAGCTAGCCAGGTATGGGATAGAAGTGCTACTCTAACAGAAGTGTTGACAATTGGCCTTGCTTTGACTTCAATAAAGGGAGTAATTTTCTGTGACAGATAGTTAAAAAGTTAAAAACCTCAATGAAACCCAAAGAGCTGAGGGTCATTGTGAGTGCTGTTGTCTGCTTAAGTGTATCTTGCTTCTGCTGGGCATTTGAGAGTAAAAGTCCCTGGAAATTGAGGAGCAAAGACTATATATACACACATGTATGTATTCAAGGGAGCAGAGAAGCCCGTAGCAAAGAAATAAGCCTTTTAAGCAGAACTACTGCACTATGATGTGAGACACAGGAGCCCATGGAGAAGCTGCCCAGCATCAGCACTGACAGTGCTATTGCTCTCCACAGCAGGGTCCCCCACCTAGGGCATAGTCCCTGGGTCTCCCTCCAAGCGGCGGATGCAGTGCAAGAGAGATGGTGGCTGTGGTGAAGTGTGTATGCATTAGGGTGGGTGTAATTTTGCTTTTTCTCCTCTGAAATAAAATTCACACTATTAACTTCAGTATGAACAGTTTTTTCCAGCACCAGAAACATCTATCTGCATTTTCTCCCCCCTCTCTCTCTCCCCTATCTCTTTTTCACTATTTTCCCTTCAGAGTCTGTATTCCCCGTTAACAAAGAAATAAAAATTCATACCACAGCTGTCTGCTGCTGTTCTGCGGCTCCATGCTTAATATTCAGGCTGGTGATCTTAACTTAGAAACAAGAGAAAAATGACTTACACTGCAGATTTGGTAAAGCTCCTCTCTGCTTGTGCTCTTCTGTTCCCACTATAAGTCTGAAAACTGTCTCAGATTTAACAGTGGTGATATCTGCTCCTAATATCAGCTCCTGAAGGACTTGGCTTCAGCTCAGTTGTTGCCAAGTCATCAAACACCTATGGGAGATGTGGCTGAGATTCGGTGCAATGGGTGAAAGGGAAAGAGGGGAGAGTGATTATAGAAGTAAATAAGACCCTGAATGTGAGAACTGCATTTTATTTCTCTTTATTTGCTTCCCATCAAATCATACTTATCTTACCTGTGGAGGTTGTCTCTGGCACAGTCCTATTTCACTGATATTTTTGTTACCCAAATGGCATTAAAACTGGGAACATGAGGCAGAAGATTTGCATCAAATTCTCACCATCACACCTTGGTTCAACCACATAAATACCATTACACTTATGTGGTGTTTTCTCTGCAGGTGGGACGTGTCCCAGGCTGTACCAGTGGGCAGGAAGATGGTATTGCAGCTGTGTCCACCGTGTGATCTGGATGGGGCATTGAATGTAAATTCCAGTCATAATTTTTTGTCTGCTAATGTAATGATTTTTGGTTAGATGCTCCAAGAAGAAGTATTTAAGATGTATCACATCACATCACATCACACTCCTGTCCCTTAGGTTGAACAGAGGAGCCCATGCTACAATGTTGTGCTGGCATGGTGGTGTGGGGATTGATTGCTATGTTTGTTCTGCAGGGCAAAAGGAACATGCACAGCACAGGACACGGCTATCCCACTCTGGTGTCACTAGGTCTGGAGCAAATGAAGCCAGAGCACTGGGGGTTGAGTCTTTTGAAATAATGCAGAAATCTGGGGGGAGGGTGTTCAGTGAAGACCTACATTAGTGTCTCCCACTAGTGCCCTGCAGCTTTTAATTAATCAGGTCCAATTATTCAGCCTATATCCATTTGAATAGTGGATAGCACTGGAAGGAATTCACTTTCAATGGGATTTATGGCCCCCTTCCCTTAAATCATTTCAGATAAGAGTTTGTAAGTGTTACTAAGCGCAGGGATCATTATGATCCAAGCAGTTAATGCTGTGATGTATTTATTCAGGGAGCAAATTGGAAATCAGGAGGAGAGGAAGCAGTCTTTTAATTTACAGGAAAACAATAATTTAGAATTATTTTGCCTTTAAGTCAGAGAACAAACACAGCTGTTGTTTGAGGCTCTTAATCTGATTGCTGAAATGCTGGCCTTTCAGTGTAGAGTGAGCCAAGGGGACAAGCACTGCCCTCAGGCAACAGAGAGCAGTTCTCTTCTGCTGAGGAGAGTCAGATGAAGAAAGGACTGGACTTGCTTTCAGAATGTGATTAGACCCGTGTGTTTCAGCTTGTTTCATGTTACTTTCTACCCTCTATTTAATATATTCCCCACTTGGCTCACACTCCCAAGGTGAACTGGAAACCAATCAGCTGTGGGTTTGTGCTGCTGGAGGACTATTTCTGACGTGCTGGGGAAGTTCCCAAAGTCTTTTCTCACCTTGCTTCCATCTTCTGCCTCCTCTGTCAGCTGCCAAAACATTACACTTCCTAGTGACGGCAAAGGAATTGAGGTAGTGTCCCATCTCAACGCAGCTGATAGAAATATCTGGAAGCTCCAGGATGGTTCAGGATGCTGTCAGATGAAGGGCTGAAGCCTTGCACTGTTCAGAGACAAGAGGCTCATGAGGGATGGAGCAAACATTGCTGTCCCGTCTTACCACAAATCTTGTCTTCCATCCTGTCCTCCTTTTAAGGATGAGTGAAGGAACACCCACACAGGAACAGGGGCATTGGGGCATCACTTTTTGCCTCTTAGAAACACAACAGTTACTAAAGAATCATTTAAAAAGTAACTGCCTTTCTGAACTAGGGTGGTAATATATTCCCTTTTATTCTCTTAATGGAAACATTAGTGACTGATCAGTTCAAATGAATCTTAGTGTATAATCTGTTAATGTAGTTATATCCCATGGCAGCTGTCAGTTTGGAGAGGATGCAAATACCCTGGCTTTCGTTCATCTGTCTAGGGAAGTTCACTGGGATTCAGATATTCTTACTATCCCTCATTCTCTGTAGTAGACAAAGTGGAACAAATGTCCTTGAGTGCTAGTGATACTTGCAAGGAACAGAGGTGATGAGCAGAAAACAGCATGATGAAAAGAGACTATAGGGGACGAATAACAGCATATGTCCTATTTTGCTGCAGGGGCCTTCTGTTTATAGGAAGCTCTAGGGTTTGGATGTATTATTGTTCTGCCTTTGCAACTGGTTTTTTTTTCCCTCTGTGCTTAGTCTTCACCAGCAGAAATCTCTCAGGTTTCAGAGTCTCTCTGTAATTAGAAAGAAGAGCTTAAATCCTGACTTCAAACGAGAAGCCACCAATCTGCTGTGTAAACAGAGAGCTTGAGTGAGCTCCCAGGAGGGTTTTTAAAATATGTTCTGCTAAGCCCCTGGGGGCAGGAGCCAGATCGTGAAGGGGATGAAGCCCTTCATTGCTACCAAGCAATCACACATATTGGGGACCTTAGGGAGCATGGGGAAGAAGCCGCCCAGTGCAGCTGCACAGCATGCAGGTTCTTGGTGTAAAAGCATGGCTGTACCTTCGGTAATGCCTCCTGAGGCCGCATGACTTCCGTCTGCATCAGGAGGGAGCCCAGATGATTTTCTGCCTAGGTAGTTAAATTGCATAGCACATGGTACTGGCCTCTGTTACCTGCAGGGAAGGAGGAGGAGGTTTGGGAAATAGTATAGTGCCTGATCCAGCAATCAACTCTACAGGGAAAAAAATCCTTCTTCTTTTTTTTTTTTTTTTTTTTTTTTTTTTGAGCAAATTCGAGCTGGCAAGTGACATCCCAGATGTTTCAGGTATATAGTGCTTCACACTGAACTGGCACTGGGCTCCCTCCAGCTGGGTCAGCTTTCCTGCAGAGCCATAGTCCAAGCGTGAGTCTGGATCCTGAAATAACTTCATGGCACAGACTGCAAGGCCTTACCCCAGATGCTGTAAACAGCAGTAACACTGTACACTGTCTTTGTATGGATATTGAGAACAGACTAAAGAGGTAGACTGAGGTGCGAAAGTCTAGCAGACCTTTTGCAGAAGATAAAGGAAATCTATGGAGGAAATCTGTTGTCCCACACTACCTCTAATCCGTGCTAATTGTTGTCAGGGTGACTTAAATGATAGACAGGAATATAAACAGTAATCTCTGGAATTCTTTGGTAAGCCCATACGGCTGACTTGCTCTGGAAGTTACCAGCAAGTACAGCTAAGGTGCTGCTTAGTTTGTTTACAAGAGTTCTCGAGGACTTTGGCTGGCCAAGAATGAACGTGATCAATTCCTGCTGGCCCTAACTCTCAGCAAAGACCTAGAAAGCTCCTGACAGCTCAAGAAGAGATCAGGAAATGTATGACTGTGTAAAGGCACCTTTTTCCCCACTTGAGTGGACTTACTTTGGATTAAGTTGTTCACAGAGTCAGGCTTAGCATTTCAAACCCAGGTGTATCAATTTCTTTACTTGCTTTTAAACATAGCCACTCTGAAAATACAAAGAGTAGATCAGGAGAAATAAATTTTGCATGCCTTGGGTCTCTTACTGCAAAGCCAGGTGACATTCTTCCCAGGAGCCACACAAGCCATGATCATGGGTTGAACCTTCATTTTCAGGAGAAGGAGCCTACAGACACCCTGTCAGGTCTCTCAGCCCTGCCCTGTCATCACTACAGGTTGCTGATTCTTCTAACTCCTCTGCCTGTCCCAGAACCAATATACTTTATAAAATCTGCAGCAGCAGTTTTGCAATATGAACACAAAATTTTGGAGCTTGTGTGAACAGGATGAGGTGTTTCTTTGATATAGAGGGGATAACATATCTTTGGCTACTGCATGGGCCAGGGAAAGATTCTCTTTGTTTCTCAGGGCAAGCATGGTAAGAAGGTGATTAGATACTTGCCCCTTCTGTCATCCCCCATTATTCTTTCATACTGCAGCCAACTCTCCATATGATTATTGTACTGTGTGGCTAGGAGGCTCTACCAAATTTTTCCCTTCATCTGTGAATGCCAGTCCTCCAAAGAGCAAGTAAAAGACCCTCATAACATCCCATCCATCACAGAGTTACAGAATATTCAGACCTGGAAGGGGACCCACAAGGATCATCAAGTCCAGCTCTTACGTTAATGGCCCATGTGGGGATCAAACACAGACCATGATGTTATTAGCACTATCCTCTAATCGACTGAGCTGTTCTCAGGGTTTCATAGGAACAAAGAGCCAGTCAACAACACAATGAGACAAGTCTCACACTTCCCTGAAGCCTCCCACTGCTGGTAAGGAGATGTAGGCTGAGATCATCTTGTTATCTAGGTCTGAATCCTGGCAACTCTTGTGCAATATTTTGGGCATCTGGCAGAAAAGCATGTGCACTGCAGAGCTAGTTCTGGAAGGGCTTTGTAGGACTAGCCCTGTTGTATAGGACTGGATGAAACCTGAAACCTGGAAAGCTTGTGAGGAAGGTGGACATGGGCTGTGGAGCAGCTCTTACAGACCTTGCTGTGACACTCATAGGATCTGCCTCCACACTGGCGTGGCCGCCAGTGAAACCAGAAGTAGAGAAGTGGAAAGCTGGGTATAGCTTTGTTTGAAGTACACATTTCCAGTCATTCTGGAAAGCAGTTCTCATACCTGGACTGTTGAGTGGCAGTATACCACGTACAGACAGCGTATAAATAGATGCAACTGAAATGCAATATTCAAGGGGAGAAAGCTTTTTGACATGCTTGATACTCAGTCATCTCTGTAGGCTCTGTAGGTGGAAATGCACAAGTGATATCACAGTAGAGATTTATTACTCTTCTCTTGGAGAAAAATGCCCCAGAAACTGAAAGATTATCAGTTGGAGCAAGAATTGGAGTGAGATTTGACCTGGAATAAAGAAGGTTGATTAACCTCAAAAAGACATGCCAAACAAAAGGCCAAATCTTTAACTGGTGCAAATCACCATTTAAATCAGCCTGCCCAGAGTGATTTAGTGGAAGAGGGACTTGAAAAGCTGTTTTGCTAAAAGAGATGTGAGTGTTATAGTAGATCACAAATTGAATCATGTGAGTCTACAGTGTGTTATGGTAGGAAAAAATGTAGCTAATGAGATTCTTATCTATGTATGGAAAGGCATCAAACCACAGCTGAGGGAGGCACTGTTTCCTCTCAATGCCTGATGACATCCCAAAGGAAATATACTGTTTTCAGTCCTGGGATGTATCACAGTAGAAAGGTACAGATAAATGCATGAGGATACAGGGAGAGTCACTGAGATGTACTGCTGTAGGACTGGAGAGGCTGATTGGTGAGGAAAATGACAAAAAAAGCAACATAGATAACAAGGAGCCTGAAAAAATGAGATTACATATGTCCATGTGCTTGCTAGGTGTGAGTTCCACAAGGCAAGGAAATAGTTTAGGTGGTTATAACAGGCTATAACCAGAAATAGTGGCATAAAATTATAAAACATAACTGACAGTAATATGAGGTCACTCCTTCCCAGGTTACCCTACAGTTTTCTGGGAAAAAGGTGAGGGCAGTGCTTTTGCATGGCATACCCAGCTGGAGAAAATATTCTTGGCCCTGGTCTCTTCCATTTGAATGGGTCCAAGTAGCTGCTGCAGTTTGGGTTTTCCTGCCATTTTTCACCTCTCTGTTATGATAAATGTCGATAGCCTTGCCCAGAGCACTTCCCTTCTCCTTGCTCCATGTGGATTCTTAACATGCAGGTTTGGGCTGTGCTGGGAAGAGTCTTGCTTCAGCTGATCTCTCTCTATTGAGAAGCTGTGGTGCTGGGAAAGGGTAGCATTTAGCATTGGAGGGGAATGTGGGTAGGTGACTGCCATTAGCAGTCTGTAGGGAGAAAGTTGCCAGCAGTATGGAAATAATGGTGCGTTGTGCATGTGATCCTTTGCCCTTTTGGCTGATGAAGGAGCCTCAATCAGTCCTGCCCCTCTGGGCAGGGGGTGGGAGTGCACACTGGGCCCTCTGTTAATAGCTGGGAAGAAATTCAAGCAGTCAGCACCACCTCCAACACAGGCAGCCCCTCCGTCAGTGGAATAAGGCATGAGTTTCTCAACCGTAATGAGCTTGTTTTTCCATGAGATTGCTGTAATAAGCTGTAATGAACAAAGAGCTGCAGGATACAGAGTGAGTGAGTGATAGGATGGCAGATGAAATTCCATGTTGATGTATGTAGAAGTAATGTAGGGAAAAACAATAAGTGGATGAGTAGATTTTAGCTATTACCGCCCAGAGGGGAGATCTGGAGCCATCCTGGGGAGGAAAACTGCAGCATCAGTCAAATTGGAGGTGGGGGGAGGGAACAGCTGGAAAAGGAACTGGCAGCAAAACAGAAAACATCATTATACTGCATGGTACATATATGTCTTGAATGCTGCCTGCAGTTGGTCCCCCAGAGAGGATGTAGTAAAATGAGAAAAAGTGTGGCAGTGCTGGCAGGAGTCCTGGTGGGGTGACAGGGAGCTTTGGCTGGGAGTGAGACGCAGGGACAGAGCTGGGAGCAGCCACAGGGTGAAATTTTGAAGAGCCATTGTTCAGGAGGGACAAACATTGAGGCAAAAGGTATGAAATTACTCCCTTATGAAGGGACAGTAACCAAGCTCTTCACCTTGAAAAAGTGACAGCTGAGGGGGCCGCACTGGAGATCAGTCAAATCATGATGTGCATGGAGATGTGAATAAGGAATGATCATTCACTGTTTATCACAGCATGGGAGCTAGGGGGACAAGGAACAAAGTTAAGGTGAAAAAGTTAAAAGGAAAGAGAAAAGAACAGCTTTGTTACCAATGCATGGCCAAACCTGGAACTGGTTACTGCAGGACACAAGTCAGTGACATGTTTATAAATGAGTTCAAAGTGTTATAAATGAGTCAAAATTCATAAGAAATGAAATGATATCAGGATTGGTTTTTAATGTAAGATATATTAGATTGTACATAGGATGTATTAGATTGTACCTATATCCAAATATGTTGTGCTTGGAATGTGCCTTGGCATGTTTCCTGGCATCTTGCTCAGAGTTACAAAATACTTCTCCAGAGGGTAAAATTTGCATCTGAAGCAAGGGCAGACCTTACAGGAGAAGCAATCATGCACCCATCATCAGGAAGCCAGATATCCATCTGGTACATCAATCTACTCCAAATCCAATCTGCCCTTGAAGAATCCTTTTTCCATCTGAAAGGAGTAACAGATATGATCTGTTCCTCCTTGGAGCATTCTGATGAACCACCTCTTACCTAAGACTCTTCATTTTAATCACACAAGGGGATACCTGGAAACATCAACATCTGAACAGACCCCTTACCAGAAACACTAGAAGAGTTCCTGGAAATATCAACCAAAAACACAAAGAGAGTTCCTGGACACATCAACATCTGAAAGGACCCCTGATCTCTGGACCAGAGGACCATAGAAGACAAGATGAATATGAAAAAGACAAAGGATTTTCTAGCCGGAGGCAGGAAAAACAGTACAAAAACCGGACTCAGAAACCTCGAAGGTGTGCACTACCTACCTGAACTGCTGGTGTTCAGGGCTGTGTATGTGTCGCCCAGGGTCAAGAACCTAGGCTTGGCCCTGCCGTTTTATAGTGGCTATTCAAAATTGTCAATTTGATCATAAAATAAATTCTGTTTGTTTTTATATTAATAATTTGGCTATTTAATTGGCAGTTTCATTTATAACAAAAGGGCTTGGAAAAGTTATGAAAGTAGTCCAAATAGGGATGCTAAACTGGGATGCAGATGCAGCCTCCAGCTCAAGGAGTTTCTTTGCTCTAGACTGCAAGAAATTGGGGGGAATTTCCATCCTGTTCCTCTCCTGTGTTTTGCCCTAAGATGCCACATTGGCTACTTCCGGACAGGATGCAGAAGACTAACTTTTAAGTCCAAGGCAAATATGGCAGAGGCTGTGTTAGGGGTCTAGCTGTGGCTAGATCAGTGCCGACTCCACATCCTCCAGGAAGCAAAGCCCCACTTAGCAATTAATGTACTAGTTCTTGTGGCTGACACTCTTTCAATACAGTCCTACTCCAGGGAAGAGTTAGCTGTTCAGGAGCATGTGAGCTTAATTCCTAAGAAAGAATTGTCCAAGCATTTCCTTTAGGGAAGCAGCCACAGGAAGACAGACCTTTGTTCTGCATCACTGACTGCTTTAGGTCATCCCTAGAGATGGATTTAAAACAAAACCTCTTGAACCCTCTTGAACTTTAAGGAAACTCATTCCTGGATCTTCCATCTGGCTCAAAAGCTCTGCAAGGGGCTGAGATTCAAACACCTCTGAACTGAGGGGAAGTGTGGAGCCAGATCCACAGTTGTAGCTCGAGGCCATCGTGAGCTTTTCATATGAGCTTTCTTTCAGAGCACCGGCTCTGTTCCGAACTGTGCAGATGGGCCACAGGCCATGTGGAAGACAGAGTAAGAGGAATTCCTCTCACACACCACTCACACAGAAAATTTACCTTCAGGTAAACTGCTTTAAGAAGGCTTCATTATATTGGACAGCTGTTTACCCTGCTGAAAAGTGTGAGGAGTCCTTCTTTTCTGCTTTTCCAAGACTTTAATCTCCTCTCTCTTTCAGGAAGTAGATGTAATAAGATTTAAAGCTCTGCCATGTAATTGTCAGGAAGTTTATATCCCATGATTCCTGTTTGTGAGCAGAAATAAATTAAGCACCTGGATAAGCCCTCTTTCTCTCTCCTCTCCTAAGCACCTAATGTGATGAGAAAACTGCTGAGAAACAACCACAATTAACGATGGGGTCACATTTAGTTCAGCACCATCGGCTGGTTAATTGGCTGATTCCATTACAGTTCCCCTTATCTGTGTGCCAGCACAGCTTCTAACAAGCTGCTTGCTGGGTAATTAATCCTGTCCAGGGTTTAGATCGTGAAGCTGGGTCTGCTTTAAGGGACTGTGCCATTACTAGCCCTCTGCTAGCAGGACTGCTTCACTCAGAGCTCCTCCTTGCAGAGCCTGACCGTAGGTCCGAGTGGCAGAAGGGACATGCAGTCATTACATTCCCTGGAGAAATGCTAGCCCTTGGTTTTGTGAAAAGAATCCAGGCCCTGCACTCAGTTTCCTGCTTTTGCTTGATGTTGCTTCACAGATCCAAAGTTAGGCAGTGCCTTGAGAAGTTAACTGGCCCTCCTGCAAATGCAGGTCATTTTATTAAACAAATCCATAACAGGATATAAGCTCCGCTAAAAAATTGAAATAATAAGTTTATAAAATAACCAGTATCCTGATTGACAGAAAGAATGTAAGAGCAAGAGGAAACTGAAAATAGAGACTGGAAAATGAAGTTGGAGCCGGACATTGAAGTGGTGGGAAGGGCCAGGCAAGAGCAGACAAACACTAGCAGAGTAAGCAAACAAGCAGCTATCAGTAAGGTCTGTCACCTCTGTCACTGTTGTGCCTTCTGCCACAGACACACAAGTGAGTTTTTGGGTGTGAGGCATACCCTTGCTTGTACTGGTGAATGCACAAGATAGAAGTTCTGATCTTATGTGCTCTGATGCAGAAAAGTCCTTTCAGCCTCTCAGGTAAGCTGTGAGGGAGGATTCACCTCGGCCTTCACCAGTCTGTGTTGTGCCAAGACGTGAGCCAGACAGCCAACAGGAATGATTTAAGGCAAAAAAATTAAAATATGGTGGGGGATGAATGATTGTAAACATCCATTTGTGGAGCCTCTATTCTCTGATTTCTCATGAAAATACTTCTAAAAATGAGTGCATGAACAGTAGGTCACTTTGGAACAACATTCTTGGAAGCAGGGACATTGGAGATGCACGTAGAAAAGGCAAAATGCCAGGATTAGCAGGAATGCAGGCAGATGGATGCTTTGAGCTGTGGGTAAAGGAGATAGGAGCTTGTATTTTTATCACCTATTCTCAGACAGCTTTCATTTAGGAGGAGATTGATTACCTCCAGCTTTTTTCATGGGAAACTTTCCTGTATCATGTCCCCTCAGTCCTGGCTTTAACTTGCATCAGTCCAATGTTAAAGTAGTCCATCAGCTGTTAACAATCACCCAAGTGTTTTTTTTTTTTACTTCTGGAAATTGAAAAAGAAAGGAGATGGTCTCAGAGATAGGACTTGATGAGATGAATCTTGAGGTATTCCTCAGAGTCCATTTGCAGATTGCTCAGTGCAGGAGCACCAAGAGCTCAGAGATCTCTGTGTGAGTTCTCCCAGCTAAACTGGGTTTTGCTTCAGCCAACAGCCTGGTGGACTTGGAGTGTGTAGGGCAAGTACCTAGTCTGAAGCCATCTTCAGAGTAGAAAGGGAAGACATCTACCTCCTAGCCAAACAGGACAGGACAGGAAAGGCTCTGTTAGCTGGACTATCCGGACTACCAGGAGACAGTGGGGACATGTGGAAACAACTTCATAATTGTGAAGGTCTGTTGTAATGTACAGCCATGCACAAAAATCCTCATTATTAGTCTTTTCATAAATCAGATTTGGACATTGGTCTGCACCTATCAATTCAGGCAGGTGAAACAAAAGAGGCATGTGATAAAGCGGGACACTGGTGATGAGAAGAGTGGTGCCCCTGGAGGAGCTGGGGAAGGCTTTGTAGCACTGTGCTGAAGAGGGGAGATCAGCATGATAAAGACAGAATTTCTGAAAGGACACAAAGGGAGCTAGCGAGCAGGAAGGGGAAGGCACTGAACAGGGCATGGGGTCAGCAGTTGACGTCTTGAAGAAGGACAGATGGAGGGGAGAGAAGGAAAGTGAGACTTGTAAAGAAGCAAAGAAGGCAACTGTGTTGTTTGGGTGAATTAGAAAGTGTAGAGAGATGAGATTACATGGCTGTAGTGAAAAAAAGATGTGGATGTGCATGTTCAGTTCATTTTTCTCACAATCAGAAGCTGAGAAATCAGTACTCATTAACAGCATAAGCAACCCTTGATTAAGAGAGCAACAGAATTATGAAGGAAAGAGGATGCCTTCAGACACTTGCAACCAAGAGAAGTAGTGCCTACTGCTCTGTGTCCTTTTTCCTGTGGGGCTGCTACGGGTTTGAGAGTTGATCAGTTAGATGTTTTTTCTTCATGATCCCTGGTGTCAGAAAGGAAAGGTGAAAAGAATTTGACAGTGACCACTCTGACGGTGTAGGTTCTCATTTTGTTTCGGGTTCCTGACTAACAAGTGGGAATACTGGAATGTGATGGATGTTTGACAAGTCTGCTTTTGACTTAGAGAACTGCTCCACATTTTCCTGTCCTGCTGCAGTTTAGCTAACCAGCTCTCAGTATGCCTGCTCCTCCTGGGAACAGGGAGCTTTGGATACCCACAGCTCTGTGATGCTGCCCAACCTCAGCATGGGGATTCCAACCCTGCAGCAAGGGGGAGCTGTTCAAGAAGAACTTTGCCAGGTTGCCAGTACCTTCATTTTTGCTGACAAACAGTGCCTGCATATTTATTTTCAGCAGCATTAGTGCATTAGGGGGATTTTTGCATTTCTGACTGTACTACTATGACACTTCGCAGGCTCAGTTATGGCTGCATTGTGGATATTTCCATTTCCAATACTCTGGAGCTCAGAATTTGTCAAGGCTGAACACTTCTGAAGAAAATTATCTGAGGAAGACAAGAGGCACTCCAATGTGTCAGAGAACAGACTGGGATTATCGATGTATTTGGTGCCATATTTTCAAACTGGTGCCTGTTGGGAGCCACATCCATCTGTCTTTATTTTTTTGTTCCTCCAGGAGTATGTACTAAGTACCATCTGATTTATTTATAAAGTATGAAACAACCGCTGTTGAAGGGAAAATCTAATGCTGTTCAGGTCATCCTGACTTCAGTGGATAAGACACCTGAAGCTTTGATATTATTACTGAGAATATCAGAACTGGTGAAGCTTTAAGTACAGCATTTGGAAACTTGGGAAGATATTCAGCCAGCGTGGGAGTAGGGTTGATACAGGAAAATTCTGAGAGCATCAAGACAGAAGTTAGAAGTTTGATGATGATTTTTCTTATTATTATCAGTCTGCCTTTACAAAGGTACCAATGAGAAATGGTATTGGTTTTCCTGAGCAACTGCACTCCTCAAAAGTATCTTGAATATCAAGTGCAATTTGTTAAAATCTGTAGTCCTGATGTCCTGCTGGAAGGGAATATATTATATCCTATATGGTCTTTTTCTTCAGGAGCCCACTGTTAGCCAATGCAATTTTCCTGTGAGGAAAGAATTTCAAAGGGTCAGGTCCACATATTTCTGATACCTTCCAGGGAAATTAGCGTTTCTGACAGACCAGTGTGCAAATCTTTTTTTCTGTGTCTATGAATGCATTGTGGCCTTTGTTTGGTTGTTAGGGAATTTCTTGTTTGTTTTAGTGAGCTTAGCTAACATGCAGTTTCTGTTGATCTGCTTATGCTGTGGAAGGTCTGAGTTCTGTGGTGTTGCCTGTACATTACAAATACTGTGCAGACATTTTAACCGGATACTGGACAGCCTTGTGAGAGTCCAAGAAGTCCCTGACTATCTCAGATGGGATCATTTGCACTTTGTGGAGTGCAGGACATAAGTCTTGTCATCAGGAAGATTCTTCTTGCCTTTTTCCATAGGTTTGCTCCGTGCATCCCTTCTGAGACAGACTAAGTATGCTCTTTATGGATGTGATTTTTTGCTACCGAAACACTAATGCTATCTCTAGTCCTGCTTAAATGTGCTGACACTAATAAGTCTTGTATTAGTAAAAAGATACTTCCCTGTAATAAGGAAGGTTTTGTCAAATAAGGATGCTTTTTAACAGTTTTCATGCATGGAAGAGAAAGGGATGGAAGAGAGATGTGTTGTTTTAGTTACACTGATCTAGTTAAAAGTAGCACCGTTTTTGTGTGTAGACAAGAGCTTAGGAAATGTGCAGGTCTTAGGCTGGGGGCAGGACTTTAAAGCACCCATTGAAGTCTAGTGTCAGTTTTCAAGGCTGAAGAATATTATTTTATTTAGGCTTCTAGACCAGCCTTACTCCAGGAATGCACTTAGGTTGTTTTTAAAGCAAACATGAAATCAATAGCCTGGTGTTCTGCTCTGCTATTTCTTGCCAGAGCCTAAGGACCACACATGGGTTTTCCCTTCTCTTCGTCACATTGCCAGGCATGCTCTTGGATAACGGCAGGCAGCTCTTGGGGATGAATGCGGAGAGGTTCCAAATGGCCAAACACGCACTGGATATCTGGGCAGGTTTTGCTGCAAAGTATTTTCCATCAGGCTTCCCTCCAGATATTGCCATGAAAGGACCAACTCACACCAACCATCCTGTCATGGATTTTATCCAGCCACTGACTTTAGTGGGAGTTTTATCTGAGTAAATCTCAAATAGGAGCCTGTTTGCTTACCTCACCATTTACAATGTTCCTGGTGGAACCTGGGGCTGTGGTTTTTATTTTGACCCTGGCAAACACCAGCCCTGGGAGCAAAACAGCACTGTGCCCTCCTGCACACCACGCCAGTGGTGGGCCTCCACTCACATTTCCCTGGACTCTTGTTTGGTGCAGGAAAATTACTTACTTTCCTCCATCCTGTGCAGGGAACAGGGGCTTCACCTAGAGTAACAGATTCTGAATGCTTGTCCATGTGGGACTGACCTGCAGTTGGGTACCCGTTGCAAGCAGCCACCATCCTCATGAGCTAAATAACAGCCTCTGGCCAGCTACTGCCTCTCTTGACAGCTGAATGCTCCTTTGGATTTTAGCAGCTCCCTCGGGCCAGGCTAGCTCCTCTCCTGCAGGGTTTGAAGCTGAACCGTATGGTACCAAGACAGGTCCCCAGACAGAAATGGAAACACACATTAGCAAAGAGGACAGAAACAGGCTAAAATTAGAAGTGACCATTTCGTGTTTGATGTTATTCAGAGGAGCCTGTTCTTCATTTAGGACATTAATAGTTGTAACAGAAGCTGTAATATTTCAACAACAGTGGTGATTAGGAGCAAAGAGGCAGCTAATCTCCATCTGAAAAGAGCTAACTAGCCGGTCCTTTAGCCCCCACCGCACTGTCACATTTAAATACCATGAATATTCACTGCTTGGCACCCAGCTGGCATCTGAGCTGTTTTGACACAAAAACCTTCAAACTCAAAGAGTTTTTAATCAGTCTGCAAGAGAGAGAAGAAGAAAGTGAGAGGAAGAAATAGGAACAGAGAAATTGAATCAATAAGCCCGACCTGCGTTGGGGACATTGGGAGTTGGAACAGAAGCTGTAATATTTCAACAACAGTGGTGATTAGGAGCAAAGAGGCAGCTAATCTCCATCTGAAAAGAGCTAACTAGCCG